>CM062810.1:632612812-633032680 GCA_031772625.1 Pinus tabuliformis | reverse complement strand
TAGTTCATGTTTAAATTTCCTGTTTTAGAAATAGAGAACAAAATCTGTCCAAACAGTTCAAGCTTGGTAGATAAGTAGTTAGGTAGAGAAGCAAAGGTGCTCAATAGTTAAATCTGAGCCCCTGGAAGAAATAAGGGCAGACTTAGATAGGATGGCAGTTAAAAGAAAAGAAGAGAGTAAGGGTTTGCTAGTTTAAATGCACCCAAGGAAAAGGAAGAAAAAATGTTAGGTGTAATAGGCTGGGTAGGCAGTTTTGGTGTTGCAGAAGCAGGTTTATGAGCAATTTTGTCTTGTCAAAGGTGTTTCATCTTGTTACTATCATAAGTGCCATGGCAACTAAGTGGTCACAGATCAAGTGAAGCATGTCTAACTTCCCTCCATACTTCTCCCAAAATCACTCACTAACCTCCCCACAAGGATATTGAGATTTGCTCAATACTCTAAAATCACTCCATTTCATGAGAAAACCAGAGGGAAATGGTATTCTTGTTTAAATACAAAGAAGCCACATTTCTTGTGTAAAAATCCTCTTGGTCCATCATCCTGAGTTATCTAACTTCATAATTTGGCGCCTTTCATCTCCCTAAGCCTAAGTTTTTGATGTTACAACTTAGTGCTTTTTGATTCAAACAGATCTTTCATATTAACATATTAACCATAATATATAAACCCTTATATTTTCCCCCATGCCCGTATTATATAAAATATATAAAAAACCCCAAGAAATTTAATATCCCACCCCGGTTGTAATATCAACCATATCATTGTATTTTTGGGAATTAATGGTTCATTCGGAACCATGTAATAACACTTTACGCGTGTGACCATGGGATTTGTTTAAACTTGGTTTAACAAAATAACCAAACCCCAAACCCTACCAACAAATAAACCCGAAATCATTGAAAAACATTAAAATAATGGATGGACCCCGCGCCGTAGCCCTCCGCCATATCCCGTTGACCACTAGCATTCGATCATGGCCCGCAGATCGGACGGCCCACATCGATATCGCGACGCCCTTCACGCCAATTTTTAGCGCCTGGGGGATGGTGGTTTTCCCGCCGTACCTTGGGACAGGTGGCGGCCTCCCGCAGTGCTCGCTGCCCACCCTACGATACCACCTTTGTCCAAAAGCGGTGCGGGGCCGAAACTGCTTACTGCTCGCTGACCCCCTCGTTGACGTAATGACCACGTCATCGCTTGCGTCACCTCCTCGTCAGTGCCGCGTCAGCACCACGTCACCCCGCTACACGACAAAGCACCACATCATGCTGACGTCATCCGACCGAAACATGCCAAAAGCCCGCCAAAGTCAATTTTTTGTTAAAAAAGACGTGAAAATGTCATTTTCACTCATTTTCACCTATTTTCTCCACGAGACTGGTGCATGCGATTTACGTCCCAAAGCAGCGCTCGACCATACAGTCCGCCACCAAGCCAGACAGAGTCCACAGTCCGGTCTTCCAGCTCATCCTGCAACCTGCAATTCGCACATGCGCTAATAAAAACAGTTATTTACCTTAAATTCCGTTTTCGAACCTTGTGAATTTTAGCTTTCTCTACAAATTTCCCAAAGGACCCAAATTTGAATTCAATTCACTGTGCTGCCTTCAAAACATACACACCATAACCACTGCTCTTTTTTCCATTTTCATCGAAAACCCTGCAGACTCGTCTTTTCTGTAAATTCACCCAACGAGCTAAGTTCAAATCCACTGTGGTCTGCAATTCCTGGAGAAAAGCCCCAGAACTTTTGTTTTGCCTATTTTGCTACACAAACCCAAATTCCAATTGAAAAATCACAGACAATTGAGCAATGGAAGCTCCAGTGGCCCTGAACATTTCTCCCTCAATTCACCTCATAAGGACTTGGAGTGGTTACCTTGGCTGATAGGGATTTTCAAATACAGGACTTAACTGGTGACAAAAACCACCTCCAAGCATTCTGTGAAATTAGGAACAATCACCTAAGAAAAACTGATCTCTATGGGGTATGGGAATCCGATTGCCCAGGTACTACCTCCCTTCAGTAAATGTATTCCCAGATGTAATCCACCTGTGCTGTGCCAATTATGCACCTACTCAGAGAGCAGTTATGACTCCATCTGGAACTGTCCTCTTTCATATAACCCCTGAGTCCATAAGTGAGATGTTTCACTTCAAACATACTCAGCCTTTGGCTCCTCTCTCCATGGGATATTGCTGGAGCAAGGCTCTAAACTATCCACTGCAGAAATAGGCCGGGTTGCCAAGTTATTCATGAGATCAGATTGCCAGCCCAGAGAGCCACCTCCTTTTCACCATGTCTGGTTCAATGAAGCTGGAAGATTCATTATTGATATGATATCCTATGTCCTGGGATTTAAGACAAGTGAATATGTTGATGAGACTATTTTAGCTTTGATGTCCATGTTTATTCCAGGACATCCTCCTGCTGTCAAATATGACTTTGCTACTTTCATTGCCAACAAGATTAATGACCAATTCATAAATCTAGACAGAGAAGGAGTCTTCAAGTACACATCATATATATATATATCATCTGTTCTTGTACTATCAAATAGACAGTTTTCAGTTTCCCATCAGAAAATTGGATTCTAAAGGAGAAAGGAGGTCTGTGATCTTTTGGACTTCAGTCTTCCATGAAGTCCATAACTCTCCTTACACTTACTATGAATTCATTGATTTGTTTATACATCGGTCTCCTCTCTATGATGAGAACTCCTCCTCCTAGACTCTCTGGTGATATGCAGAAAATTTTACAGCTCTCTAAAAGCTACAAAATAGGTGATTGGTACTTCTACTAGAATCACACTGAGATTAGGATATATGGCTGTGAGCTGTGCCCTTACAAACTACCAAAATATGTGCCTATGAGACTGTTTGCTCTAGAATACTTCAGGCAATTTATTAATTCAGATTTGACTCACTTTTATGGTGCGAAGAAAAAAACTCAGTTGAAATTAAGAAACCAATTAGGCCATTTCATCATTAACAAAAAGGAAGGATGGCAAGATGTTGAAAAGATATTGGGTGAACAACTCAAATTAAAGAGGAGCTTTTGGTGGGTACCCTATGACCCAAATGGATTCATCTGTGAAAGAAAGGTAAAAAATAGGCTATCAGCCTATAATCATTGTAGGATCAATGAAATAGAGCAATTTGCTAATCAGGATGAGTGGGTAGAAGGCACATTAATTGAAGAACTCACTGAGGAAGAAAAGATGGAACAAGCAATGAAAATTCTTGAAAAGACTCTTGACCTGGACTCTTTTGGACATGTGTCTTTCAAGTTGCCTCAACAAACCGGAGTAGGCACATCATCTGCTAGAACTTCACAGCAACCTGCCCAAGAAAGCACTACACCAGCTGCAGGGACATCAAAGGGCAAAGAAGTGCTAGATACAGAACAACACATAATGACAGATCAGCCAACATCATCAAAGGAACAGGGCCAAAGGCAAACTCCTCCTGTCCAGACCAAAGCACCAGAAATACCAGCATTACAGACTCCTCTAAATGAGGAAAAGGGCAGGAAAAGGGACTGAGAAGAGACCACAACTATAAGTGGACCAGCAGAGCAACCAGGGGAAAAAGGAAAAGAATAAATCCCCTACCTGAAGAGGAAATTATTGAGGAAATAATAGAAAGTCAAGAGGCGAGAGGGCAACCAGCCCACAGACATCCCCAGTGCTAGGAAACATCCACCAGATCTCATAGGCAGGGAACTGGAGAAACAACATAGTGTGGAAGTTTCCTCCACAAGGCCACAAAGCAAGCAAGGTTCTGATATCAAAAGAACATTCATGGACATCAAGGCCCAGAATGAGCCAATAAGACTGCAACTTTATGATCAGTTTCTCAAGATGACCCCCGCCAAACAGTAAAGGTTAATGTCTGCATATGACATTAAAGAAGGAAAAATGATCTTGAGCCACTTTAAGCCTAAAGTGCAGTAGCCACAGTGAGAAGTGGACTACATAAGAACAAATCTAGAGGTCCTTGCCAAAGACATTCATCCTATGGACCAGATTGAGTTGCACAAGAAACTGGAGAGATGGTCTACTCCACATTGGCAGACAAGGCAATGTTAGCTCAGAAATTGCAGAACTCATTGAACAACACATCTGCCCAACTAGATTTGGAAAAGGCATCTTCTTTAGCCAAGGACAACAAGATAAAGTCCTTGGAAGAAATTATCATTGAGCTGGGACATGATCCCAAGGATGCCAAGGGAATAAAAGCATTGATGAAGAAAAAGGAAGAGGACATTGCTGCCCTCAGGAAACAGTTGAAGCTGCCTATTACTATGCATCCACAAACTACAGAGGTTGTGCAGGAAAAAGCAGAGGAGGACATGATGGACTTGCTGATGAGAATGAATCAAAGACTAAATGAGACAGAGCAGGAATTGGAGAAAGCATTACAGGAAAAGCAGGGAGTGTCGACCTCCCAGCCATCTCAAATAGCTCCAACAGTTACAACTGCTCCTCCCACAGTTACAACAGCAGTGCCTCCCACTGGCCCAGCATCAACAACACCAGGTACTTCAACAACAACAACAGCAGCAGGCAGCAACACTACCATGACCACAGAGGAGTTAATAAAGGCTATGGAGGATTTAAAACTCCAAGTATCAGAATTGAAAGAAGCCAAAGAAAAATTGGCAAAGCTAGAAATAAGTTATGACAAATCTAAAATGACTGTGGCAGAAAAGACAAGAGAGGTAAAGGCATTAGAAAACAGGGTAAAAACATTGGAAAAAGACATCTCTTTAGATAAGCCTCTAGGAGAAATCAAGGGCATTTTGTGGGCTAACATCAGTGAATCAATTAGTAATGTGTGGAGATCTATTCAAATTATATATGAGCAGATTGACTTGATAGCAGCAGCCTAGGTAGAAATTCAAAGGGCCAGAAATTTATTAGGACATATGCCTGAATAGGCCAACAGGTTAATAGAATTTTTAAACACTAAGACCAGTGAAGAACTAGCAGCACTGGACATCAGAGACAGGACAACCACCATTCTAAAAATCAAAAGAGTTCTGACCATGAGAACCCTGATGCAGAAATTGGAGAGGAAGAGCCAAGATATGTTGGTGGAGATAGACTCTTTTATGGAAAGATTTACAGTTTTGCATGAAAGGGGCTTGCCAAGTCTGGTGGGAAACAATGAACGCCTGTTGAGACAAGCTGAGTACCAGCTCAGGTTGAATAAACATGCTGCTGATCAACTAAATGCATCATCAAGTACTTCAGCAGATAAAGCCCTTCCATCTGGCCAAACTCTCTACAGCAACTTGGAAAATCTGTTTTATATTGAGCATGAAGTAAAACATCTTTTTATAGTCCAACCTAACTTCTACAGGTACACAGACGCAGATGAGACTTTGAGAAAGCTGCTAAGACATCAGTTACCAGAAGAGCAGTGGTGGCAAAGTATGTTGGAAATCCTGTAGGTGGGTTTCAAACTTTTGTTATTTCCTAGAATACAACAGATATCATAGAGCAGAGAAAAGGAACGGGTGGGAGTCTCGCGGGGTAGCGATGTATCAAAACAAAATTAAATTCTCCGAGAAGGCTGAGCTAGCAGCGTGAAATTTCAGCAGAAACAGCCACCGGCCTGCTCGCCGAGCTTACAGTCAACGCATCTCACCAACTGAGCGGCCAACACAACATCATTTACAGTTTCTGCATTTATTTCTCCTGTTTTCAAGATCATTTACTTCTCCTGTAAAGTAGGTAGAAGAAGTTATTACTAGATATTATCTCTTTGAGATATTTTGTAAACATTTTTGTACAAAATCCCAAGCGAAGTATTAGGGGTTGGTGATACATCTCTCAGACTGCGTTGTAACTCTAAAAAACTTCTGAATACAAAAGCTGTTGGAATCCATTGTCGCTGGACTGTCTGGATGTGGAATTGATAGCAGAGGACTATGTTACAGAATTCCTGAATCATTTTGTGGATCAATAAGTCTCTCTTACTTGTGTTTTCAGTTTCTGTGTTTACTATATCATATATATTTCATGATCTGAATAACAGGGAAAAAGAATAACCCAGAACTTGCTTAACTGTACTCTGTGTTCAATCTCTGTTATTATTTATGTTTTCTTCAGAATTAGCATAAGCAGGAATTCTTAATTGCTCCTGTTTCCCCTGGTTCTTACATCTTGAATATAGCTAAGGAATTCTTAACTGCTCCCTGGCAATATTCATCCACTTTCCCTCTGTCAACATGATGAAGGATTCTTAATTGCCCTTCACCCCCTGACTCCATCCCACCTGATTTCAGCTTACAATTTGTTCCATGGTTGATTACCTTGCTCTGTAGTACCACCCTCTGTCAAAGAAACCATATCCAGCAGTTCATCCTCATAGACTCCATTAGCCCAATGGACTGAACTTCTCAGATTTACACCCTGTTCTACTGAATACCACCATCCAAAAAATCAAACAAACCCTTGTACTTCATAACTAGCCTAATATACCTTAAAACAAAGCTAAATCATAAAGAGAGAGCCCTCTCTGGATGCAAATTGGCTAGAACCTGCATCTAAAAGATTGGTCTGTGGTTACCTCGGCCGTATTCCCTTTTCTACAACTTTTGGGGAACAACCTGAGTGATAACATCATTGGCGACTCCACTGGGGACTTGAATGATTGTTTGTTACTGTTGTCTATTTTCTAAAGCTACAGATGGAGCCTGAAGTTAGCCAGGTAGCCTTTGAAACTGTTTTTGCTATGCAATTACAGGAGTAAATAAAAGCTGCTTCAGTCTATCTCCAGTCTAGTTTTAGGCTTTGAACAACTGTCTCAAAGACTTGATCAGTTTCCTTGTTTCAACATATCTGAAGGAAAATTCAAAGCCTCCTATATTTCAAAAGCTTCCTTCAAAATATTGTCAAAAGTTGTGTCCTTCAAAATATTTCAAGAAAAACCAAAAAATATATTTAGAAGCTAGCTCCAAAGAAGAAAATCCATTACACTAGATCAAATCCAGATCCAAATCCTCCAGCTATCTTTGAAAATCTTAATTTGATCCTAAAGAACCTTAGAAGCCGAGATAATTAAGAAAATTTGCTGATTTAAACCTTGACACACCTCAGCAGAACTCTATCCAAACTGAGCTTACTGCTGGAAAATCACAAGTCCTTTCTTCCATTACTGCTGCTTTCCTAGTTCACCATCAACACTTCAAAACATATTTTCCACCCCCATTCACTACACATATCTCGGCTGTTATCCCCGTTCTTCTAGCTATTACATTTTTCTCTGTAAATATGGCAAACCGATATGCTCTCCTGCAGTTGCCTGCAAATCCAGTGGCTATGCCCCAAGATTATCAAAGCAAAATCACCTATTTTGATGGTACTGGCACCTATACAGCTTAACAACAACATACTAAGAAAATGACAAATTATTTCGAAAATTATGGGATTGATGCCGATGATGTGAGAATGAAAATCTTTGTTTAGAGTTTAACTGGTGATGTAAGGACCTGGTTTAGGGCACTCCCTGTAAACACTATTGCTGACCCAGATGCCCTTTATCAAACTTTCTTGAACAGATGGGAAAAGAAGAAGGACCATTACACATCCTATCAGAATATGAAAGCTTGAAAAGAGGCCCACAAGAAACTATTCAAGATTACTGTGCCAGATTTAATAATGTGTACAATGCTATTCCTCAGAATCTTAGACCTCCACCAGACTTGGCCTTGATCAAATTCCCTGATGGATTTGATTCTGACATGGCTTACCAGCTCAGGGAAAGAGCTCCTCCAAGCTTAGAAGACATGCAAAGCATAGCTGTCAGTGTAGAAGCCAATCTGATTTCTAAACGAGCTCGGGCTAGAGCTGAAAGGAGAACACCTTTCAAAGAAGAACTTCTGCATTTGAACAAAAGTTAGATGAAATTATTAAAGGAATGGATAGACTGGGTGATAGAGTAGAAACAATTGAGAGGAAATCTTCTTGGGAGGGTCAACCAAGTAACACCGGAAGAAATCCAAACTTCAGGAAAAATTAGAATCCTAATACTGGAAAGGCTGGTCCTGACCAAAACATTAGACCTCCATTCCAAGAAAACTATGTTGAAGCTTCAACTTCTAGTGAGCCAACAGAGAACACTCAAATTAACTTAATGGGTCTAAACGGTGAACAACGAATCTTTTTGACCTAGGATGATCAAGAAGCTCACACCTTTAATCAATTTCAAACCAAATCGGGGGAATCATTTTATTTTAGGGAAGGATATGATGTTGCTGTCTATGAGGTTCACAAACAATATAAGTGAGGAGTAGAACAATAGATGTCCCTGAACCTAATAAGCAGAAAGATGCTAAGCAGCCTAAAAAAGGAAAGGTTGATAACCCCCGCATACAACTCCTTGTTAGAACAGACTTCAACCCAAAAGAACCAATGGTTGAGGACATATTAGATAGCCCACCATCAAACAGTCAGCCCTCCACTTCCTTTCCTCCCAAAGAAAATGCAAAGGAACCTCCTGAAATTAATTTTAAAGTAGATTCAGCTCATAACAACACTTCTGATAAAGAAAAAAGCATTGAAAACGCAGCAGAAAAAGAAAATCTTGTTGTCTGAAATGCAAAAATTCAAATAGAAAAACCTTTCAATCTTGAAACCGAAATAGGCAAGTTAAAAATAGCCATTCCACTGTCAGAATTCGCTAAACATGATGTCTATAGAGAGAAAATTAGCATATCACTTCAAATTTTAGAAAACTGAGATGCAATAAATGTCCTAGATGACCAGCCAGAATTAATTTTTGGCCCTGAAGTAAATGGTAAATCAGTAGATGGAGGTGTTCCTCCTTTCTATGTATGTCTGAATATTCATGATAAAGTACTTCATAATGCAATGTTTGACTCTGGAGCTTCCCATAATCTAATGCCCAAGTCTGTGATGGAAAAGTTGGACCTAGATATCATCAGGCCATACAAAGACTTATTCTCTTTTGATTCTAGCCAGGTCAGATGTCTAGGATTAATTAAAGATTTGTGTGTATCATTAGTTCAATACCCTGCCAAGACAATTTTAATGGATGTAGTGGTAGCTGATATCCCACCAAAATATGGCATGTTACTGTCCAGATCTTGGGGTGCAAAGCTCCAGGGATCTTTACAGTTGGACATGTCCTATGCTACCATCTCAGTCTTTGGCCAGCCAAAGAGATTGTACAGGGAAACTTTGATAAAATATGTGGTCAGCAGCCAAGAGAAATGCCAAATTTTTCCCATTTATTCCATGCATTCTGATATGGACTCTTTCATCCTATACAATGCTGAAATTTGCCCCCCAACTGATGTCAAGGTTTTAGCATCAGCACAAGGAAAAAGCATAAATGAAGAATCTATTGCTCAAAATCTAGAAATTTCTGAAATAATTGATATAAGAGACACACAAGGGAAACTATATGAAACTGAAAATTCAAATATGCGTACTAAACAAATTTTTAAAACTCCTGATGCTAGCTGTAATCGAGAAATCCTATGGTATCTAGAGTTTGATGGATCAGTGAATAAACTAGGAGCAGGGGCAGGGATTTGGATACATAACATGCAAAATAATCATGCTGAGGGACATGCGTACAGGCTGAATTTTAGATGCACAAATAACATGGCTGAATATGAAGCTCTCCTGCTAGGACTCAAATTGGTCAAAAGTCTAGGGGCAGTTAGGATATCAATTTTGGGAGACTCTGATCTAGTTATTCAACAAATGAAAGGAAACTTTCTCACAAATAATCTTAGGTTAAGAGCTTATAGAGGGGCAGCAATTGAAATACTCAATACCTTTCTAGAATCACAGCTTGCCAAAATCTCAAGGAAATATAATTTGCATGCTCACAGTTTGGCAACATTTGCCAGTACTTGTAAACTGCCATTTGAGCCTAATCATCATTTTACTGTTGAAATTAAACACAGGCCAACTGTACCAGACAATGTAAAAAATTGGCAGGTGTTTGACAATGACACTCAGATTAATAATTTCCTGACTTTAAAAGAAGAATTTTCCAGCACAAATATAGACACAAGCACTGTTTGTGAAACTGATCAAATAGACAATTGAAAAACACATTTCAGCTGAAACAACAAATCAGATATTACATCCAACAAAATTTACCAGCAAAGAATTACAAGAGCTGAAAGAAACAGACCTTGATGAAACTGTTGAAGGAGAATCTGAAGTGATTGATTTAAAGGATAATTTTTTACCCACAGGATTAACTCCCCTGGAAGATATTTTTGACTCTAATGACATCCCAAGGAAACCCAAAATGCAGCCATTAAACGCAGAAATTGAGGACTGTAACATAGGGACTCAGCAAAATCCCAAAATGATAAAATTATCTAAAGCTTTGCCTCCTGACCAAAAGCTGAAATATATTGAACTGTTCAAAGAATTTCAAGATGTTTTTGCATGGAGCTATGAAGATCTTAAGTCCTATGATACTTCTGTGATCCAACATACAATACCCCTAAAAGAAAATAAAAAAACTTTCAAACAAAAACTTAGAAGGGTCAATCCTGTACTCCTTCCTCTCATTGAAAAAGAAGTCAAGAGAATGTATGAAGCTGGAATAATTGCACCCATTAGATTTTCAGAATGGATCTCAAATCTAGTGCCCACTAGGAAGAAAACAGGAGAAATAAGACTGTGTGTTGATTTGAGAAATCTGAATAAAGTTTCTTTAAAAGACCACTACCCCTTACCTAAGATGGACCACATTTTGCAAAGGGTAGTAGGAGCCTCTAGAATTTCACTGTTAGATGGATTCTCAAGCTTCAATCAGATTCTGGTCCACCCTGATGACCAAGATAAGACGACTTTCACCACACCTTGGGGAACTTTCAAGTATGTAAAAATGCCTTTTGGACTGAAGAATGCAGGGGCAACATTTCAACGAGCCATGGACATAGCTTTTGCTAAAGAAATTCATGATTTCCTGGTTATATACCTAGATGACCTTACTGCATTTTCCAAATCAGATCAGCAGCATTTAGAACATTTAAGACAGGTGTTTTTAATCTGCAGAAAATATGGTATATCATTAAATCCAAAGAAATCATTATTTGGCCTAGAAGAGGGCAAACTGTTAGGTCATATAATTTCAAAAAGATGGCATTAGAATTGACCCAGATAGAATACAAGCAAGTTCCTCACCCTAGAAATATCAAAGAACTTCAAGCTTTCCTAGGGAAAATTAATTTTCTAAGGAGATTCATACCAAACTTGGCTGAACTGATAAGATTGTTGAACAACATGCTGAAAAAAGATTCCAAAGTAAAGTGGACAGTAGAAGCCAAGCAAGCCTTTGAAGAAATCAAAATAGCTTTAACTAAAACACCAGTCCTCACAAGCCCGAAATTTGACAGAGACTTTATAATCTTTTCCTTTGCATCTGAACATACTATTGCTGCTATTTTACTACAGAAAGATGATCAAGGATGTGAAAAACCCATTGCTTTTTTTAGCAAAGCGCTTAGAGATGCACCACTTAAATATCAAATCATGGAAAAACAAGCTTACGCACTTGTAAAAGCTATTAAGGACTTCAGAGTTTATATTTTATACTCTCATATAATAGCTTATGTACCAAATACTGTGGTCAAGGATATTTTAACTCAAGAAGGAATTGAAAGCAAAAGAGGCAAATTGATAGCTAACATTTTGGAATATGACATTGAAATTAAACCAAAAAAGCTGATAAAAGGACAAGGATTAGCTAAACTTATGACTGAAACCAAATTTCAAGCCCTTGACATCAATGAACTGGATAACGAACAGGAGATGACGACTCCACAGATCAATCAAGCCTTTTTACAATCACCTTGGTATGCTGATATAATTTATGTATTGTTAAACCTGCAGGCTCCTCCAGGGTTATCCAAAACTAAAAAGAGATTTTGAAAATGAAAGCTTCAAAATTCTGTATTGTAAATAATGTTTTATTTTGGAAAAATCATGAAGGCATTTTACTGAATTGCTTAACAAAGGATGAAACTGACAAAGTGCTAAAAGAATTTCATGCAGGGGACTGTGGTGGACATTTGTACTGGAAATCAACTGCTGATAAAATCCTAAGGGTTGGATTTTATTGGCCCACCCTATTTGCTGATGTAAAGAAATTTGTAACTTCTTGCCATAAGTGTCAAATTTTTGAAGGCAAGAGAAAGCTTCTACCTCTACCCCTCAAGCCAATTTCCACTGAAAGACCATTTCAACAATGGGGTTTAGATTTCATTGGGGAAATTCACCCTCCCTCTTCTGGCCAGCATAAATGGATTTTGACTGCCACAGACTACTTCACCAAGTGGATAGAAGCCATCCCTTGTAGACAAGCTAATGATTCAGTAATCATGCAATTCCTAGAAACCAATATCCTGTCTAGGTTTGGCTGTCCGGAAAAGATTATAACTGACAATGCTGCTACTTTTAAATCCAAAAGAATGATCAATTTTTGTCACAAATACCATATTACCTTAGGCCACTCCACAGCCTATTATCCTCAAGGTAATGGTCTAGCTGAATCATCCAATAAAAGCCTGATCAATATCATTAAGAAAGTATTGGAGGAAAACAAGAAAAACTGGCATAAGAAGCTTATCAATGCACTTTGGGTAGACAGATTGACTACAAAGAGATCCATTGGAACAAGCCCCTATGAATTGGTTTATGGCATGGAGGCTGTATTCCCTTCATCTTTGGGAGTCCCTATGATAAAATTGCTGCAAGAAGTGTAGGCAGAACCCAATGACATTCAGAGAAGAATCAATCAGACTATACATTTGCAACAGACTAGAGAAGAGGTGTATCAAAGATCTCAAATTCTACAAGAAAAAATTAAGAAGATATTTGACAAGAGGACAAAGGCAGAGGATTTTTCATAGGAGACAAAGTACTGAAATGGGATTCCAGAAGGGAAGATAAAGGAAAACATGGGAAGTTTGACTTCCTATGGAAATGACCTTTTGCTATTCAGGCTTCACAAGGAAACAACACCTACTTTTTGAAAAGCCTGGATGGTACAGAAGTAGAAGATGGGCTAGTCAATGGTCGGATGTTGAAGCATTATTTTGATCCACTTTGTTGAGATGTCAGGACTCTAACTTGTACATAATTTTTTTTACTTTCTGCAGTTTATTACAACAATAAGATGGAAATGAAGATATAACAAATTTTGAGGAACAGTCAAGGAACTGTGCTACCTTTTTTGTGTTATCTTTTTAGTTTACCAGAAATTGAAGAAGAAGACTTGGGAGCTGTAAATGTGAGAACAAACATTCAGACAATCTATCCAAAAGCAGAGCTGCAACTGTTTGAATAAGATCATGATAAATGTATATATGTTTCAAAGTTACAGTTTTGTCTACTTGCAGCAAAGGGAAAATTTCAGAATACAGCAAGAATTATACATAAGGCCATCTGACCTGCTGTTCTTGGCTTTTCACCAAGAAAATCCATCCCCAAGTGGAGCCAGTGTTATGCTCCTATACCAATAGGTGTCATATTTCATGATTGACTGGTAAAATGCCAAATATGTTCATACTTTCCATGCTGCAAAGGTTCCATATTTTGAAAAAATCAAAAAATTAAAAAATGAAAAGAGGGTATGCCCTAAAAGAAATATCAAAGGGCAAAAAGAATGAAATGGTCAAAAAGAAAGAAGTGAACCCCAAAGAAAAGACTAGGAAAGTGTGCTAGTCCAAAATGCCACTACTATTCTATTTTTGGAAAGAATCTCATTGTGTGCAGTTGGTTGACTCTTGCCTCAGTTGATGGATGGCCAAATAGCTTAATCTTGGCCAGTTCATGTTTAAATTTCCTGTTTTAGAAATAGAGAACAAAATCTGTCCAAACAATTCAAGCTTGGCGGATAAGTAGTTAGGTAGAGAAGCAAAGGTGCTCAACAGTTAAATCTGAGCCCCTGGAAGAAATAAGGGTAGACTTAGATAGGATGGCAGTTAAAAGAAAAGAAGAGAGTAGGGGTTTGCTAGTTTAAATGCACCCAAGGAAAAGGAAGAAAAAATGTTAGGTGTAATAGGCTGGGTAGGCAGTTTCGGTGTTGCAGAAGCAGGTTTATGAGCAATTTTGTCTTTCAAAGGTGTTTCATCTTGTTACTATCATAAGTGCCATGGCAACTATGTGGTCACAGATCAAGTGAAGCATGTCTAACTTCCCTCCATACTTCTCCCAAAATCACTCACTAACCTCCCCATAAGGATATTGAGATCTGCTCAATACTCTAAAATCACTCCATTTCATGAGAAAACCAGAGGGAAATGGTATTCTTGTTTAAATACAAAGAAGCCACATTTCTTGTGTAAAAATCCTCTTGGTCCATCATCATGAGTTATCTAACTTTATAATTTGGCGCCTTTCATCTCCTTAAGCCTAAGTTTTTGATGTTACAACTTAGTGCTTTTTTATTCAAACATATCTTTCATATTAACATATTAACCATAATATATAAACCCTTATATTTTCCCCATGCCCGTATTATATAAAATATATAAAAACCCCAAGAAATTTAATATCCCGCCTCGGTTGTAACATCAACCATATCATTGTATTTTTGGGAATTAATGGTTCATTCGGAACCATGCAATAACCCTTTGCGCGCGCGACCATGGGATTTGTTTAAAATTTGGTTTAAAAAATAACCAAACCCAAAAACCCTACCAACGAATAAACTCGAAATCATTAAAAAACATTAAAATAATGGATGGACCCCGCGCCGTAGCCCTCCGCCATATCCCATTGACCGCCAGCCATTCGATCATGGCCCGCAGATCGGACGGCCCACAGCGATATCGCGATGCCCTTTCACGCCAATGTTTAGCGCCCGGGGGATGGTGGTTTTCCCGCCGTACCTTGGGACATGTGGCGGCCTCCTGCAGTGCTCGCTGCCCACCCCTCCAATACCACCTTTGTCCAAAAGCGGTGCAGGGCTAAAACCGCTTACCGCCCCTGCTGACCCCCCCACTGACGTAATGACCACATCATTCGCTTGCGTCACCTCCTTGTCAGTGCCGTGTCAGCACCACGTCACCCCACTACACGACAAAGCACCACGTCATGCTGACGTCATCCAACCGAAACACGCCAAAAGCCCGTCAAAAGTGAATTTTTTGTTAAAAAAGATGTGAAAACGTCATTTTCACCTATTTTCTCCACGAGACTGGTGCATGCGATTTACGTCCCAAAGCAGCGCTCGACCATACAGTCTGCCACCAAGCCAAACAGAGTCCACAGTTCGGTCTTCCAGCTCGTCCCGCAACCTGTAATTCGCACAGTGCGCTGATAAAAACAGGTATTTACCTTAAATTCCGTTTTCGAACCCTGTGAATTTCAGTTTTCTCTACAAATTTCCCAAAGGACCCAAATTTGAGTTCAATTCACCGTGCTGCCTTCAAACATACGCACCATAACCACTGCTCTTTTTCCCATTTTCACCGAAAACCCTGTAGACTTCGTCTTTTCTGTAAATTCACCCAGCAAGCTAAGTTCAAATCCACTGTGGTCTACAATTCCCGGAGAAAAGCCCCAGAACTGTTATTTTGCCTATTTTTCTACACAGACCCAAATTCCAATTGAAAAATCATAGAAAATTGAGCAATGGAAGCTCTAGTGGCCCTGAACATTGCTCCCCTCAATGCACCTCATAAGGACTTGGAGTGGTTGCCCTTGGCTGATAGGGATTTTCAAATACAGGACTTAACTGGTGACAAAAACCACCTCCAAGCATTCTGTGAAATTAGGAATAGTCACCTAAGCAAAACTGATCTCTATGGGATATGGGAATCCAATCTGCCCAGGTACTACCTCCCCTCAGTAAATGTATTCCCAGATGTAATCCGCCTGTGCTGTGCCAATTATGAACCTACTCAGAGAGCAGTTATGACTCCATCTGGAACTGTCCTCTTTCATATAACCCTGAGTCCATAAATGAGATGTTGCACTTCAAGCCTATTCAGCCTCTGGCTCCTCTCTCCATGGGATATTTGCTGGAATAAGGCTCTAAACTATCCACTGTAGAAATAGGCCGGGTTTCCAAGTTATTCATGAGATCAAATTTCCAGCCCAGAGAGCCACCTCCTTTTCATCATGTCTAGTTCAATGAAGCTGGAAGATTCATTATTGATATGATATCCTATGTCCTGGGATTTAAGACAAGTGAATATGTTGATGAGACTATTTTAGCTTTGATGTCCATGTTTATTCCAGGACATCCTCCTGCTATCAAATATGACTTTGCTACTTTCATTGCCAATAAGATCCATGACCTATTCATAAATCTAGATAGAGAAGGAGTCTTCAAGTACACATCATATATATATATCATCTGTTCTTGTACTATCAAACATACATTTTTCAGTTTCCCATCAGAAAATTGGATTCTAAAGGAGAAAGGAGGTCTGTGATCTTTTGGACCTCAGTCTTCCATGAAGTCCATAACTCTCCTTACACTTACTGTGAATTCATTGATTTGTTTATACATCCGGTCTCCTCTCTGCTGATGAGAACTCCTCCTCCTAGACTCTCTGGTGATATGCAGAAAATTTTACAGCTCTCCAAAAGCTACAAAATAGGTGACTGGTACTTCTACTAGAATCACACTGAGATCAAGATATATGGCTGTGAGCTGTGCCCTTATAAACTGCCAAAATATGTGCCTATGAGACTGTTTGCTCTAGAATACTTTAGGCAATTTATCAATTTAGATTTGACTCACTTTTATGGTGTGAAGAAAAAAGCTCAGCTGAAATTAAGAAACCAATTAGGCCCTTTCATCATTAACAAAAAGGAAGGATGGCAAGATGCTGACAAGATATTGGGTGAACAACTCAAATTAAAGAGGAGCTTTTGGTGGGTACCCTATGACCCAAATGGATTCATCTGTGAAAGAAAGGTAAAAAATAGGCTATCAGCCTATAATCATTGTAGGATCCCTGAAATAGAGCAATTTTCTAATCAAGATGAGTGGGTAGAAGGCACATTAATTGAAGAACTCACTGAGGAAGAAAAGATGGAACAAGCAATGAAAAATATTGAAAAGACTCTTGACCTGGACTCTTTTGGACAGGTGTCTTTCAAATTGCCTCAACAAACCAGAGTAGGTACATCATCTGCTGGAACTTCACAGCAACCTGCCCAAGAAAGCACTACACCAGCTGCAGGGACATCAAAGGGCAAAGAAGTGCTAGATACAGAACAACACATAATGACAGATCAGCTAGCATCATCAAAGGAACAGGGCCAAGGGAAAATTCCTCCTGTCCAGACCAAAGCACCAGAAATACTAGCATTACAGACTCCTCTAAATGAGGAAAAGGGTAGGAAAAGGGACCGAGAAGAGACCACACTTGTAAGTGGACCAGCAGAGCAACCAGGGGCAAAAAGGCAAAGAATAAATCCTCTACCTGAAGAGGAAATTATTGAGGAAATCATAGAAAGTCCAAGAGGTGAGAGGGAAACCAGCCCACAGACATCTCTAGTGGTAGAAACATCCACCAGCTCTCATAGGCAGGAATTGGAGAAACAACATAGTGTGGAAGTTTCCTCCACAAGGCCACAAAGCAAGCAAGGTTCTGATATCAAAAGAACATTCACAGACATCAAGGCCCAGAATGAGCCAATAAGACTGCAACTTTATGATCAGTTTCTCAAGATGACCCCCGCCAAACAGCAAAGGTTAATGTCTGCATATGACATTAAAGAAGGAAAAATGATCTTGAGCCACTTTAAGCCTAAAGTGCAGCAGCCACAGTCAGCAGCTGACTACATAAGAACAAATCTGGAGGTCCTTGCCAAAGACATTCATCCTATGGACCAGATTGAGTTGCACAAGCAAACTGGAGAGATGGTCTACTCCACATTGGCAGACAAGGCAATGTTAGCTCACCAATTGCAGAACTCATTGAACAACACATCTGCCCAACTAGATTTGGAAAAGGCATCTTCTTTAGCCAAGGACAACAGGATAAAGTCCTTGGAAGAAATTATCATTGAGCTAGGACATGATCCCAAGGATGCCAAGGGAATAAAAGCATTAATGAAGAAAAAGGAAGAGGACATTGCTGCCCTCAGGAAACAGTTGAAGCTGCCTATTACTATGCATCCACAAACTACAGAGGTTGTGCAGGAAAAAGCAGAGGAGGACATGATGGAATTGCTGATGAGAATGAATCAACGACTAAATGAGACAGAACAAGAATTGGAGAAAGCATTACAGGAAAAGCAGGGAGTGTCAACCTCCCATCCATCTCAAATAGCTCCAATGGTTACAACTGCTCCTCCCACAGTTACAACAGCAGTGCCTCCCACTGGCCCAGCATCAATAGCACCAGGTACTTCGGCAACAACAACAGCAGCAGGCAGCAACACTGAGTTAATAAAGGCTGTGGAGGATTTAAAAGTCCAAGTATCAGAATTGAAAGAAGCCAAAGAAAAATTAGCAAAGCTAGAAATAAGTTATGACAAATCTAGAATGACTGTGGTAGAAAAGACAAGAGAGGTAAAGGCATTAGAAAACAGGGTAAAAACATTGGAAAAAGACCTCTCTTTAGATAAGCCTCTGGGAGAAATCAAGGGCATTTTGTGGGCTAACATCAGTGAATCAATTAGTAATGTGTGGAGATCTATTCAAATTATATATGAGCAGATTGACTTGATAGCAGCAGCCCAGGTAGAAATTCAAAGGGCCAGAAATTTATTGGGACATATGCCCGAACAGGCCAACAGGTTAATACAATTTTTGAACACTAAGACCAGTGAAGAACTAGCAGCACTGGACATCAGAGATAGGACAACCACCATTCTAACAATCAAAAGAGTTCTGACCATGAGAACCCTGATGCAGAATTTGGAGAGGAAGAGCCAGGATATGCAGGTGGAGATAGACTCTTTTATGGAAAGATTTGCAGTTTTGCATGAAAGGGGCTTGCCAAGTCTGGTGGGAAACAATGAACGCCTGTTGAGACAAGCTGAGTACCAGCTCAGGTTGAATAAACATGCTGCTGATCAACTAAATGCATCATCAAGTACTTCAGCAGAGAAAGCCCTTCCATCTGGCCAAACTCTTTACAACAACTTGGAAAATCTGTTTTATATTGAGCATGAAGTAAAACATCTTTTTACAGTCCAGCCTAACTTCTACAGGTACACAGACGTAGATGAGACTTTGAGAAAGCTGCTAAGACATCAGTTACCAGAAGAGCAGTGGTGGCAAAGTATGTTGGAAATCCTGTAGGTGGGTTTCAAACTTTTGTTTTTTCCCAGAATACAACAGATATCATAAAGCAGAGAAAAGGAACGGGTGAGAGTCTCGCGGGGTAGCGATGTATCAAAACAAAAATTAAATGCACCCGAGAAGGCTGAGCCAGCAGTGTGGAATTTCAACGGAAACAGCCACCACCCTGCTCGCCGAGGTTACAGTCAACGCATCTCACCAACTCAGCGGCCAACACAACATCATTTACTTCTGCATTTATTTCTCCATGTTTTCAAGATCATTTACTTCTCCTCTAAAGTAGGTAGAAGAAGTTATTACTAGATATTATCTCTTTGAGATATTTTGTAAACATTTTTGTACAAATACCTCCCCAAGCGAAGTATTAGGGGTTGGTGATACATCTCTCAGACTGTGCTGTAACTCTAAAAAACTTTTGAATACAAAAGTTGTTGGAATCCATTGTCGTTGGACTGTCTGGATGTGGAATTGATAGCAGAGGACTATGTTACAGAATTCCTGAATCATTTTGTGGATCAATAAGTCTCTCTTACTTGTGTTTTTAGTTTCTGTGTTTACTATATCATATATATTTCATGATCTGAATAACAGGGAAAAAGAATAACCCAGAACTTGCTTAACTGTACTTTGTGTTCAATCTCTGTTATTATTTATGTTTTCTTCAGAATTAGCATAAGCAGGAATTCTTAATTGCTCCTGTTTCCCTTGGTTCTTACATCTTGAATATAGCTAAGGAATTCTTAACTGCTCCCTGGCAATATTCATCCACTTTCCCTCTGTCAACATGATGAAGGATTCTTAATTTCCCTTCACCCCCTGACTCCATCCCACCTGATTTCAGCTTACAATTTGTTCCATGGTTGATTACCTTGCTCTGTAGTACCACCCTCTGTCAAAGAAACCATATCTAGCAGTTCATCCTCATAGACTCCATTAGCCCAATGGACTGAACTTCTAAGATTTTACACCCCTGTTCTACAGAATATCACCATCCAAAAAACCAAACAAACCCTTGTACTCCATAACTAGCCTAATATACCTTAAAAAAAAGCTAAATCATAAAGAGAGAGCCCTCTCTGGATGCAGATTGGCTAGAACCTGCATCTAAAAGATTGGTCTGTGGTTACCTCGGCCATATTCCCTTTTCTACAACTTTTGGGGAACAACCTGAGTGATAACATGTTACATGCCATTTTTTCACATCTGTACAATAAGCCTACAAACCGGATCAATCAACATCCTGGAACACTTTGTCATAATCCCTTCACAAATCCCTAAGCATCACTTCTCCAAAGAGTCTGAGTTTCTGGAACAATTAGCTCAAAAACACTATTTTTAGTCCCAGTGCACCTTGTATGTTTAGCCACCTGCATTCAACGCGTGTTGGATACCTGATATCCAATGCTGGTAAGTAGATGTTACTCCCTTATACAGGTGCACTGATTCTAGAAATTCAGGAAAAATAAAATATTTTCGAAGCTTCATCTTCCAGAAGATTCTAAGGTAGTTTTAACTATTTACCATGGATAGAGATATCAAATTCCTATATGATCATATCTTGGAGACCTTATCTCTTATCCCTTGAGCTCATCCTCCCATAATATGTGGATCTCAAGCCTAGATTGGTAATTAGATAAGAATTCCTAAACTACCACATTCATCCTATAAATTTACAGCTTCCCATAAGGTTTGGGTTGACTTTTCAAGATCGATAATTCCCTCATGCCGCTTCTTTGAGCCTAAAGGAGTCACCATATTCATGCATTAGGGTTGATGTTGAGGTGTGCTTTGTGACAAGGAAGGAAAAGTCAACTTGGGGAGACATCTACAAAGTCAAACTTCTATTTATGGTTGTAACTCTCTCCTATATTTGTTAATACAAAGAGCATCTTGTTTTCCTATATTTGTTGTGTTATGTTTGCACTCATGTATTTCAATGCCATACTGACTCATTGAATATAGATTTTAGATTATGCTACATGGATTGTGGTTCCTTCACTTGTTTTCATGTATTTCAATGCCATGCTGACTCATTGAATATAGATTTTAGATTATGCTACATGGATTGTGGTTCTTTTGCTTGTTTTACTCATGTGTGTAGGTTCTAATTATAGCACTTGGAGATAGAGTTGGAGCTTACAAGAAAGGAGGAAAGTAAGTCTTGCTACAGATTTAGGGTAGGTTTCTTTCCCATATTTTAATCTCTCTAAGGAAAAATTGAATCTTTTTTTCTTTTGTTGTTCTATATTAGGCCACTAGATCTAGGGAATTCACATTTTTCCACAATCATGAAAATTCCATATAACAAATTGTTACATGCCATTTTTTCACATCTGTTCAATAGGCTTACAAATAGATTAATCAACATCCTCGAACATTGTCATAATCCATTCACAAAGCCCTAAGAATCACTTCTCCAAAGAGTCTGAGTTTCTGGAACAATTATCTCAAATATGTTATTTTTAGCCCTAGTGCATATTGCATGATTAGCCCCCTCGTTCAATGAATGTTTCATACTTTATCTCCAATGTTGGTCATCACATGTTCCTCCCTTCTATAGGTGCATTGATTCTAGAAATTTGGGAAAAATAAAAAATATTTTCCAAGCTTCCTCTTCCAGAAGCTTCCAAGGTAGTTTTAATTATTTACCACAGATAGAGAGATTGAATTCCTATCTAATCTTATCTTGGATACCTCATTTCTTATCCCTTGATCTCATCCTCCCATCATATGTGGATCTCAAGCCTATATTGGTAATTGGATTAGAATTCCAAAACTACCATACTCATCCTATAAATTTTCTGCCTCCCATAAGGTCTGGGTTGGCTTTTGGAGATTGATAATGCCCTCATGCTGCTATTTTGAGCCTAAAGGAGTCACCATATTCATGCATTAGGGTTGATGTTGAGTTGTGCTTTGTGACAAGGAAGGACAAATCAACTTGGGGAGACATCTACAAAGTCAGATTTCTATTTATGGTTGTAACTTCTCCTATATTTGTTAATAAAAAGGGCATATTATTTTCCTATGTTTGTTGTTTTATGTTTTCACTCATGTATTTTAATGCCATGTTGACTCGTTGAATAGATTTTAGATTATTCTACGTGGATTGTGTTTCCTTTGCTTGTTTTAGTTGTGTGTGCAAGTTCTAATTATAGCACTTGGAGCTAGAGTTGGAGCTTACAAGAAAGGAGGAAAGGAAGGCTTGCTACAGATTCTAGGTAGGCTTCTTTCCCATTTTATAATCTCTCTAAGGAAAAATTTAATCTTTTTGTCTTCCGTTGTTCTAGATTAGGTCACTAGATCTAGGGAATTCACCTTTGTCCGCAATCGTGAAAATTCCATATAACAGTGACAAACTATCCAATGGAATATCCATGTCAGTTTACTGATCATATTGGTATTAGAGCAGGTTTATTTAGGTATATTGTGAGGAATTGCAAGAGATCTAGATCGGTTAAGAAAAAAGTAATAAAACCATAGCCATGGTTTATGAATATTTTAAAAACCCTAAATATCCCACAAAGGAAAGGTTTACATGGCTGGAAGCACAAGTCATAAATATAAATTATAATGTGATCCTCCTCATGGAAACCATGACTAATAGGATTGGGATATTTGGAGAAGATGCGGGTTCTAACGTAGAGGTTAGATCATCGAGAAGATTGATATATTGGGAAGAAATAGAGAAGGAACCTAAGAAAGAACATGAAAAAGATCAACCCAGTTCAAGTACCATGAACCATTCATAGTCCATATTCAAATGGAAGCGAAGGTTGACATAAAGCCATATCAAGATGAGATGAATTCCTTGAAGTTGATCATTGTTGCAACATTTAGAAGTTTATTTTAATGTTCAACGTATTGAGGAAGAACAAAATATTTAATTTGCTTAACTGAAATTAGAGGGCCATGCCCTGACTTGATAGGAAAATCACATGGAGACCTGCAGGTTGCAAGGAGATCCTCTAGTGACTAAGTTGGAGGATTTCAAAACTTTAAAAAAGTTACAATTACCTTATTAGGTATGTAGAGGAACCATTTATCTAGTTGAATTAATTAAGGAAGAGACAGGGGTAGAGTTTTTAGGAGTACACCTCAAAATTTAAAAATATGGACATAATATTGGGCATTTACCCAAAGAACCTAGATGTACTCCTCAAGTATTTGGTGAGTGTACAAAACCATATGTGGAAGTGATGTTGTAAAAACTCGTATTAGTGGTTGAGGCTTGTGTATCGACACAAAAACTAGAAAACATAGGCCAGGAGAAAGGGTAATCAAGTGGGTCAAAGTAGGAGCACCATGAAACTTCCAAGCAGGGGAAGAAGAAGTGAAAAGGGGGAAAATATAAGAAGATAGGTGGCCATAGCACACCAATGAAAAGATCCCAATAACCACTACAATCATTATAAAATTGATGGTCATAGAAAGGAAAAGTGATGGAAGTTGTATCTAAATCTCAATGAGAAGAACTAAAAGAAAAATGTTAAGAAGAAAAATATCATGACCATAGACTCTATTAATCACGTGGAAAGAAACTTAGATGTGGATGATAATATTTTCTATACATCAGTGCATAAAGTGGTGAATATGAATATCCTTCTGCAATAGGAAGAGAATGAAATGACTAGAATCTTCTATATAAAGATATAGGTCAATAATACAAATATTGGTGCTTTGTTTGACTCAAGATCATAGGAAAATCTCATTATAGTAAGGCTAGTCAACAAATTGGATTAATAAATTCATGATCATCCAAGCCCATATCCATTGGGATGGGTAAATAAGGATACAAAAATAAAGGTAACCAAACAATGCAAACTCATATTTGTTGTTAGTATTGATTTGATTAATGAAGTACAAATATATGTAGTTCCCATTGATCTATATGGAGTGGTGTTTGGAAGTCCCTATATGTGCATGCAATATGTAATCTTCATATAGAAAGAAAACCAATACCACTTGATGAAAAATCCTTCACCATCAATGCACAAAAGGGCACATCCAAAATTTTGTCGGTAAGTGCCAACCAACCCAAGAAACTAATAAGATAAAATAAGAAGTATGATTTACTAATTTAAAAAAAAATCATCCCTAGAGGAGTGTAAATGAAACAACAATTGGAAGAGTTACTACAAGCATATAGGGGTGTGTTCTAGGGGCCTAAAGAACTACCACCCAAGAGGGAAGTGGATCACAAGATCCAACTACTGTTGGAATCCTCCTTGCCAAACATTGGGTTGTACAAGTAATCCATTATGGAGGAAAATGAGTTGAAGATGTAGTTGCAACAAATAATAGAAAAAGGGGTCATGCGAAAAAAGTACCTCACTATGTGGGTTACCCATCATCATTACACCAAAGAAGGATGGGGCTTGGCGAATGCGGATTGATTATAGGGAATTAAAGAAAATTATGTTCAAGAACAAGTATTCCCTACCTAGGATAGATGATCTGTTGGATCAATTGCAACAAACCAAATATTTCACCAAGCTAGACTTGAAGTTAGGATGTCACCAAGTTCAAATCAAAGAAGAAGATACCTAGAAGACCACGTTCAAAACTAGGAAAGGTTTGCATGACTAGTTAGTCATTCCATTTGGCCTATGCAATGCACTGGCTACATTTACGAGGTTAATGAATGATATATTGTGCCTTTTGATAGATTCATTTATTATTGTCTATTTGGGTGATATATTGATATACAATTCTACCTAGGAGGATCACATCTAACATTTGTTGTAGGTCCTAGAGACATTAAAGAAGCACCAACTGTTGGAAAATCTCAAAAATTGTGAGTTTGCATGGTAGTATTTAATGTATCTGGGACATGTGATAGGTGGAGGAGAGTTGAATATAGATCTTGTCAAGATGGAGCCCATCATGAAGTAGTCGGTGCCTTTTAATGTTTATAATACCAGGAGTTTCATTGGGGTAGCACAACACCCGAGGAAATTCATAGCCTCATTTTTAGAAGTAGTAGCACCACTATATGTTGTAACAAAGAGTGACAAGAATTTTTTGTGGGAAATTGGCCAGTAGAGGGCCATTAAAGAGTTAAATAAGAAGATCAATCAAGCACTAGTTTTGGCATTATCAAACTTGCAACAACCCTTCGAAGTGGAGATAAATGAAACTGGGTATGCTAGTGGTCATGACACAGGGAGTAAGGTCTCTATGCTACAATTATGAATTATGTCAAAGGGTAGTTCTCAACTACCCTACCTAGCACAAGGATCTCTATTCCCTTCTATAACTTGTGAAGGAGTGAAAATACTATATGATGGGAAAGGAGACAATAATCCACATAAATCACCAACCATTATAGTACTTGTGGCCTAGAGTAAGCTACAATAGACTCTTCATTACAAGAGGATGGGGTTTCTACAACAATTTCATTTGGTTACCAAGTACAATAAGGGAAAGAAAAGCAAGTTGGTTGACATGCTCTCAAGGCCACCCACATAAAATATCACTACTTTGGGAACTCTTATGCACATGGATCTTTTCACCCATGATACCTACAAAGAGGCATATATAAAGGATGAGAACTTTAGGAAGTGTTTCAACAGTTGTAGAGCTGGAGTCATTGTAGGTTTTAACCCTATACAAAAATTACCTGCATATGAATTCTAAAAATAGAAAATAAACAATGACAAGAGAATAAAACATAAAACATATATACACAGATATTTTCCCTTGGATCCCAAAACCGGGGCTACCAGATTGATTTTTCATTATATTCCTTTCAATGTTACAATACATATATATACATGCTGAAGCATCCATAAAACCCAATCCATTAACCCTGGATTAGAACATAATTGTAGTTCCCTTGACTGGATCTACAAAATACCATGGACAAAAAAACATCATGCCCAAAACCATGTGCGAAATCCATGCACAAAACCATAGGTAGGTCCGCTCACCTAATATAGGGTCCATTTTTTTTCCCGAGGTGCTGCCCCAGACCTCGTGTAGGGGGGATACTGCTCCCATGCATATCCCCCGACAGGGGGGGCATCCACCCCCCCATGTGACCCCTGACAATGCTTGGTGCAAAGTACAGGAAGGGTTATTGCCCCCATGTAACCCCCTCGTGCTTGGGGTAGTCGTGGAAAGAATATAACACAACCCAACATTCTCCCACTTGTTGTTTTCTTTCCACATGGGGCCACATGAGAGCTTAGTCATTAATCCAACCCCTGCAACACCCATTGTTTCTCTACACAAAGAGAACTTCTTAGTGCTCACAAACTTTATCATTGCATTTTCAGTTTTCTTCAAAGTGTCCACCTTTGCTAGCGATACCTTTTTGTCCTCAACCGTATCCCTCACAAAGTGATACTGAACATTAATGTGCTTTGCATTTGAATGATAAGCAGGGTTATTTGCCAAAAAAATTGTACTTTGGCTGTCACAGTCTATCCCTATAGCTCACTGTACTAACCCCATACTTGAATACAATATCTACAACCAAAATTCTTCCTTGCTTGCATGAGTGGCTTTCATGTATTTTGCCTCTATAGTTGAAAGTGCCACTACAGACTGTCTCTTACTCATCCAACTGACTACACCTCCAAATAGGTTAAACACATACCCACTTATAGATCTTCTCTGATCTAGATCTCCAGCCCGGTCTGCGTCAACAAAGCCACGGATGTCCAAAAATCTGTCCAATCCTGGTCTTCCTTGGTAGCACAAACCATAATCATTGGTGCCACACAAATACCTAAAAACCCATTTCACTGCTGTCCAATGCTCCTTCCCTGGTTTTGACATAAACCTGCTCAATACTCCCACTTCATGTGCAATGTCTGGTCTAGTACAAACCATTCCATACATCAGGCTACTGGCTGCATTTTCATATGGAACATGGAACATGTCCTCTTCCTCTTCTTGTGTCTTGGGACATTGTTCAATAGATAACTTTACACCTATAGGAATAGGAACCTTCATCGATTTACTATCTTTCATATCAAAACCTCTGCAGTATTGTCTCGACATACTTCCTTTGGTTTAACTAGAGCTTCCTCTTTGCTTGATCTCGTTTATTTTCCATGCCCAAAATATAGTTTACAACACCAAGATATTTCATGTTGAATTTGGAGGACAATTTGGTCTTCAAATCCTGGATAATTTCTTTGTCATTTCCAACCAGCAACATATCATCCACATAAAAGACCAGATAAATAACATGGTCATCAATTAATTTAAAATACACACAATGATCTGCTTTGCTTCTGGTGAAGTGAAGTCCCTATATAAATGTATCAAATTTTTGATACCACATCCTTGGTGACTGTTTTAACCCATACAAAGACTTTTGTAACTTTCATACAAGTTATTTCTTACCCTTTACTGCAAAGCCTTCAGGTTGCTTTATGTAGATATCTTCTTCTAGATCCCTGTGAAGAAATGTTGTCTTCACATCCATCTGTTCTACCTCAAATCAAAGGCAACAACAACATATAAAAGTAATATAATACAAGCTACCTTGGCAATAGGAGAAAAAATATCACCAAAATCAATTCCTGACACCTGGGAATAACTTTTTGCTACCAATCGAGATTTTTATTTCTCCACCTTTCCTTTTGCATTCATCTTCTTCTTAAACACCCATTTGCTGCCAATGGGTTTCCTTCTAGCTGGAAACTCCACCAGATCCCGAGCCTCATTTTTGTGCAAAGATTCTATTTTATCAACCATGGGCTCTTTCCAGAGTTTTCCATCCTATGAATCTACTTCTTCCCTCACAGTTTTAGGATCATCATTAATAATAGATAAAGAAAAAATTGAACATAAAGCAGATAGACTATACCTTTCTGGCTTCCTTCTTTCTCGAACTGATCTTGTCACAGCCGGAGTTTGTGGCTCTTCATCTTTTGATTCCTCTTCCACTGTAGAGTCTAATTCTTCCTCCTTTATTTCAAACTCTATCTTATGAGGTTCCTTTGGTAGGACGTCATGTTTAATAACATATTTCACCTCTCTAAACAACACATCTCGGTTGTACACAACCTTCCTTTTTTTTGGGTTCTAAAGCTTATAACCTTTTAAACCATCCATATACCCAATAAAGAAGCATTTTTTAGATTTACTATCCAAATTTGTTCTTTGCTCCTTTGGAACATGTACATATGCATCACATCCAAATACCCTTAGATGTGAAAGAGAAGGTTTCTTACCAGTCCATACGTCTTGCGGAGTCTTATCCTCCAACGCTGATGAAGGTGATCTATTGACCAGGTAACAAGCAATCTCCACCGCCTCTGCCCAGAATTCCTGTCCTAACCTGGCACCAATGAGCATGCTTCTTGCCCTTTCCATCAACCTCTTGTTCATTCTTTTGGAAACTCCATTTTTCTTAGGTGTGTATGGAGTAGTCTTCTTCCATGCTATACCACACTTCTTACAAAACCCTTCAAATTCCTTCTTGAAAAACTCTCCACTGTTATCTGTCCTTAGTGTCTTTATATTATTCTCTGTCTAGTTTTCCACTAGAGCCTTAAATTATTTAAACCTATCAAAGAATTTAGATTTATTATTGAGGAAATATATCCATGTATTCCTTGAGAATTCATCTATAAATGATACATACTACACATAATTACCCAATGATGGAACCGACATAGGTCCAAACACATCACTGTGTACAAGCCCTAATATTCGTTTCGCCCTTTTAGCACCAGAGGGGAAACTCACCCAATTCTGTTTCCCATATACACAATTTTCATAGAAATCAAAATCCATAGAGAAATTAGACATACCTTCTACCATACTATTATGATGAAGTATTCCAAGGCCCTTCTCTCCAATATGTCCAAGCCTTTGATGCCATACCATGGTCTTTTCTCTAGAGACCACTAGATTTTCTGCTCCACTTTCAGGAACCACAGAACTGTTGCACCTATCAATAACAATGCCACCTTGAAGCTTGTACAGAGTTCCAATATGAAATCCTCGCATCAATACCAATTCTCCCTGAACCATCTTGCAAGTATCTCTCTCGAACACTATTTTTACACATGCATCATCCATCTTGCTTATAGAAATCAGATTTCTGGCCAATGCAGGAATATGTAGAACACCCGAAAGTGTTCTAAGACTTCCACCTTGCAGCTTCAACTTGAGTTTTCTGCGACCAATGATTCTGGCCTTCCTGTCGTCCCCTAAGAAGACATCACAACCATCATATTTCTCATACTCGCAGAAGAACTCCCTATGGGGAGTGAAGTGAAAGGATGCACCTGAGTCAATCAACCATGCCTCATGATCTACATGTGTACTTGAAGAAGAAGCCAGGTACACATCCCCACCTTCATCTGAGGTGGTTTTCACCTTTGTAGAAGGAGCATCATCAGATTCCTTTCCTTTGTTAGGAGCTTTAGATTTACAGACTCTTTTGAAGTGCCCTTCCTTTCTGCATTTCCAGTGCACCTTTACAGGTTTTCCTGGAGATTTAGATCTCCCTCTAGATTTAGATATCCCACTCGAGGGCTTATTTTTGTTTATGTTATGGGATTGTCCTCGTATAGACAAGGCATCACCATTCTGACCCTCCATATTTTTCCGTCTCATCTCCTTCGACAACAAGGATGAGACTATTTCATCAAACTGCAAGGCAGTTTCATTGCTACCTATTGCAACAACTAGACTATCCCACAAATCTGGTAGAGAACAAAACAAACTGATGCACTTATCTTCATCTGAAATTTTAATATCAATAGATAACAACTGGCTTACCACAGTATTAAAGGCGTTCAGATGCTCTGTCACTGAGTCTCCATCCTTCATCCTCAGGTTATATATATATTTTTTGTAGGAACAATTTATTCACCAGAGACTTAGATTGGTACAAAGTCCCTAACTTGTCCCACAAAGCCTTCGCCAAAGCTTCCCCTGATACATTCAACAATACTGAATCTGAGACACACAATCATATTGTGCTCTTTTCCTTCCGATCCAACTTCACCCAGTCTTCAGCTGACATTGTTGTTGGTTTAGTACCTGGATCTACCATGATCCATTGATCTTTATCCACTAGCAGATCCTCCATCTTGAGTTTCCACAACTCAAAACTATGACCATTAAATTTCTCGATCTCTATCTTTCCACTGCTCGCCATCTTCTTTCACCACAAGAATCAATCCCGCATATCTCCCACTGAACAGGGTCTACCACAGGCCCGAAAAAAACCCCTCAGCAGTAAAGGCATCCCCTTAAAGCCAAAAAAACTTTGATACCAAATGTAGGTTTTAACCTTGTACAAAAATTACCTGCATATGAATTCTAAAAAAAGAAAATAAAAAATGGCGAGAGCATAAAACATAAAACATATATACACAGATATTTTCCCCTGGATCCCAAAACCGTGACTACCAAATTAATTTTTCATTATATTCCTTTCAATGTTACAATACATATATATACATGCTGAAGCATCCATAAACCCTAATCCATTAACCCTGGGTTAGAACATAAACGTATTTCCCTTGACCAGATCTACAAAATACCATGGACAGAAAACCATGATGTCCAAAACCATGTGCAAAATCCATGCACAAAACCATACGTAGGCCTGCCCACCTAATATAAGGTCCAATTTTTTTTTTTTTCCTGAGGCGCTACCCCAGTCCCCATGCAGGGGGGATGCCACCCCCATGCATACCTACAATAGGGGGGGCAACCGCCCCCCTGTGACCTCCAGCAACCGTGGTAGCCGTGGAAAGAACATAACACAACACAACAATCATGTGCATAATGGTGACAACAAAGTTGAGTATCATCTCCAGAACAAGTTACTCTACATGTTGGAGAAGTTATGTGTTCCTAATTGTGAGTGATTATAGATAATTAGAGAGGCTCACACCTCAAAGGTTACAGGACACTTTGGTGTAGGGAATATAATGGCCAATTGATAGAGTTATGTGTATTGGCCCAAGATGCAAGAAGAGGTAGCTATATTCATAAGAGAATGCATGCTTTCTTGTACTAGAAAGCCTAGTAATAGGAAACAAGGTCTATATCATCCCTTCCATATACCTACTCATCATTGAGAAAGCATTTCCATGGACTTTGTGGGAGGTTTACCAACAACCAAAAAGGGACATGGACTTATTTGTTGTAGTTACAAGTTCAAAAGATGTTTCTTTTAATTCCCTATAAAAATACCATCAGTGGGCAAGAAGTAACGAACTTGTTCTTTGGATAGGTTTGGGTGCACTTTAGGATACCAAGGAGCATTGTTTTAAATAGGGACATAATATTTATTAATGCATTTGGAATATATTGTGGGAGAATATGGACATGGATTTAAAGAGGTCTACATCATTCCATCCAAAAACAAATGGGAAAACATAAGTAGTAAACAAGACTTTGGTGTAATTTTTGATGGGCTATAATCAAAATAATCTGAATAATTGGGATGAAAATATGATGTATATACAACACTCTTATAACAAATCAATCCATAGTTCTACAGGTAAGTCCCCATTTGAAACTTGTTTTTGGATATTTTCCAGCTTCACCTTTGGATATTACATATGGAAAATAAGGAGTGCGGGAGGATCTTACAGGAGATGCCTCAAGGGTATAAATATTTATTAAAAATATCAAGTAAATCCATGTATAGGTATAGGATACACTACATAAATCACAAGAAAAATACAAGGCTAGACATGATCAACACAAAACAGAGAAGCCATTCGAGGTGGGAGACAAAATATGGTTACAATTGAACAAGGAGGGGCTATAGGGTCTTAATAAGAAAATAAAGGATTTTTAATATGGTCCCTTTGAGATACTAGAAAAGGTTGTAGAGAATTCCTATATATTTAGTCTCCCCCCATACATGCACATTTACTTAGTGGTGAATGTAGAGAATATAAAACTCTATGGGCCTTCCATGTTAGATCATGAAGAGGAAAATGTCCTACATTTTATAGAGGATTTAAAACCAGATGCTTAGGTAGAGTTGAAAGAAGATGCAATTTTTTCAGAATAGGACTAGAACTATAATATAGGGGCAACATGAGCTTTAGGAGATAAGGTTGAAAGGATAGCTTCTAGGCAAAGCTAAATGGTATACCAAAGGGAAGGTGGAGGAAATTTGTTCTCACCTCATTCATTGGAAGATTTTGGGGAGAAAAAGCATCCCAAAATTGGGAGGTATGATTAAGATAGGATCATTATATTATTTTTCATCTGTCTTGATTCTTTTAAAGTGGAAAATTTGGAGGAATCAATGGCCTAGGTCATTTTTACCGATGGTCCTAGTTTGGAATTTTTTGGGTGAAAAAATTTAGGAACCATTTTGAGGCCTTAAATGAACACCTTTTTTGGTCCCATCCTTACTTTAGACCTATATTCTATAATCTACACAAATATAATTTTTCAGAGATGCACAAATTTCCTCGATCGGAACTTATATGAGAAAGTTATGCCTCTCAGAATTTGACCAATTGAAATTTACCACCATTATTCAAGAGGATGTCACGTCAACCCCTATTATTCATGGAAAATGGGATATATATGTGATTACGATGAAGAAGAATCTATAAGAGTAAATATGGTAACTTTAGTTAAGAGCTGAAGGAGTCAAACTTAGCCATTAGAAGGCTATTGGGTTGTAGTATAACTAGGCTACTAGGTGGAAAATGGGTTCCATTCTATTCGAATGCATTTCGTTCCATAAATGAATAAAGTAGCTAAAAATGGATAGAGACATAGAGAGAAAACAAAGAATGCTTGTATGCTATATCATCCCACAAACTACATGTCTCGCTCCTTTGTACTTACATCCATTTCCATTGAGATAAAGAGAGGGTGAAGAAACCTCACCCTCTAGGTAGGTTTTCTCCTGAGAGGGTTTCCTAGGTCATACCTTGTGTTATTGTAGTTTGTGAGTGATTATTTTACTTATTCTTTATTTTGTACATGATTATAATTGGCATGCATATGTAATAAATAATAATTAATAGACCCAAAAATATAAGTAGAAGTTAACCATCATAGTGTATATTTCAGATTTTACACTATATTTTAGAAGATAAATTGCGATGAATTGTCTAGTGAAATATCCATGGTCGTTTGCAGATCGATATTTTTGTTTGTTATCTATTTTCTTCATTTTATACATTTCATTAATAAAAACAATAACTTAATAAATCCATAAGCCTAAGGAAAATATCCCTCATTGTATATATTTCGAATTTTCAATATAAATTTATTAGATCTATCGTGGCGAATTGTCCAGTGAAATATCCACAATAATGTACAGATCATATTGGTATCGAAATAGATTTTTTTGGGTATATTGTGTGGAGTTTCAAGGGATACAAATCTATTAGGCCGACATTCATACAATCCTAGCCATGTCCAAGGAATATGTGAATAACCCTCAAGATCCAAAGCATAGGTTTGTGTGGCTTGAAGCACAAGTTTAAGATATAAACTATAATGTAAGCCTCTTCATGGTGGCCCTAACCAATAAACTTAGGCTATTCGAGGAAGATGCAGGTTATAATGCATAGGTCAGATTAAAGGAGAGATAATGGGATCAAGAAGAACTAGAAATGGAGTCTAGGAAAAAACCCAAAAGGGATCAACCCAGTCTGAGTGTCGTGAACCATTCACAGTCCCTATTCAAGATGCATTGAACAAAGGCAAACACAAATCCATATCAAGGTGATATTGATGCTTTGAAGTTAAATCACTAGTTACAGTAGTTATAGTTTTATTTTTGTGTTCATCGTATAGAGGAAGAAAAAAATATTTCATTTACTTGAATGAAATTAGAGGGCCATGCACTAATCTGGTGGGAAAGCCACATGGTAACCCTAAGGTTGGATGTATATACTCTAGTGAATAAGTGGGAGTATTGAAAAAATTTCATAAAGTATTAATTTTAACCTATCATGTATGTAGCAGACTAGTGGATTCGATGATAGTACTCTAGGTAGAGACATGGGAAGAATGTATAGGAGTACACCACACAACACCACATAATTTAAAAAGAAGGCCATAATTCTAGGTATCTCCCCAAATAACCTAAACATACTCCTCAATTATTTGGAAGGTCTACACAACTGTCTGTAGAATAAAGGGATCCTATTCAAAACCAGAACAATGGATGAGGCTTGTGTACAAGCATAATACCCAGAGAACGTGGGCAAAAGGAAAGAGTAATCAATTGGATTAAAGTGGAAGGAGCACAAGAAAGCTTCTAAGGAGGTGTAGAAGAAGCACTAGAAAGATTCCAAGGAGGGGTATAAGAAGTTGAAAGGTGGAAAATACATAAATACAATAGCTAAAACACACAAGTGCAAAGATCCCAACAACCACTACAACCACTGTAACATTGCTGGTCATACATAGGAGAAGTGTTGGAAGTTGCATTCAGGGATCAACTCATAGAACTGAAATAAACATGCTAAGAAAAAAATATCATGGCCATAAATTCAAGTAGTGTGGAAGGTAGATCAGTCGTGGATGAGAATATTGTCAATACATTAGTGCAGAAGGGGGTGAATGTCAGTAGCCTTAAACAATAGGAAGAAAATGAAATGACCATACTCTTTGATGTAAAGATGCAGGTCAAGAAGAAAAAAAATTATGCTCTATTCAACTCAATATCAAAGGTGAATCTCATAGTAGTAGATAGGGTCATGAAATTGGGAATAGAGAATCATGAACATCCTAGTCCATATCCATTAATATGGGTCAACAATGAGGCAGAGATAAAGACAATGAAACAATGTAGAATCAAATTTGATATGAGAGTTGACTTTATTAATGAAGTAGAATTGGATCTAGTTCCACTAAATGTATGTGGTATTGTGTTTGGGAACCACTACATGTACATTTGGGATGAAATATTCATGCAAAGATCCAACCAATACCACCTCATCAAGGATGAAAAATAATTCATCATCAATGTGTAAAAGGGAAAGTCGAAGATATCGTTGGTGAGTGCCAACTAGGGAAAAAAGTTGATCAATTTTAGCAAGAAATATGTTTTGTTATTTTAAAGAGAAATTTATTTTGTAGAAGAGTCCATGAGAGTAGAGTCATACCTATAGGGGTTACCAAGGAACAAAAACAACAACTGGAAGAGTTTCGACATTGATGCAAGGGTATGTTCTAGGAGCCTAAATGGATACCACCCAAGATGGAGGAGGCTATGTTTTATTGACAACATGAAGTATATTATTTACAATACATAATTTGGCCGTTGATTGACTTTCCCTTAAGGTAAAGGTTCTTTGGTTTATAAGAAAATATTATTTAACCTCATGACTATGGCATTATCCCCCTCTAGGTGTCGTCTCATGGAGTCATATCCCCCATACTCGTTTTTTCCCTTTGTCATGCATCCAAATATGAATTTTTATTATTAATATGAAATACATTATGTTATAACCCTATTTTCCACTCCAGTATAGTGAGAGAGACCCAAGTTCAATTTACCTTAGTATTGGCTAGAATGCATTCCCTTTCACCCTTGCTTTTGCTCATATTGGTTTTACAAGGGAGTTATTCAATGTTAAAATGGTGAAATTACATAATTGAGTAATTTCTCATAATAATTTTGTCAAAAATTTATACTTATGAGATAATATTTATGTCATGATTGAGATAATTGAGAAAAATCTCACAGTTGAGAAAAAGCTTCTAGGGTTTGTCACTTCCAAAGAGATCAACTTGACCCACTTGTATATGAGTTGGCTAGGGGTCCATTATTATATAAGTTTCCTAACTTCTCAAGCCACTAGGTGTCTAGATACATTCTCATGGAGGATAAGATGAACATATATAATCTCACCCTATCAAAAGGAAAGGGTCTAGATTTAGTATCCATATTATAACGCGAGAGCTCTACTACATTTTGAGAAGGAGCCTGTTATCACTCCTCCAGATCTCTGAGGCTGAGGAAGAGTCCGACTAAGGTAACCACAAACCAATCTTTTAGCTTGGTAGCTAGCCCTATGATACGATATTGAAAAAGGTATTATAGACTATGTGTGAAGTTTCCTATGTTACTTAGTGCAATAGATCGAAAAGATTGTGAATAACATAAACACTTAAACAATTAGAAAACACATTCAAACCATCAACATAATCAAATTTAATAAAGGAGTTCACTAGAATTCCTGGCTATGTATCCTGGTCTTTTTGCTTCCAGTGTTGACATCTCTATTATGTATTCAAATTGCTGTTATAGGTGTCAACTCAAAAACAGAGTCTTAAACACAAAAATGGATCTCACCATTGTGTTCAGCTCGAATCTTTGAGTCGAAACGAGTATACACTCGATCGTACTTGGTCACTATGACCTCCAAACCCCCTGGAACGGTTCACAACACACTCTATCAACTTTTTTTTTCTGTGTTATGGTATTAATATACCACATATAGTTACAAATTGTGATAATCGTGAAATAATACGATTACACTAAAAACAGAGGATAACCCAAAGAACCGACAAGCGTGGAGTTGACCCTGACCATTCGACCTTTTCCTGGTGCAGATCCCGATACCAATCGATCCGATGGCTATCGCATCCTGCTTGTCAAATAATTCGAATGTTCCACACTGTTGATCTATCCTATGGGATTCGACGGCTGTCGTGCGATCTCACGCTCCAACTAGCACGTTTGATAATTCCCTAAAGGCATGCAAGAAAGCAGTTTCAGGATGCTATGTGTCGACTGCTGAGTGGAATCGTGTAGATTTCTGAAAAACCATTTCCTGCCTTGAAGGCACACGATAAACCACTTACTGCTTCCCTGCCAGAACTCAAAGGAATTTAACTTCTTTTGCATAATTTCATCGCGTCTGTTTTCCAAGATAACCTACTTGCATGTTTCGACGTGATATGCGTTGATCTCCTTTGATTGGATGATCTCCACTCTTGTTCGCTGATCCCATCACCTGTGGTATGAACCAATCGCAGACTACCACATCACCTTCTGCGCTGACATCATCAAGAACCTGTGACTCTTTCCTGGGTTTCCACATGTCCTGCTGACATAGGCATTGACTTTTTGGCCTAAATCTTTAATTGGCTCTAATTTCTTCATCCAAACTCGGATTTACACACTGTTTGCACTGTTGGCTTCATATTAATGAGAACTTCAACATGATTCCACTTTCACTTGTATTTGAAGACTTTTGATCTAGAGGCTTTACTAAATCCATTTTGGATCACTCCTCCCCACTAGAAGCTTTTGGTCCACCAAAAGTTGGTTTTAGCTATCGAGTAAGTGAGGATAAAGTTCCTTCACTTTTCTAATCTCTATCCATCATGCTTTACTTGGATTTGTACCTTTGAGTCCAACTCGATGATACTCAACGTTCCCCCGTCACGAAGTTCTTATCCTCCTGTCAAGAACTGTGTCCTCCTGTAACTCATTGAGATACTCGGGAAATAGATCTTCAATGGAAGGTAGCTGACCTTGCTCTTCGGGATATTCAATCAACGAAGGTTCATATAATCGCAAGTTTTCAACATTTACGACTAAATAGATTTGCATATAAGCTGGTAGATCTAGGCGGAAAGCATTTTCACAAATTTTATCAAGTATTTTTAAAGGACCATATCTAATTGGTTTTAACTTTTTACCTTTCCCTTGTAGTCTTTCTTTGCTGATATACAGCCAAACTTGATCACCAACTTGAAAACTATGCTCAACTCGATGCTTTTCATGTCGTGCCTTATACTTTGCTTGGCTTCTTTCCAGCTATTTCTGTACTGTCTGGTGAATTTCCTAGATTTGTTCAGTGAACTTGGTTTCTTTGTCCACATCACTGTGTCCATCAACTGCTATGTATTTACCAAAGACAAAATCCAAGGGAGAATTTGGTATAAAACCAAAAAAAGTCTCAAAAGGAGATCTCTGAGTAGAAGAATGTTTTGCATGGTTGTAAGCATGCTGCACATAACACAAATTCTCATCCCAAAGTTTGGGATGCTTGCTGCAATATCCTCGAAGCAAATGTATCACTATCCTGTTGACCACTTCTGTCTAACCCTCTGTTTGTGGATGAAATGTCATGCTCTTCTTTAACTTTTTTTCCATTGACTCCCATATACTTGACCAAAATTTCACAACAAATCGAGAATCTCGATCAGATACAATCGAAGTGGGTAACCCAAAATGAACCCATACATTTTGAAAGAAAAAATTTGCAGTTTGTTCAGCTGTGACCTGTTTATTACATGGTGTCAAAATACACATCTTACTGAACCTATCCAAAACTACATACAAATAATCATGACCCTTTCTAGACTTTGGCAATCCCCCAACAAAATCCATGGAAATAATTTCCCAAGGACGAGAAGGAATTGGAAGTGGAGTATACAAGCCTAATTTCTATTACTTGGCTTGCTTGTGGCACACATAGTACATCCTTTAATATATCTAGAAACTATCTCATTCATTTGTGGCCAATAGCAGAACCTTTGTAACTATGCAACTATTTTACATATACCAAAATCACCGGATATGAGAGAAGTATGTGCTTCTCGAATTATATTAACTCTTTTAGTTTGTGGAATGCATAACTTCCCCAAATAATATAAGAGTTTGTCCTTTATATAATAATTCAATTCTTCTACCTACTTGCCATGACTTAAAGTTGCATATATATCCTTAAAATCTGTGTCTTGAGCATTTTTTTCAATGTAACTTTCATGAATTACTGAATTATGCTTAAGTATTGTGGATGCATTTATAATTGGTCTTGATAACATATCTACAACGTTATTATGTATGCCCTTCTTATATATGATAACAAGATGAAATTGCTGTAGAAAACCCATCCACCTGTAATGTCTTGATTGTTGAAATTTAGTTTGTGAGTGTAAATATTGAAGTGGTTGATGATCTATGTATATGATTGTTTCTTTACCCATTATGTAATGTTTCCACTTTTTAACACTCTGAACTAATGCATACAATTCTTTATCATATGTAGGATAGTTAACTACTACTGATGTAAATGTCTCAGAATGAAAGCATATAGGCTTTCTGTGCTGCATCAACACTGCCCCCATGGCATATTCACTTGCATCTGTCTTGATCTCAAATGGATGTTGAAGATCTGGCAGTGCTAGTACTGGCGCTATACTGATCCTTTCTTTCAATGTGTCGAAGGCTTTCTACTGTTTGCCTCCCCACTAAAACACTTGTTTCACACTTTTCAAAGCATGTAAAGCAACTACAATCAAAGAAAAGTTAGCAATAAACTTTCTCCAGTATTGCACTTCCCCTAAGAAACTTCTAACTTCTGTAGCAGTATTGGGTTTAGGCCAATTTACAATGACTTCATCCTTAGAGGGATCTATCTTCAATTCACCATCCCCTACAATATAACCCAAATAATTCAAAGATGTTATGCCAAATTCACATTTTGACAGTTTTACATAGAAATTTTCTCTTTTTAAAACATCTAAAATCTGCTTTACATGTTCATCCCATGTTTTACTAAAAACAAGAATATCATCTAATAGACTATTGAAAAATCATCAATAAATGGTCTAAATATATCATTCATGACTCGCATAAACGTAGTAGGAGCGTTAGTTAAGCCAAAAGACATAACCATCCATTCATAGAGTCCTTGCTTTGTTTTGAAAGCAGTCTTCCATACATCCTGTTCTGCAACTTTGATTTGATGGTAGTTGCTTCGCAAGTCTAGTTTAGAGAAGTAAACTGCATCTTTTAACTGATCTAATAAATCATCAATACGAGGAAGAGGATAACGATTCTTTATTGTGATTTTATTTAGTGCTCTAAAATCAATGCACATTCTCCACGAACCGTCTTTATTTTGCACCAACGCAATAGGTGATCCGCACGGTGATGTGCTTGGTCTAATAAACCCTTTATTGAGAAACTCCTGTACCTGCTTCTTTATCTCTGCATTCTCTAGAGCTGATAACCTATACATTCTAACGTTAGGTAGTGGAGCATCTTGCTGCAAATAAATCTCATGTTCTATCTCTTGCTTGGGTGGAAGCCCTTTAGGTTCTTGAAACAAAATATCATAATCGGAAACAACTTTAACTAGATCTGCTTTCTATTTTGGATTACAGCCTTGGAATGCATCGGATTTATCAAGGTCCTTTGCTTTTACAATCATAAGTAAAAATTGTTTACTTGAATTTACAATTCTTTTCATATGTCCTGAATTTATGAGAGAGAAGTTATTTGTGAGTTTATGAGCCCTTACAATATATTCAATTCCATCCTTAGTGAGTTGATACTTATTTTCAGCTCGATAGAAGATAGTTTTTATATCGTACAAGTATGGACTTCCTAATACAATTCCACATATGTCCAATGGGACAATGTCTAACTCAACCTCATCTACAAACGTTGACCCAATAGCAAAACGAAGTTTACATTGTTTTGTGACTTGTAGTTTTGTTTTGTCACACACCCAACCTAATGGATATGGATTTTTATGAGGTTTTGTTTCTAGACCCAACTTCTTCACAATTGTTTCAGAAATCAAATTAACTTGTGACCCACTATCAAATAAAGTATCAATTCTAGTGTGCTTGGAAATGAATCTAATGTGAAATAGCTCATTTCTTTTCCTCTCATAACTTCCATTATCAACAGAATGCGAAGATTTACTTGTAGATGCTTCAGAATCTTTACATTTTATACCTGTAGCTGTAACCATTGTCTCGTCACCTGAGTTTGATCCCAAATCCATTTGAACAGTAGCAACATTATTTCGCTCTTTACTCCCGAACTTCTTAGGCTTCAATTTTGGATGCAAAGACTAGCAATGTGCCTCATCGTGTCCTTCCTTCTTACAATGAGTGCATGAAGGTTTATCCTTCTTCACAGTGTTTGTTTTCCTCTCCTTCCATTTTAGTTTCTTCTTTCCTTTATTCTTGTTTTCAATAAGTTTGGATGATTTCCCAACATATGGGGTTACATTTTTACCTCTAGCCTCTAGATGAGTTGCTTGAACTGATACATCATCTAAGCTAGTTGGGTTAAACATAAGTATAGTATGCCTCAAATAACTATGAAGACCACTTATATATTTTAACAATGTCTCTGGTGAGTCCAATGATATGCCTAATGTTAAAGCTCTCTTATGGAATTCCTGAGTATAACTCTGAACACTTTGACCTTTTAGTTGACGTAGTGTTTGCCAACTCATAATTGCTTGCTGCATATAAGCCAAAGGATAAAATTGCTTTTTATTGGTGGAAACAAATTCATTCCAAGTTGAAATGATTTTACCATGTTTTTGGAGATCTGCTTGTGTCTTTCCTTCCCACCATACAAGTGCGGTTGTTCCTAGTCAAAGGCTAGAAAGCTAGATCTTCTTCCTTTCTGAATCAACTTTTTGCACCTTGCAATATACATCAATTTGCCTTATCCAATTATCAAGCTTTTCAGTGTTAAGTTCTCCATCATAAATTGGCAAATCAAAATTTACAGCTAATTTGATCAAAGAGGTTTTCTTTTTCTTCTTCTTAGAAGAACTAGTTTTATGAGAAGAAGACGATGATGATGACGATGATGGTGATGATGGAGGAGATGGAGGAGGTTTTTCTCCTTTTCCATTATCTTCTTTATTTGGAGGGATAAATAGAAAAGGTTCCTCTGCTCCTTTGTCTAGTTTAGGTGATGAAGTGCCTTCACCTTTACCCTTTTTAAACTCATTATACATCTCTTCCACCATTGCACGTATCGTCATGAAACTATCTAAGAATTGGGATTCTGACCCAAATGGAGTTTCATCTGCCATCCTTCTTTGCGAAAAGACCCTTCCAATCTCTGGATTCACCTCAACAAGTTCTCCTTCACCTCATCCGAGCCTTTAAAACCTTAAGCTCTGATACCACTTGATCCGATATTGAAAAAGGTATTAAGACTATGTGTGAAGTTGCCTATGTTACTTAGTGCAACAGATAGAAAATATTGCGAATAACATAAACACTTAAACAATTAGAAAACACATTCAAACCATCAATACAATCAAATTTAATAAAGGAGTTCACTAGACTTCATGGCTACGTCTCCTGGTCCTTTTGCTTCCAGTGTTTACCTCTCTATTGTGTCTTCAAATTGCTGTTACAGGTGTGAGCTCAAAAACTGAGTCTCAAACACGAAAATGGATCTCACCACTGTGTTCAGCTTGAATATTCGAGTCGAAATGAGTATACACTCGACTGTACTTGGTCACTATGACCTCCAAACCCCCTGGAATGGTTCACAACACACTTTGTCAATTTTTTTTTTTTTTTTTTTCTGTGTTATGGTATTAATATACCACATATAGTTACAAATTGCGATAATCATGAAATAATATGATTACACTAAAAATAGAGGATAACCCAAAGAACTGGCGGCATGGAGTTGACCCCGACTTTACGACCTTTTCCTGGTGCAGATCCCGATACCAATCAATTCGACGGCTATCACGTCCCACTTGTCAACTAATCCGGATGTTCCACACCATTGATCTGTCCTGTGGGATCCGATGGCTGTCGCACGATCTCGGGCTCCAACTAGCACATCTGCTAATTCCCCGAAGGCATGCGACAAAGTGGTTTCAGGATGCTACGTGTCTATTTTTGAGTGGAATCATGTAGATTTCTGAAAAACCATTTCTTGCCTTGAAGGCACGTGATAAACCACTTACCGCTTCCCTGCGGGAACTCAAAGGAGTTTAAATTCTTTTGCATAATTTCATCGTGTCTGTTTTCTAGGATAACCTGCTTGCATGTTTCGATGTGATATGCATCGATCTCCTTTGATTGAACAATCTCTGCTCTTGTTCTCTGATCCCATCGCTTGTGGTATGAACCAATTGCAGACTGCTACATCACCTTCTACGCTGACATCATCAAGAACCTGTGACTCTTTCTCGGGTTGCCACATGTCCTGCTGATGTAAGCATTGACTTTTTGGCCTAAATCTCTAATTGGCTCTAATTTCTTGATCTGAACTCGGATTTACACATTGCTTGCACCATTGGATTCGTATTAACAAGCACTTTCAACATGATTCCACTTTCACCTGTATTTGAAGACTCTTGATCTGGAGGCTTTACTGAATCCATTTTGGATCACCCTACCAAGCCAGAGAGGGTTCTCTCCGAAGGGTCATAGCCGGGGGGGCTAGATAGTTTAGGGTTTTAGGCTAGATGTATAGTGCATAGGGTTGTTTGATTTGATTTGGTTGGGTAGTCGCAAGGATGAGTGATTTAGGTAAGAGGGACTAGGTCAGGGCAAACAAGATATGATTGCAGAAATTCAAAGGGGAAAGGTAGTTATGAAGCTTAACACTTAAAAGGTGATTTGATAAGATGGTTTAATACTGATGAGGATTTAGGAAGAGAATAAGAGACATATTCTTCGTAAACTGAAGAAAAGTGAACAAAGTATGATAAATTTCCCAAAACAGAGCATGAGCAAGCATGCATTCTGCCTATCAACTTGAAAATTACCATATAACAGACATGAAATGGTTTATGAACTGATAAAATATTCATACAAATGATCACAAAGAAGAAACAATGCTAAACATTCACACCACATGTATCCCAGAAAAATAGTTGCAACTCATCTATTGAAACTGGCCAAAATATGATACAATAGTCTCTGATCACTAGTATAGAATCCCACTGAATCCAACCTGTAAAATGACTAAGAAAATACATAATATAGGCCTAAAAACAAATCATCCTAGGATCATGGGTTGAATCCAAGAGAGGAGGAGCAGTTGCAGGAAAGGCTGAACTAATAGTTGGAGTGTAGGGTGGTCAAAGTGACTCATCCCTCACTATAGAAAACTGATTCATTACATGCCACATAGGCCATTGAACTGATGTATCTACCCCAGATAAAAGTAAAAACATAATAAATAAATCATATAGATCAATTACATGAGTAAAACTTGAAATTCCTATAGGTAAAAGTCAACTTGGAGTGAAACAGTGAAAATAGCAGAAGACTGTCAAACGCGTAGCGCCAATGTCAAACCTGCAATGACCTCTTCAAGCTGACTTTTGACTGCCTTCCTGATGTCCAAATCTAGCCCAAGATAGCTCATTGGAAATATTATCCTGTCTAGTTTCCAAAAATTCCCCTGGTTTTCAAAATGGGATTGATTTTCCCCTCCAAAATTGAAATCTACTAAGACTACTCAAACGCATAGTGACCAGGCCAAAAAAGAGGCAGAAAGGTGATTTTTTGGTAGTTTTAAACCCTTTTGGCTAACTAGTTTTTCTCCAAATGCTTAGCAAAAGTACACAATGGATGTCCTCATTATTCTGAATCCAAAAATTCTGACCATTTTCTCATTGGATGCTCCAAAAAAGAGCGCAACGTCCTAGGTGCTGCGCGTTTGACCATTTCATTGTGCCAAAAATTTCTCAAAAAACACAACAAATTATAACTTGCCAAATTTCTTCAATATAGTCAAAATTGGTGGGCTGATCATTGGCTATATGTTTGAGGCATGGAGTGATGCCTCGGCAAGGATATCCAACCTCTTTTTCTCCTCTTGCTTGGTCAAGGCCTCAATTTTTTCATGAGCTCTTTTGAGCTTAGCCCTTGCAATTTTGTTTCTCATGGCATAGTATTTTTCCATCCTTCTTTGAATATCATTGTCCTTCTTGGCCTTGTATAAGAGGCTCTCAAGATGACCATTTACCTTCTCAAGCCACTATTCTCGGTTTTCATTTACCATCTTGGCAAATTGCTCATTCAAGTTGAGCTCATTGGCTAGTTTTTCCTCCCTTTTCCTTTCTTTCTCCAAAGCTCTCTTTAGGCCTCTAGTCCTTGGCATTCTTCTTGGCACTTGTTCATCAAGTGGCTCACTATACTACCCATATGTTTGAAGCTTGTGACAGTGATGGGAGATTCCATGAGCTCTCTGGTGTTGGTTGGCTCATATCTCATGATTCTCCCTCCTTTCTTATATTTCCTCCTCTTTTGTTTTTCTTCCTCACTCTGACTTTTGTGTTATTCTTCTGCCATGATTTATTTATGTCAAAACCCTAGGGAGATGGTAGAATGGACTGTGGGTGTGAGAAATATCAAATGATGTGAGGAGAGATGATGAGGAAGGGATGAGGATGTGTGGAATGAGGGAGGTGATAGCAGATAGTTGTTAAGTGAGGGGAGTGGTAATGAAAACTAGGAAATGTGATTTGAGATGGTGGGAATGTATTACTAGGGTTTGATCTTAGGAATGACAACAAACAACTATAAACCCTATGTAGATGAACAATAAAGGGAAGGAGTGAATAATTTTTCCACCAACCTCATTTGCTGAAGTATATGATGACCAATTTGGAAACTTGGTGGCGATGGAGGAGGTTCTAGCATGTTTTTTCTCCTTCCAGGTGAACGTACAATGACCCAGGCAAAGGCGTAGCAACCCAGGGAAACGCGCCCTTCAGTTACAGGAGCGCAACGCCGTTGTAATTTACATTGGAATCTCTGGAAAACACTCAGCGACCAGGCTAAATGCGTAGAAACGCTGCTAAATGCGCCCTTTTGCTTTGTTTTGCCCAATCTCGTCTTAAAATCGATAAATTTCTTTTGCTGAGGAGTTTTGAGAGTGCTAGAGTGAAAATGAAGTTTTATGGGTGTCTTGAGAGCATTTATACTTGGATGGAATTTAATTTATGAGTTTCACACCCACTTTCTAATGTTTCTTGTTGTTTCCAAATTTCCATATTAATGCTTTTTGACTTTCTGACCTTTTTGCTCTTGACAGGTGGTTGATGCTTTGGCAATCTTGATTTTTGACTTTTTCTTGGATGCTTTTGGCAATGGAATTGAGTATGTAGCTGAAAAGTAACTTATTACATATAATAGACATAAAATTACATAATGAAATAAGCATTTATCTTTACAAATCATCTTCACATGGTGAAGGGATGTTATTTGATCACCCTTTACTTGCTGGCCTTATGAAATGGAATGGAGTTTTATTGGAAGCTTGGAAACCCTAATGACCTAATGAAACCTTGAAAAACGCTAAAAGACCTAATGAGACCTTGAAGGACTGAGTTTCAGGATGACATGACTGATGTGATGGCATGATGTCATTAACTTTATGGACAATGGATACTCAGCAAGGTTGAAATGAGCTAACAAGGGGTAAATTTATAAAAGGAGTAAAAGAAACCCTAATTCAACTTTCAGTGACCAAATATTTGCATAACAACCTAGTGGAATGACAAAAATTCCAGAATGGGACCCTAATATGATATGAAAAGAGAGATTTTGATTACTGGTGGCAATATGCAAATACTGACTCTAACAGAGCCCATGATGCAAGTTGGAGAGGAGGCTTCCATTTGTTGGGTATGATTCCTCTGTACTTATTTCTTATGGTTAATATAAGTTGATGGTTCCTTCCCATATATGTTATGTGTCCTTGATTTTCATTTATACAAGTTGTTTTAATGATTTTTAGCTCTTTATGAAAGGCTTTTGTTATTTGTTTGTTGGTGTATGTGTGTAGGCCTTTGGATCATGATAGCTGGGAGAAGGATCTTTTAGTAGAAGTGAGATTCTCAACATCAATACTAATACCCTTCACCGACTTACGAGGGATTGGGTATTGTTTCAACCCTTTTACATGAGAATGTTATGTATGAATGAAAGGGATATGCTGCTTGTATAGAGATCTATTTTCTTGTCCTATTCATCATTGTACACACAAATTCTGGAAAATTTCTAAGGATCTTATTGGATTAAAAGTAACTTTAGTCAATTAGTGGCAGTTGGGACATTTACTGCTAACTCGTCTCAACCTATGATTCCTACATTTAGCACAAACATTTTTCCTTATGGGAACATGATGGGGGGATCATCTATTGCTTCTAGTCAAGCTGGGGGAAGCTTTACTTTTGGAGGTATTTCTCAACTTGAATATAGTTCTATGTTTGGAGGGACATCCTACTCTAGAGGTTCCATTTTCTTTGGGGGGGCTAGTATAACTAGGGAATCTGTCCCCATTAGTATCACTATGCCTACAATATCTCATGCTTACGATGATTCTTCTTCACATAGAGGCCCTTTCTCTAACGCCGAGTACAATATTGTGGGAAGTCAAGCCTATAGGAGTCCTTTGTTCCCTGGGGTCCATAATCCTTAACCTCATCTATTGGCTCAATATATCAGTATACTCAGATGAATTATAACCTTGGTCCACATTCTTCTACCTTTAACTACAATATGGGGGGATCTTATGGTCCTTCAGTAGGTTATGACCCTTGTGATTCATTTGGTCAATTGAAAATTCCTTTCCTGACACCTCTTGATTTACTAGAATTGGGTAAGCTAACCAATGAACCCATCTGTCATGATCCTAGTTGGTCACCTATGTTGGCCAAGTTACGTTTCGATATTCCTAAGTTTGAAGGGAAACTAGGAGACAATCCTTCTACGCATATCATCACCTTTCATTTATGGTGTTCATCAAACTCTTTGGTGGATGATTATGTAAATTTGAGACTCTTTCAATGAACCCTAATGAGGGATAATGCCAAATGGTATATCAAACTCAATTGAGCCTCCTACAGTGGTTTTTCTTCCTTGGATCATCCTTTCTTGAACCACTTTTTGTTACCTACTAGGTAAGATGTTGGGACATACATTTTGTCAAATTTCAAACAAGATGATGCCACTCATATCTCTAATCACATTCACGAGTGGCACAAACAAAAGAGGGTAGTAAAAACTATGGTTCTTGATGATATCCTTAGAGAGTGGTTAACTCGATCCCTTCACCCACAAATTTCCAGAGATGTCACTATGATTGGGGAAGTTACAGAGGAGAAGGCCATATTACGTGCTCAACATATTGATCTGATTTACTCTCAGTTGGGAATGTTACCCACCACCAATGGGTGGCCCCATAGGAATTTTTGTCTCCTAGATTTGTCTTTAGTTGGCAACTAGTAGCCCATGACAACCACCAGTGTAGTCAACATATTGTGCCACTTGATCTCTACTCCTTGAGCCAGTCATATGTCCCCTTTCCCATTTGTGGAGAGTGTATGTTTGAAGGTGGACCATCCAATCCTAAATGTATGTTTTTCATTATGCAATTGGGTGCTTATGCTTATTTTTCCTTGGCCACGTTGGTTATGGATTATTGGGTGACTTGGAAGAAGGAATGGTTTTGATTGTAGTCTTATTCCCTCACCTTAAATGGGGAGTTAATCCTCTACCCTAGTCTCATGGATCTCCCCTCTTTTTTTATAGCTTCAGGATGAGCACTACTTGGGAAACCCCAATTTTAGTAGCATGGTCCTGTTTTCCCATGTCATATTTTTAATTCCCCTCCACACATTATGTTATGGAACCAGCTGACAAAAAGATAGAAAAGATAGATCAACGCCTTAGAATTTAGCCTCTTCGAGGGGGCAACCTCCTTTACATCACATAAATGAACAATTCTTGGATGATACAAATGACAGGACCTCCTCTCTATATATAGGAGGCTAAGGGGTCATAATATAATCATAGCCGACATAACAATAATAATGTAAGGGCACAATAATAACAATAGTGGGCTTCTATGGGGCACAATAATAACAATAGTGGGTATCTATGGGGACTGCATGGGTACAACAATATAATAAGGGGGTTGTACTAATAACAATAAGGGGTTACACTAGTAGTATAGGGGCCTAACATGCCCCTCTCCTTCAAAAAGTGTTGTCCTCAACGCTTGAGTAGTTCTTGATGCTTCTGTATAAGATTCTTGTCCTTCCATGTGAAATCTTCAATAGGTAAGTTCTTCCACTTGATGAGATGCTTTGAAATTGATCGATTTCATAGCTGTTGGGTTCTTGTTTCTGTGACTACTCCAGGTTCGAATATGATTTTTCCTTCCTCTTCAATTTCTGGCAATATTGTTTTAATTGGGATCTTTTGCAACTTTTTTCTTCCAACTGTTGTGGTGTCAACCTTATAGGTTATGGAAGGCTAGGGGTAACAACACTTCCATCTTTATAGTTGTGACTGGTATGCTTCCTGGTTTCCATAATTTTGCTTTCCATTTTTCTTGCTAACTTGAATGCCTTCTCTAATGAATCAGGTTCCCAAAGGCGAACATCATGTTGGATATTATCCTTTAAAGTCCCTATGAACACATCAATCCTATGCTCCTCTGGAATATTTTTTACCCTTATGTTCAATTTTTGGAACTCCTCAATATGCTCCATTATTGAACCCTTTTGTTTGAGACTTATCAATTGGCTAAAAAAAGTGTTGCTTTTTGTATCCTCATAATGTGCTGTCATTTCTTCTGTAAAAATTGCCCAAGTGATAATTTGTTTACGAGAGCAAAGCCATTGATACCATACAAACTGATTTGGTTCCAAATATGAAGTTGCAATACGTACCTTTTGTGTGTTTTGCACATTATTAGATCAAAAAATTGCTCCATCTGTAATATCCATGTTGAGGGATCCTTGCCATCAAACTTCCGCATATCGATTTTTATTGATTTTAGGAGCTCGATATTGAAATGACTATAACTCTGTAATTTCAGCTCTTCTAGTTCTAAAATTGCGACTTGCAGTAGCCCTCTGTGTCCTCTTTCCAATGCCACCAGTCTGATTGAATTTAGATTCTCCAAGAAGGAGTTATGCACAATCTCCCAAGATGACCTGATTATATACCTTTTCAGAAGAGCGAAATTGTAGGAAGTTCCACGTGTCACTGTTTCGACCTTAGGATATAAAAAATATACACAGGAAACTACAGTCCGTCCTCTTTCTGTACCTTCTTACAAAATTTCAATCCGATGCTCACAGAGAAAGCTATGATGATTTTCCCTAGGTCATCTGTTTGGAATGTAATTCAGGAGTCTGCAAAAAGACCAACTTCCTCAAATCATATCTCTGCAAATATATTACAAAATGCTCTGAAATTCGGATCCGAGGTTCAGTGCGATTTCATCTCAAATTGGTTTTTTTTTTCACTTCTGAAACATTGCAGAAAAAAAGCTATAGCGAAAATGCTACGATGACCTATTTGGAGCAGCGAAACCCTAGAATCCAAAGCTCTGATACCAAATGTTATGGAACCAGCTGACAAAAAGATAGAAAAGATAGATCAACGCCTTAGAATTTAGCCTCCTCGAGGGGGCAACCTCCTTTACATTACATAAATGAACAATTCTTGGATGATACAAATGACAAGACATCCTCTCCATATATAGGAGTCTAAGGGGTCATAATATAATCATAGTCGACATAACAATAATAATGTAAGGGCACAATAATAACAATAGTGGGCATCTATGGGGACTACATGGGTACAACAATATAATAAGGGGGTTGTACTAATAACAATAAGGGGTTACACTAGTAGTATAGGGGCCTAACACATTACATGCCCTATTTCATCATTGTCCCTCTCTGGGTCCACAAGGATTTGGTACTCCCCCTCCCCTTGTCCACATGTCTAGGCCAGGCCTAGAAATGTTTCCGCAAAGGTTGATGCAACTAAAAAGAATATATAAAATCATATCACGGCCACATAGAAAAAAAATTAATATCACAAAATGCAAAATATGGTCGGGACATTATATTAGCACGTGGGAAAAAGAAAAACATGAGGTCTACCCCCTTCATTATGGCCATAACCTTGTTTCCGAGGGCCTCATGAGTGCCCCCCACATCATTAAGGAACCCATGCACTTCCAACACCTGGTAGGCAATGAACTGCCCCACCTTAAGGGGGTAATCACTACTTTCATCATACTCAACATGCTCTCATCTCTTGGAGATTTGAGTAATGTAATAAAGAAAAATCAAGAAGAGGGAAAAGGCAAATGAAGAAAGGTGGAAAACAAAGGTCGAGGTAACTCAAGTACCATGATTTCTCCCTTCTATATCTATGCACTGAAATATGCGGACATCCCTCATCATTACCACCCTTGAACCCATGGCATTTGGCTTTGAGACCCCTGAGTCCCTATCCAACTCTTCATTAGTCACATGACCCTTATCACCTGAAGGATGTACCTTGGACATGTATATCCCTTTAAGGTTGGGAACACCTAATAGGGTTTTTTATTAACCAATCCTACCTAGGGAGGTAACACTATTACATGCTCAAAGCCCCAAATTCAGAAGGGAAGCCCATTATGAAGTCTCATTTGTGCCCTTAACTAACAAGCTTGGTTCACTTAGATGTACGAATGAATTATTGTACTAATGGCTAGGATATGCATTAGTTCTTCTATGTAATTAGTATGTGGTTTAATCATGGGTTGGACAACTTAACTAGGGCCCAAGCCCACTAGAGGATCATATTGAAAATTGTAGCGGATTATTTGAGAGCCACGGGTATCTATCATGTGATATAGCATTATCTCATCTAATGGGCACCCTCAACAACTTCAACAACTTGTTTATTTCCCCACATTATTCACGAGATCATGCACTTGGACCAACATTTCCCCCAATTGACTAAACAATGTACACATGGTTTGGCAACTGATCCAAGGCCCATAGGAGATTTGTCTCACCCTTGATACATGGGAGGGAAATAACCATCAACAATTCCCTCATTTGGAGCAATATATAGGCTTATCTTTCACCAGGAGATCCATGAGACCAATATTTGTGCCCCAGAGCCACTTTGGAGCACCAAATGATGATTTACATTGACATCAAGGGGCCATTCCCTTATGCATCATTTATGAAGTCCTCTCTCTCACGTTGGAACTTTAAGGACTCAACGTAGCCTTCTAACAACCTCATTTCATCATGATGACATCATTTTGGCGTACTTGTGGGGTGTGTGTTAGATTCTTTCCATGACTAGTCGCACGTGCGAGGGGTCACAAGGGGGTCGACAGCCCCCCTTGTTCGTTGTAGAGGGGGTGCATCCCCCCTTGTCAGGGGGTTTTAGGGGGGGTGGTAGCCCCCCATGCATGGGGTCTGGGTCAGTGCCCTGGAAATTTTTTTTGGACCCTATATTAGGTGGGCAGACCTACTTATGGTTTTGTGCATGGGTTTTTCACATGGTTTTGGGCATGATGGTTTTCTACCCATGGTATTTTGTAGATCCAGTCAAGGGAACTACAATTATGTTATAATCTAGGGTTAATGGATTAGGGTTTATGAATGATTCAACATGTATATATATTTATTGTAACATTGAAAGGAAGATACTGAAAAATCAATCTGGTAGTTCCAATTTTGGGATCCAGGGGAAATATATGTGTGTTTGTTTTATATTCTCAACATTGTTTTTTTTTATTTTTAGAATTCATATGCAGGTAATTTATGTTCAGGGTTAAAACCTACATTTGGTATCAGATCCATTTCGGCTTCAATGGGACACCTTTATTGCTAAGGGGTTTTACTCGGGCCTGAGGTAAACGTTGTTCAATGGGAGATCTGTAGGATCGATTCTTGTGGTGAAAGAAGATGGTTAGTAGTGGAAAGATAGAGATCGAGAAATTTAATGGTTATAGTTTTGAGTTGTGGAAGCTCAATATGAAGGATTCGCATGTGGGTAAAGATCAGTGAACCATGGTAAATATGGGTACTAAACCAACGATAATGTCAGCAGAAGACTGGGCGAAGTTGGATCGGAAGGCAAAGAGAACAATACAATTGTGTATCTTAGATTCAGCATTGTTGAATGTATCAGGGGAAGCTACGATGAAGGATTTGTGGGTCAATTTAGGGAATTTGTACCAATCTAAGTCTCTGGTGAACAATTTGTTCCTCCAGAAAAAGTTATATAACCTAAGGATGAAGCATGGAGACTCATTGAAAGAGTATATGAATGCCTTCAATACTGTGTTAAGCTAATTGTTATTTGTTGATATTAAATTTTCATATCAATATAGGTGCATCAGTTTGTTGTGTTCTCTACCAGATTCATGGGATAGTCTGGTTGTTGCAATAGGTAGCAATACAACTACCTTGAAGTTTGATGAAATAGTCTCATCCTTGTTATCAGAGGAGATGAGATGAAAAAATATGGAGAGCCATAATGGAGATGCCTTGTTTGTACAAGGACGGTCCCAGAATAGAAACAAAAATAAGTCGAGTGGGAGATCTAAATATAGAGGAAGATCTAAATCTCCATGAAAACCTGTAAAGGTATGTTGGAAATGTGGAAAGGAAGGGCACTACAAAAAGGATTGTAGATCTAAAGCTCTTGAGAAAGGAAAGGGATCTAGTGGTGCTCCTTTTGTAGAGGCAAAAGCCACCTCGGATGAAAGTAGGGATGTGTACTTGGCTTCTTCTTTAAGTACATATGTAGATCATGATGCATGTTTGATTGAATCTGGCGCATCCTTTCACTTCACTCCCCATAGGGAGTGGTTATGTGAGTATGAGAAATATTATGGTGGTGATGTCTTCTTAGGGGATGATAGGAAGGCTAGAATCATTGGACATGGAAAATTGAATCTAAAGTTGCATCACTGATGGATTAGAACACTTCCAGGAGCACTGCATATTCTTGCATTGGCCAAAAATATGATTTTTGTAAGCAAGATGGCTGATGTAGGTTTAAAAATAGTGTTCGAGAAATATATCTGGAAGATGGTTCGGGGAGCACTCGTATTGATATGGGGAGTTCAAATTGGAACTCTGCACAAGTTTCTGGGTAGTACTGTTATTGATGGGTGCAACAGTTCTATGGTTCCTGAAAGTGAAGCACAAAATCTAGTGGTCTCTAGAGAAAATACCATGCTATGGCATCAAAGGATTGCATATATTGGAGAGAAGGGCCTTTGTATACTTCATGGTAATGGTATGATAGAAGGTATGTATATTTTTTCTTGAATTTCTATTTCTGTGAACATTATGTATATGGGAAACAGAATCGGGTGAGTTTCCCCTCTAGTGCTAAGAGGGTGAAAGGGATATTAGAGCTTGTGCACAGTGATGTGTTTGAAGCTGTGTCGGTTCCATCACTAGGTAAGTCTATGTACTATGTATCATTTATAGATGACTTCTCAAGGAATACATGGATATATTTCCTCAGGAATAAATCTAAAGTCTTTAACAGATTTAAAGAATTTAAGGCTCTGGTGGAAAGCCAAGTAGAGAAGAAGATAAAGGTGTTGAGGACAGATAATGGTGGAGAGTTCTGCAAGAAGGAATTTGAATATTTATATAAGAAGTGTGGCATAGCACCACATAAGACTATTCCATACACACCTCAACAAAATTGAGTTACAGAAATAATGAATAGGACATTGATGGAAAAGGCATGAATCATGCTTAGTGGTGCCGGGCTAGTACAATAATTTTGGGTAGAGGCAGTGGAGACTGCATGTTACCTGGTTAATAGATCACCTTCATCAATGTTGGAGGATAAGACTCGACATGAGGTATGGACAGGTAAGAAACCCTATCTTTCACATCTAAGGGTATTTTGCTGTGATGCATATGCACATGTTCCAAAGGAGAAAAGAACCAAGTTGGATAATAAATATGAAAGGTGCATCTTTATTGGTATAAGGATGGTTTAAAAGGTTATAAGGTTTGGAACCTAGAAACAAGGGAGGTTGTGTACAACCGAGATATGGTGTTTAGAGAGGTGAAAGATGTTATTAAACATGAATTCCTACCAAAGGAACATGAGAAGATAGATTTCGTGATAAAGGAGGAAGAATTAGACTCTACAACAGAACAAGAATCATAAGATGAAGAGCCACAAACTCCAGTTGTGAGAAGATCAGTTCGAAAAAAAAGGCAGCCAGAATGTATAGTCCATCTAATTTCTATACAAATTTTTATTTATCTATTATTGATGATGATTGCAGAACTGTCAGGAGGTTGTAGATTCAGAGGACGAAAAACTATGGAAAGAGGCCGTGGTTTATGAAATGGCATCTTTGGGAAAGAATGAGGTTTGGGATCTAGTGGAGTTGTCGGCTGGAAGGAAACCCGTTGGAAGAAAATGGGTGTTTAAGAAGAAGATGAATGTAGAAGGCAAGGTGAAGAAATACAAATCTCAGTTGGTAGAAAAAGGTTATTCCTAGGGTCGGGAATTAATTTTGGTGATTTTTTTTCTCTTGTTGCCAAGGTAGCTTCTATTAGATTACTTTTATCTGTTGTTGCTGCTTTTGATTTTGAGGTAGAACAAGATGTGAAGACAACATATCTTCACAGGGATCTGGAAGAAGAGATCTACATGAAGCAACCTAAAGCCTTTGCGGTGAAGGGAAAAAAAACTTGTATGGAGGTTAAAAACGTCGTTTCATGGGTTTAAACAGTCACCAAGGATGTGGTATCAGAAATTTGATATATATATACGAGGACTTGGCTTCACCAGAAGAAAAGCAGATGACTTTGTGTATTTTAAATTAATTGGTGACCATGTTATTTATCTAGTCTTGTATGTGGATGATATGTTGCTGATTGAAAATGACAAAGAAATTATACAATATTTGAAGACCCAATTGTCATCCAAATTCAACATGAAGGATCTTGGTGTTGCAAACTATATTTTGAGCATGGAAATTAAATGAGAACAGGCAGAAAGGAAGATCTAGTTAAACCAGAGGAAGCATGTCGAGACAATACTGTAGAGGTTTAATATGCAAGATAGTAAACTGGTGAAGGTTCCTATTCCTGTAAGTGTAAAGGTATCTGCTGAATAGTGTCCCAAGACACAAGAAGAGGAAGAGGACATGTCTCGTGTTCCATACGCAAGTGCAGTCGGTAGCTTGATGTATGCAATGTTATGTACTAGACTAGACATTGCACATGCAGTGGAACTATTGAGTAGATTTATGTCAAAACCAGGGAAGGAGTATTGAACAACAGTGAAGAAGGTTTTCAGGTATTTGCGTTGCACTAGTGATTATGATCTGTGCTACCAAGGAAGACCAAGATTGGATAGAGTTTTGGACATCTGTGGATTTATTTATGCAAATTGGGTTGGAGATCTGGATCAGAGAAGATCTACAAGTGGGTACGTGTTTAACCTATTTGGAGGAGAAGTCAGTTAGATGAGAAAAAGAAAGTATATAGTGGATCTTTCAACTACAGATGCTGAATACATGGCAACCACTCATGCAAGAAAGGAAGTAGTTTGGTTGCAGAGTTTGTGTTCAAGTATGGGGTTGGTACAAAGAGTTATAAGGATAGATTGTGATAGACAAACTGAAATTTTCTTGGAAAAGAACTCTGCTTATCATTCAAAGACAAAGCAAATTGATGTTCAATATCACTTTGTGAGGGATATGGTTGAGGACAAAAAGGTGTTGCTGGTAAAGGTGGACACTTTGAAGAATGCTATAGATGCATTGATGAAGTCTGTGAGCATTGAGAAGTTTTCTTAGTGAAGAGAAACAATGGGCGTTGCAGGGATGTGCCAATGACTAAGCTCTCCTGTGACCCCCTGTGTGGAAAATAAAACAACAAGTGGGAGAATGTTGGGTGTGCGTTATATTTTTTCCATGACTAGTCACACGTGTGGGGGGGAGGAAGCCCCCCCTGTTCGTTGTGTTGAGTGCAACAGGGAGGTCATGGGGCAATGCCTTGGGAATTTTGTTTCGGACCTTATATTAGGTGAGTGGACCTACATATGGTTTTGTGCACGGGTTTTGCACATGGTTTTGGGCATGATGGTTTTATGCCCATGGTATTTTGTAGATTCATTAAAGGGAATTATGGTTAGTTTATAATCCTGGGTTAATGGATTGGGGTTTATGAATGCTTTGACATGTATATATATGTATCGTAACATTGAAAGGAACATAATGAAAAATCAATCTAGTAGTCCCAATTTTGGGATCAAGGGGAAATATCTATGTATTTGTTTTATATTCTCGTCATTGTTTATTTTCTATTTTTAGAATTCGTTTGCCTGTAATTTATATACAGGGATAAAACCTACACTACTATTGGATGGTTTATTCATAATTTTTGGAGCTACTTGGTGGGCTTAGCACCAAGGCCTTATTTTTTCACATTAAAATAATGTTACGGGCTTTAGAATATGAATTAGATCTCTAAAGGTCTCATATAATAGAACTTTCTCTCATTCCGAGAGAACATCATCATCACTTGGATATTTCTCTTGTAAAAAGACTTCACACATTTTATTGGACGGTAGTAGAGATTCTATTTATTCATTTCGATATCTTTGGAAGTTAGAATTTCGTTCTTCTTGGAGCTACATCTTGGTTTATGGTTGGATATATATCACTGTCATCTTGTAAGTGTTATTTGTTGAAGATTTCTCTTGAAATGATGTCTAATGTGTGGAATTGTGCAACTAGTTAATTCTCTTGTGCCCTAATTTGTTGAATATCATTGAAAAATGTTATTTGGTTATCAATTTCACATGTTACTCATTGTATGACAGTAGATGAATGTTCCTAGTGGATGAAATTTTGTTCTTCCATGAAAATCCGTAAATATTGATTAGGTAAATGTTAAATATTGGTTTATAGATCATCATTCCTTTGCCTCCTTGAAGATGGTTTTGGAAAACTTTGAATAATTTTAGCGTACCATAGCCCAAGGATTAGGTACTAGTCTGAGAAAAATTGATGATCAACCTTTCCTTCTCTCTCTTTTCTCATCTCTAGAATTCTGGCCCCTCTTTCATTGGACGTATATATAGGGTATCCAACAAAATTATTTAGAGGAGTAATCTTCAAATTCCATTTTGGACATAACTCTTCCTTTGTATCTCCTCTACAGGATCTCAAAATTTGGTGGAATTCGCAGAATTATTACTCCATAAATTTGTGTGCCCTAGAAATGAAACCTATTTAGTTTTCCTTGGATAAGGTGGCCTTCTTGAGGGTCAAGTGAGCCTTTTATTAAATAGAATAAATTATAAGAGACCCTTTCCTCTCTCTTTTCTTGGCCTAGAGAACACCTTGGAGAAATTTCTTCCCACATTATACCGAAAAACCTTAGGTCTAGTGTAAGCCCTTACTAGGTCTCTTAGGTGAAACACAAAACCTACTTAAAGTGTCTTATCATCTTACAAAACTTCTTGAGAGGTCCTATTTCACAAGTGGAGTTTTGAACTCAGGCATACCTATCCTCATTGCAAATTTCAAGCTCCAAGTCTTGATCTCCATTCTGGGCCTTTCTTGGAGAACCTTTAACTTCTTACAAACCTTTGTTGATCCTCTCCTCAAATGGGCCTAGTGGAATTACATCACATCTAAATCATTAAGATATTTATTTCAAGTGATTATTTTCCTATCAGTACTACTCCCATAAGGGAAAGTCCGTAAAGCGCAGGGGACATTGACTGAGGTGACAATGGGTCTTTTTCCCATTCTAGTCAATTGATCTAGTAGTTGTCCATATGTTCCCATCCTAGGGCCTTGCTATATTCTGTGGAAACAGGGAAAATTATATAATATACTTGCTAATGTTCCTCACTCTTTTATAGAACCACAACGACCTAAGCCAGGACCACACTATTATGGTATGATTGGTTTCATTTCTTTTGATACTGTGAGCCAGCTAGCTGCTCAACTAGGGAAAATGATGGTCACTTCTCAAGCCCCAACAAGTTCCCTTGGCTCTCAATAAGCACCCTCTTATTTTGAGAAGTACGCTGAGATTATTACAGTGAAGTCCATATCGGATAAGAATACTCAACGACTTAGCGGGAAAAAGAATAAAACTATAAATAGAAAAAAAAAACCTAATCAAGGTCAAGGCAAGAGTGAATGACATTTCAAGAGTAAGTTCCCTTGTAAGATTTTTCAAAGTGGGAATCTAATTCATGAGTGCCTTTGTATGGATGAATTCCATCACTTTCTTGCACCACCAAGAGCTACCCAACAACTAGTAATATTGACTCACCCATTCCCCACTCAACCACACCAACGAATTATTTCTCAGGCTCCTCAACCTTTGCAAGAGGGAAATGGGGGGCACAATTTTATCCTGCTGAAAATAATGCACCTATCCTTCTGTTTCAAGAACAGGTTGACGTGACTATGAAAGTGAAATCATATGACCGTCTTGAGTCGAGTTCTGCTTCTAAGGAATCGACCACCCGTAATGCTTCCATTGGACCTCTCGCGTTAGATAAGCCTTTAGAACTAGTATATCTCCCACCTAAGGGTGTTTTTCGGAATTCAACACACAATCCCAATTCACAAGCTACCCAATATTATAGTATTGTTGAGGACCTTGCCCAAGCACTATGTGCTTGTTGGAATAATTTGTCATTGATGTCAAAGGGAGAATAGGATTTCGATATGATCATGATATGGTTGCAAAAATTCATTGAATTTGGATGTATTTCCACCTAGATTGATAGCCCTCATCAACCATTTCATGTGATAGATTACATGATTTAAGGGTCATCTTGGTTGAAAAAACATTGAAGGTGAAAGATTAATGCCCCAAAATGAATGGGTTCATGCCCCAAGGATCCATAGTTTTAAAGATTCACTGTTTCCATTAGAAGAAGGTATAATCTGTAATTGATCTACCCATGTCCAATTATCCAAGAAAGGGGAAATTATGAAAATCAAATTTAATATTTTTATAAACTCTAAACCTCCTACTTCAAGTCAACCCTAAATGATTTAGGTCAACTCTAGTGAATAAACGTGGATTTTCAAGGTTTAAGTCAACCTTGTTTGGAGTAGCTCAACAAATATAAATAAGGAATGATTCAACCTCATTTGATATACACTCGTCCAAGAACAAGAAGTAGCTGAGGCAATTCCATCTATGGAAGATAGGTTCATAGCCCATGAACTATAAGATGAGTTGAAGAAGCAATTATATTGGTGTATGGTTCTATCTTTGGGTAATGGATTTTGGTAAACTTTATGATCAAGTTTTGGGGAAAAATGTGTCTATCCCTAAAGCAAACTTCGACCTCTCTTGTAGCTTGATCCCTAACTAGTTTTGAAGGAAAAATGTTGGCTCCTTTAAGATTGATTTCTACCTTCATCTATAAAGAAAATTTTAGCACCTGGAGGAACTAGATTCTAGTCTTAGATTCAAACACTCTTGTGAAGACCTGGAACAACCTTGGCCTAGTGTCTTTTGAGCTGGTGTTTGCTACATAATTCATCCTTCTTTTTAAGAAAAAAATGGCCTAACTGTTGGGTGTGGAGCCTGATTATCTTCTATATTCAAAGGTATCGCCACATTGGACCCCAGTTCGCCCGTAAAATATTTGCTGCAAGGGGGGTCCAAGGGGGGGTGGCTGCGACCTTTGGGAGCCCCCCCCTGGTGGGGGGTTTCGGGGGCAGCGCCCCCGAAGCTAAAAACAACTGTAAAATTTCCTTGTAAAAGTATAGTAATTTCTAGTCAATCTGGGCTGTTCATTAGGCGGATGATCTGACGGTAGAACTTATGTTTAGTTTAGGGTTTTTTGCCTTAGAAGGCAACCCCTCTCTTTGTATGAGGGAATTGTATTTGAGGCTGTGTAATAGATGTGTATTCTCTGAGCGAGAAACAGAGAGGTGATACTGTGAGAGAAAACAGAGGATATTACAGCGGATTTGCTGTAGGTTGTGTCTCTTCATTTTGCTGGATAATAGAAAGGAAGGACTGGCTGTTCGGGGTGGACGTAGCCCAAACTGGGTGAACCACGTATATCTGTGTCTCGCTTGTTTTTTGCGTTTTCTGTGTTTATATTTCTGCAATATTTTATGTGTTCCATTGCTCCGTAATATATAATTTTCAAACACTAACTTTGGAGTATCCCATAGCCTCACACTCAAACTATGAAACTCGAACCTATGGACCTCTAGAAGACTCAGACTTGAGGTAATTATGCTTGTGGCTAGTACAAAACTAGGCCCTCTCTCTCTGGACTTCTTCCCTATGATAAAAGCATACTCAAACACTATTTTGTAACAAAATTTGAGCTATCCTTGATATATATTTTTAGAGACATTTTGGAGTAGAGTTTGGAATTGTTTTGAGCTGAGTTTGAAGACATTTGGGAGCTACTTCTAAGGCCATATTTGGAGCTTATTTAAAACCATCTTTAGAGAAGTATTTCTAGATTTTCATTTGAAGACAACCTAGAGCAGACTTGAATACCTTATGTAGTAGACTTTCAAGACAATGTTTAGTAGATCTCGAAGACTTCTTGGAGAAACATTTGCAGCATCTTTGAGAAGTATTTGGAGAATATTTTAGAGGCAAACTTTCATATTGATCTTGAATCAAGTTGGGGTAAGATCACTTGTGAGTTTTATGATCTAAGGTAATATGCACTTCTTAGTTGAACTATTGATATGACAAGGGGAAAATTTGAAGTTGTTTGAGTATTATTGCAATTGGCCCATTATCCCTGGTATGAGAGCCCAAGAAAATGTTATTTTATGTTTTATTGTATAGGGTGGAAGGGTGGTGCTAGGGAAGGAAGTTGTAGCTTCCTTTGTAATATAAAAATATTGTATATATATATATATATATATATATATATATATATATATATATATATATATATATATATATATATATATATATATTGGTTAATCATTTTGATACTTAAATTGTTAAAATTTATGAAATTATGATTCACCCACGGCCTCAAAATTTCCAACAGTGACATGCCTGCCTTGGAGGTTTTGTAGAGCTAACCTTAACAATGAAAATCCTTGTTGACTGCTATTGGAGGGTTGGATTATAACAAACCTGGTCAAAAATCCATGTAATAAAGTTAATAAAGGAAAAATAAGACCAAGGTCATGGGACACATATTCCAAGCTGAATGATAGGCAAAAAAATCCTAGTGGGTGTCACTTTCAGTTTATTATGGCTAAGGAAAAGAGGCATTAACTGGAATTTTATTTATGGAAATAAAGGCAATTAGGAGAAAAGGGAGATGAAAGGTCACATATTTGCATGAGGAGGAAATTGAAGGGACCATAGAGGAAAATGAAGAAAATAGAGGCCTCAATGATAAAAAAGCTTCTTAGTATTAGCTCATGGATTTTGTCAGTTTTAGCTTGGAGTTGTCTCTTCTATTTTCTCTCTCTCTCATACTCTTGGACACTTAGATTTTTCTGGGAGCACTCTTGGAGGAGTGTGGCATACTTTGGATTTGGATCAAGAAAGCAAAAGAAAAGTAGGAAAGTGCAAGAGGACAACGAGATCAACAACTACAATGGGATTAATTGTAGGCATCAAGTTGCATGTATGATTTCCTTGCTAGTTTTGGCATGCATGGTACATGCATGTGTGTTTTTGGTTCTCTTGCTGTCATTGGCATGGGTTTTTCCAGGTGTGATAGTGTTTTTCAGCCTTGCCTTGCCATTTCTAAATAGCCATGGTGTGATGGTGTTACAGATCCATTTGGGCACATCACACCCATCATTAAAATTAGTATGTTTAGGGCTCATCAAACCGTAATTCAGTTGCTATATGCCCTAGACAAGTCACCATTGTGAATGCCTCCTTCCCTGAGAGTTTCTTGGCCTGAAGCCCTCCAAAATTGCCTCCTAGAGGGACTAGCGCAGCCTTGGACAGGGGCAAGTGTGCTCCAGTGCAGGTAGGCCCATGCTAGGGTGCTCTGCAGAGCACCTAGGCCCACTTTGACCTGCGCTGGGCGAGATTGAGCAAAAGTCACATAGGGTTCTAGGAATATTCTAATCCTCTGGAGTCATCTACAGGATTCCCACACTTGTCACCTCCTATGAGCTCGAAAATGGATGAGGAATGAGTTAAGTAAGCTCCTATCCTCTCATCCATTCCTCCATGGAAACTAAATCTAAGTATGGAAGGCCATTCAATACCCTCATTTATGACAAAACCTCCTTCATGTGCCTATAAATTGAGCACTCATCTAAGTGATCAAGGGCTGGACTTTGAGAATTTGTAAGGAGATACTATTGGTGTGAGAATTGAGAGTACAAGCAAGTGTTGTTATGCAACCGAAGTGCTGTGCCATTGATGTGATCTTGGTTGGTACCCAAGATGGAAGAGTGACAATGGATCAGACTTCATGGTTGTAATTCTTCCTTCTACTTAATAAAGCTATTTACACCTTTCTCCATATACTTATCTTGATATATGATGTTTATATGTGTGAATGTATCTAATTCCATTTACTTGTATTCGATAGATCTCTTGCTTTGATTGGTTCTTTGTCTTCTGTTTATGCTTGCAGGTACTTTTGGAGTGAGTTAAGTTCGAGAAGGAGCGACGGGAGTCAAACAAAGGAGACAAAAGGAAAGCGAAAGAACAAGTAGGTCCTTTGATTCCTTTGTCTTATTTATCGTTTATAGAAAAAGGATAAGCGCTTTAAATCTATTGTTCTAGGTATAGCTACCTACCTAGGGAATTAGTATTTATTCGTAGATACCAAATTCCTCATAACAAATTGGCGACCATACTGGGGAACGATCATCATTCCGGGTAGTTTACCTTCATCTTAGTACACTCTAGTAGACCTTACTTGCTTCCATTGATCCTCTTTCAGCCTTTTGAAGTGTTTTTTGGTGAAAATTGTGCTTATAAACCCCTAGGATGGCCTCTCTAGCACCAGCGCAGGCTTGGTGTAGAGACAGAGCACTGCAGAGCACCCTTGGCTTGAGGACAATGATTTGAAGCACACTGTCTCCCATTCAAGCTGCACTGATCCTCCTTAGGACAAAAATCCCTCCTTTGAGTTGATTTTTTTTCCCAAATTTCCTTCTGTTTCTACTTGCTGAAAGGTCAATGATGCTTATGTCTCTGAAATCAATTTGTGTTTCCTTTGCTAGCCCTACTTTGTCTTGATTTTTTAGTGTTTCTTAAATGATTTCTTTATCACTATCAATTCATTGTCAAAATTAGTTTATAGTCAATCAATCTTTGTTCAAAAGAAAGTGTCGTAAAAGTCTTCTTTTCTTTCGAAACGGAACTGTCGTAGAGTCTTTGTTCTTGCAAAAAGATTGATTGATTGTATGTGCATTAGTTTCCTTTTGTTCATCATAACATTAAGGGAATTGAAAAGAAAGACTTGCATTGTTCATTGAAAGAGTTTATGTGTGCTCATAGGAATAGTTTAGGGAAATTGCATTAGATTGTGCTCTTTTCTCTTTGATTGAAAGAAATCTAATTGCTCTATCCCTATTGTTAGGACCCTACATTGTCCCTTTTTGACCATATATTTTGCTATTATGTCATCCTTTTTCAACCTATATCTAAAGTCCATATTATGACTTTAATCCATTTTTGCTAAGGTATACAATATTTCTTCTCATTACTATATGTTTAATTTATTTTACATATAATTACATTACCTTCACAGTTAATCGATAGTTGCTGAAATAGTTAGCATTGCAGTCTATGTTGCTGAAACAGCCTGGAGACTGCAGGGTTATCATTACAGGTTATGTTGATGTAACAATTAGAATGATGTGCAAATCCCGTTGTTGAAACAGTCGTGATTTGCATTCTAGATTTGACAGCAACAGAAAAAGCTCATCAAAGTAGCTGCTACACTGGCTGTAACGATCATATTCCAAAGTCAGCATTATCATAACCATTGTAACAACATTTTGTTAATGGGAAAACCGATTACCCTATTTTGGTATATTGGGTTAAAGATAGGACTTACAATGTAATCAATTGCAACGGATGTCTCCTCTTTTAAAAGAGGAGACATCTACATTAGAGGGGGACAGACAGACTGTTGGAAGGTTTCAAGCTGAAGAAAAAGAACTGCATCTTTTTGTAACATGAAATATTGATGGATGAATAGAATACTGTTCTGAGCATTTCTTTCTAGTTCTTTTTCCCGAGGAATCTTGTGAGAAGGACAGGGCCCACCTTCATCACAAGATTCACCCATTACATTTCTGCAGTGTGTTAAGTGCGTTTTCTATCTATACCTTGTTAAAGTTCTGTTTACTGAATGTTGCTAATGCGTTATTGCTGAATCCTGTTTGTCCAATTGATTGCTGCATTACTTTCTTGAACTCATTTACAGTTTATCCGTGAGTTTTTTATTGGCAATTAAGTTTACAGAGTGAGTTGATAAGCATGGTAATCAGAAACAGGTGCTGAAGGTTCCTGCTTGGGGAATAGGGTCCTATTCTCTGTTACAACTAGTGCTTTCTTTTGTAGAAGTGACTCCTTTTATTAGATTGCTCTTTTCAATGAAATCAATCATTCTTTGATAAATAGATTGTTTTTGCTATAACTCAGAGTAGAGCTTCAGCTTGCTTAGAACAAGGTGTGACTAGTATACTTATTACTACAACTTTTACTGCTTTTGAGATTGAGTACATATAGTGCATAGTTGCCTTTGATATAACAGACTCCCCTGGGTTGACAATTTATGTAGCACTTAGTTGTCTGAATTAATCAACAATTAAAGTAACCAACACCTATTAGATAAGGTTTTTCATTGTCAAAATTGAATGAAAAAAATGCTTATCATATTAGTCGCATTCTAGGAATTGAAAATACATCACGTGGTGAATATTGAAAGGCAATTTCTTAATCAAGATCAACTTAAAATTAACCTCAATTAACCTAATGGAGCATTTTCACCCAACACAAAACATTTAGAGGTTCTAGGCTAGAGACGTGTTTCAGCATTGTAAAACATAGCCATTGTCACTAACTTGTCTGTGATACATTCCGAGTGTGATACCTCATTCCACGTACGTGAGTATATCATAGCTCATCCACGTACCTTCGGGTATAGAGGGCAGTGTTATAGTATGTGAAGTATATATGAATGCTCTCACTGTGCAATTTCACATTAGACAATGCTAATACAGATTGGGCCTCCATTTAATTTCAAGTATATATGGGAGGACAACACTAGGTTGCTATCCATCCTTAGGTAACCAAGTAGACCGCCTTATACACTGTGATACACCAAACACAACATTCTGGGAGATTTCCTGCCCATACTTCTTGGTTCGCGAAGAGGTATTCTGCAGTTCACAGTTGCTTGATAAACGTTTTTGACTAGCTTACCCCTTTTTGTTTATTTATTTTTTGTAATAGAATCAATCAAAAATCGTGGAGGAAAATCAACCCTTACCCCGTCATTCGTAGAGAGCAGCAAGTAAACCACCTTTACCACCTGAAGCTACACCTATCCGGTCGAAGCGGTCTCATTTGACTGGATCCAGTACTCCACAAGCCTCTAGTTCTTCATTTGAATTACCAGAAATACTTATACCGGTAAGTAATATGACCCCAGTTACTCCTATGGTTATCATTTGTTACTGAAGTGGAATCTCCACAATTACCTGAGGAAACTAGAACTGAATCTAGTGAAACAGTAACCCATGTTGTTCAACAACAAGTTGATTCTCAATCTGATGTTGTTCAACAAGAAATTACTTCCGAACCTAAATTTGTTCAACAAGAATTGGATCCTGAACCCATCACTGTTCAATCAGAAGTTACTTTTGAACCAGAAGTTGTTCACGAAGCCCAACCTGGACTTGTTCTTTTACTAGAACATTTGGATCTTGAGGTGGAACGATCAGAAGTTGTTACCTTATTGAAAGAAGATCGACCGATACATCCTCAAACATTCATAACTGTCAAGACTTCCTCTTTACCTCAACAACAAATACCAAAAATCTATTATGGACCAGATGGTGAAATTCTTCCACCTAGTTTGATTTCGATAGAATAAGTGTTGGGTTGTGTTATATTCTTTCCACGATTAACCTACATAGTGAACCAGGGGGTTAGAGGGGGGGTGGAGCCCCCCCTTGATTGCACCGATTGCTTAGTGGGGGGGTCACAGGGGGGTTTGACGGGGGTGGGTAGCCCCCCTCTATGGGGTTCGGGGCAGTGCCCTGGGAAATTTTTTTTTTGGACCCTATAGTAGGTTGGGCAGACCTACCTATGGTTTTTGGTCCATGGTTTTGGATGTGATGGTTTTCAGTCCATGGTATTGAATGCTTTGGCATGTATAAATATGTATTGTAAAATTGAAAGGAATATAATGAAAAATCAAGCTGGTAGTCCCAGTTTTGGGATCCAGGGGAAAATCTCTGTGTATATGTGTTATGCTCTCACATTGTTTATTATTTGTGTTTTTAGAATTCGTATGCAGGTAATTTTTGTACAGGGTTAAAACCTACATTTGGTATCAGAGCTATTTTGGCTTCAAGGGGATGCCTTTGTTGCTGAGGGGTTTCACTCGGGCCCATGGTAGACCTTGTTCAGTGGGAGATCTACGGGATCGATTCTAGTGGTGAAAGAAGATGGTGAGCAGTGGAAAGATAGAGATCGAGAAATTTAATGGTCAAAGTTTTGAGTTGTGGAAACTCAAGATGGAGGATCTGTTGGTGGATAAAGATAAATGGATCGTGGTAGATCCAGGTACTAAACCAATGGGAGTTTCCTTTGAAGAGTGGAAGAAGTTGGATCGGAAGGTTAAGAGCACAATACGATTGTGTGTCTCAGATTCAGTATTGCTGAATGTATCAGGGGAAGCTACATCGAAGTCTTTGTGGGACAAGTTAGGGACTTTGTACCAATCTAAGTCTCTGGTGAATAAACTGTTCCTACAGAAAAAGCTGTATAACCTGAGGATGAAAGATGGAGATTCGGTGATGGAGCATCTAAACGCATATAATACAGTGGTAATTCAGTTATTATCTGTTGATATTAAAATTTCAGATGAAGATAAGTGCATTTGTTTTTTGTGTTCTTTACTAGATTCGTGGGATAATCTGGTTATTGTAATAGGTAGCAATGCAATTGGCTTGTAGTTTGATGAAATAGTCTCATCCTTGCTAACGGAGGAGATGAGATGGAAATATATGGAGATCCAAAATGGTGATGCCTTGTCTGTACGAGGATGGTCCCAGAACATAAACAAAAATAAGTCATCGAGTGGGAGATCTAAATCTAGAGGGAGATCTAAATCTCCAGGAAAAACTATAAAGGTGGTGTGCTAGAAATGCGGAAAGGAAGGGCACTACAAAAGGGACTGTAAATCTAAAGCTCCTGAAAAAGGAAAGGGATCTGATGATGCTTCCTCTGCAGAGGTGAAAACCACCTCAGATGAAGGTGGGGATGTGTACTTGGCTTCTTCAAGTACACATGTAGATCATGAGGCATGGTTAATTGACTCAGGTGCATCCTTTCACTTCACTCCCCATAGAGAGTGGTTCTGCGAGTATGATAAATACGATGGTGGTGATGTCTTCTTAGGGGATGATAAGAAGGCTAGAATCATTGGTCACCGAAAAGTAAAGTTGAAGTTGCAAGGTGGAAGGGTTAGAACACTTCCGGATGTTCTGCATATTCCTGCATTAGCCAAAAATCTAATTTCTGTAAGCAAGCTGGATGATGCAGGTGTAAAAATAGTGTTCGACAAGGATACTTGCAAGATGGTTCGAGGAGTACTAGTATTGATGCGGGGAGTTCGGACTAGAACTCTGTACAAGCTGCAAGGTAGCACTATTGTTGATGGGTGCAACAGTTCTGTGGTTCCTGAAAGTGGAGCAGAAAATCTAGTGGTCTTTGGAGAGAAGACTATGTTGTGGCATCAAAGGCTTGGACATATTGGAGAGAAGGGCCTTTGAATACTTCATGGTAAAGATATGGTAGAAGGTATGAGTAATAGCTCTCTGGATTTTGATTTCTGTGAAAATTGTGTATATGGGAAGTAGAATCGGGTGAGTTTCTCCTCTGGTGGTAAGAGGGCGAAACAGATATTAGAGCTTGTGCACAGTGATGTGTTTGGACCTGTGAAGGTTCCATCACTGGGTAAGTCTATGTACTATGTATCATTTATAGATGACTTCTCAAGGAATACATGGATATATTTCCTTAAGAAGAAATTTGAAGTCTTTGACAGGTTTAAAGAATTTAAGGCTTTAGTGGAAAACCAGATAGAGAAGAAGATAAAGGTACTGAGGACAGATAACAGTAGAGATTTTTGCAGTAAGGAATTTAAAGAATTCTGTAAGAAGTGTGGTATAGCACGGTAGAAGACTACTCCATATACACCTCAACAAAATGGAGTTGCAGAAAGAATGAACAAGACGTTGATGGAAAGGGCAAGAAGCATGCTCAGTGGTGCCGGGTTAGGACAAGAATTCTGGGCAGAGGCGGTGGAGACAACATGTTACCTGGTCAACAGATCACCTTCATCAGTGTTGGAGGATAAGACTCCTCAAGAGGTATGGATTGGTAAGAAACCCTCTCTTTCACATTTGAGGGTATTTGGATGTAATGCATATGTACATGTTCCAAAGGAGAAACGAACCAAGTTGGATAGTAAATCTGAAAAGTGCATCTTTATTGGGTATAAGGATGGTTTAAAGGGTTATAAGCTCATGTTTATTGGGTATAAGGATGGTTTAAAGGGTTATAAGCTTTGGAACCTAGCAACAAGGAAGGTTGTGTACAACCAAGATGTGGTGTTCAGAGAGGCGAAAGATTTTATTAAGCATGAAGTCCAACCAAAGGAACCTGAGAAGATAGAGTTTGAGCTAAAAGAGGAAGAATCAGACTCTATAGCAGAGGAGGAATCAGAAGATGAAGAACCACAAACTCTGGGTGTAAGAAGATCAGTTCGAGAAAGAAGGAAGCCAGAGAGGTATAGTCCATCTACATTTTGTTCAAATTTTGCTTTATCTATTACTGATAATGATCCCAAAACTGTGAAGGAAGAAATATATTCAAAGGATGGAAAACTCTGAAAAGAGGCCATGGTTGATAAAATGGCATCTTTGCACAAAAACGAGGCTTGGGATCTAGTGGAGTTGCCAGCTAGAAGGAAACCCATTGGTAGCAAATGGGTGTTCAAGAAGAAGACAAATGTAGAAGGAAAGGTGGAGAAATACAAAGCTCGGTTGGTAGAAAAAGGTTATTCCCAGGTGTCATGAATTGATTTTGGTGATATTTTTTCTCTTGTTGCCAAGGTAACTTCTATTAGATTAATTTTATCTCTTGCTACCGCTTTTGATTTTGAGGTAGAATAGATGGATGTGAAGACAACATTTCTTCACAGGGATCTGGAAGAGGAGATCTACATGAAGCAACCTAAAGGCTTTGTGGTGAAAGGTAAGAAAGAACTGGTATGCAAGTTAAAGAATTCTCTGTATGGGTTAAAACAATCACCATGGATGTGGTATCAGAAATTTGATACATTTATACAGGGACTTGGCTTCACCAGAAGCAAAGCAGATCATTGTGTGTATTTTAAATTAATTGGTGACCGTGTTATTCATTTGATCTTGTATGTGAATGATATGTTGCTGGTTGGAAATGACAAGAAATTATCCAGGATTTGAAGACCCAATTGTCCTCCAAATTCAACATGAAAGATCTTGGTGCTGCAAACTATATTTTGGGCATGGAAATTAAAAGAGATTGGGAAAAGAGGAAGATCTAGTTAAACCAGAGGAAGTATGTCGAGACAATACTACAGAGGTTTAATATGCAGTATAGTAGACTGGTGAATGTTCCTATTCATGTAGGTGTAAAGTTATCTGCTGAACAGTGTCCCAAGACACAAGAAGAGGAAGAGGATATGTCCCGTGTTCCATATGCAAGTGCAGTCAGTATACTGATGTATGCAATGGTCTGTACTAGACCAGACATTGCACATGTAGTGGGAGTATTGAGTAGGTTTATGTCAAAACCAGGGAAGGAGCATTGGACAACAGTGAAGCGGGTTTTCAGGTATTTGCGTGGCACTAGTGATTATGGTTTGTGCTACCAAAGAAGACCATGATTGGACAGAATTTTGGATATCCATGGCTTTGTTGATGCAGACTCGGCTGGAGATTTTGATCAGAGAAGATCTACAAGTGGGTATGTGTTTAACCTATTTGGAGGTGCAGTCAGTTGGATGAGTAAGAAACAATCTGTAGTGGCACTATCAACTACAGAGGCAGAATACATGGCAGCCACTCATGCAAGCAAGGGAGTAGTTTGGTTGCATAGATTGTGTTCAAGTATGGGGTTAGTATAGGGAGCTATAAGGATAGATTGTGATAGCCAAAGTGCAATTTTCTTGGCAAAGAACCCTGCTTATCATTCAAAGACAAAGCACATTGATGTTCAGTATCACTTTGTGAGGGATATGATAGAAGAAAAAAATGTGTTGTTGGTAAAGGTGGACATTTTGAAGAATACTGCAGATGCATTGACAAAATCTGTGAGCTCTGAGAAGTTCTCCTGGTGTAGAGAAACAATGGGCGTTTCAGGGTTGGAAAAATGACTAAGCTCTCTTATGGCCCCTTGTGGAAAGAAAACAACAAGTGGGAGAATGTTGGGTTGTGCTATATTATTTCCACGACTAACCTACGTAGTGAATTGAGGGGTTAGAGGGGGGTGGAGCCCCCCCTTCGTTGTGTCGATTGCGCAGTGGGGGGGTCACATAGGGGTTTGAGGGGGGCGGGTAGCCTTGCTCTACTGGATCTGGGGCAGTGCCCCGAGAATTTTTTTTTTGGAACCCTATATTAGGTTGGGTAAACCTACCTATGGTTTTTGGTCCATGGTTTGGGACGCGATGGTTTTCGGTCCATGGTCTTGGATGCTTCGGCATGTATAAATATGTATTGTAACATTGAAAGGAATATAATGAAAAATCAAGCTGGTAGTCCCGGTTTTGGGATCCAGGGGAAAATCTCTGTGTATATGTGTTTATATGTTATGCTCTCACATTGTTTATTTTCTGTGTTTTTAGAATTTGTATGCAGGTAATTTCTGTACGGGGTTAAAAACTATAAGAGGAACCTAAGGTAGAATCACCCAGAACTCCATTCCATTTTGGAATTGGACTACATCTGTATCCTTATACTCCTCATTTCGCTACTCCTTTTGATCCTAATTACTTTCAGACACCCATTGATTCATTAGGAAACTTATTTGGACATTTGACTATGGCAAAGTCAACATCCCAGACCATATCATCTGTTACAACTACAAAATAATCTTCTGTCGCAACCTCTTCGATGTTTACTACAACACCCGAGTCACACTTGTATGGTGTTCCGTCTGTCCCATTAGGTTACCAATATTTATCGAGAACCCAGTCAGGTGTTGCTTCTAGCCCTTGGTCTTCACCAATGTCCTCTATTGGAATTTTATCTGGTTCTTCATTAACGGAAACCGAACAGCTAGACCCATCAAGTTCATATCAAGCTAGTTCATTTGGTTACCATCCTATGTATCCGCTCAACACTGGACTACCCCCATATAGAGAACAATATGCATATTCTCCTTATCCTCCATTTTCTAGGGGCAACCATATGTCAGTATGCCATCGTCTTTAGGTCAGCCTGGAATGACTACCTGTCAATGGCAGCCAACCATGCCCATTCAACCTAGGCTTGTGTATCTATGACAACCTATGCAATCTATCTCATGCATACCTACAACACCTGTTGTTACAGTTGTACCGCAGTCACAAGCTCAGATTGTTGTATCTCAACCTGTGTAAGCTGGCTCTTCAACCTCAGACCCCCAAGTTTTAGGTATACAGATCCAGCGTTCTCAGACAGTTCTACAACAACCACTTATGTTTGGAGTCCAACAACTTCATGCTAGATTACATTTTACTGGAATGACTCAGACTTACACTGGTTTAGTGTATTCACAACCTGTTCAACCTTACATTGGTGGGAAACAACAACCGTTAAATCAACAACCGTTGTATCAACAATGAAAACGGTTGATTCAACAGCCTTGGTAGCCCCAATATCAACAACAACAATTCTAACAATACCAACCTCAACATGGACTTGGACAATAAGCTTATGTTGGGTTTGGACAGCAACAAATCTATCCCGATGCTCAAAAACAACCTTATGCCGGATTTTCTCAACAAACTTACCCTTATCAAGGTTACTAGCAGCATATGCCTTATGCTGGTATGCAAAGGCCTATTTCCCAGGCAATCCCATCTTACCTTGGATATGCTCAACCTGACCTCAATAGACAGTTGCCTTTCGTTGTGACACTTGAATTACTAGATCTAAATCAGCTCATGAATGACCCAATTCATTATGCACCTTGGTGGTCAGTGATTCCTCATAAGTTACCTTCCGATATTCTGAAATTCAATGGAAACCCTAGAGAAGACCTGTCCAACCATGTCATGACTTTTCATTTATGGTGTTCATCAAACTCCTTGAATGATGATTCTGTTAGACTACGTCTTTTCCAGAGAACACTTACTAGTCTGACTGCGAAGTGGTACATTGAGTTACCACAAGCTTCTTTTGATAACTTCACTACCTTAGCTACCACGTTTTTAACCCACTTCTAGTTACCCATATGATATGAAACTGGAACGAAACTATTAACCAACTTTAAACAGACTACTGCTACTCATATCTCTGATCATATTCATGAGTGGCGTCGTCGTCGTCGAATGGTTAAAACTTATGTTCTTGATCAACTTTTAGCTGAGTGGTTTATAAAATCCTTGCTGCCATCTATCACTGAGGATGTGGCGAAAGGTGGAGTTGTCACTGAAGAGCAAGTAATTGCTCGTGCCCAATATTTGGACTTGATTTATACACAGTCTGGCATGCTCTACAACAAGATCCCAAATGCACCTGAACCAGCTTTCACTATTCCTCCTCCACCATCGAGTAAGGACTCTCATGCTGGTGATGATGTGATTGGTTCTTTGAGCATACAAACAGTAGGTAGATCATCTGGTCAAATACTTTCCATTTCGAATCAAACTACAAATGATCCTGATAACACTCTTACTTCCGAAATCAATGCCGTGTTGTCTGAAAAGGGCAAGAATGAAAAGAAACTAGGAAGTAAGAAGAAGGGGAAAAACAAGAAGAAACAAAATAATTCTCCTAAAGAGAAATCATGTGATTCCTCTCCTTCGGCTAGGAAACCTCGCTACCCGTGTTTGATCTGTAACGATAAGAATTTTATGTGAGATTGTCCTCACCGCTTCGAAGTCTCAAAGCTTCTGAAGACTTCTAATACATCTGCGGTATTGACTGATCCTTTTCCAAAACCAGAGACAAATATGGTTGCTACAGACCATGCTTCCACTTCCCAAGTGCTTATGCTATCTGCCTCTAAGCCTAAAATTGAAATTTTGGTGTCAACACGAAGTAAAGACTATGGAAATCAATTGCCATCGTCAAATAACGAGGCTGATCAACCTAACTCTTCGACCTCGACTTCGAATGATCCTATTCCACCACCTATTGTGCCAGAGTTAACAATAAAACCGCATAAGGGAGTTGTACATAAATCGACATTTAACCCTCAAGATCGAGCTGCACAGAACTATAACATAGTAGAAGATTTGGCTCAGTTGCCTTCTACTATGTCTACACTCGAGGTACTTCAGAACTGTCCCTCCCAAAAGTAGGCTTTGTTGTCTGCAATTGTTGGAATCAATCCAACTGATTCCAATCTTGTGATTTTCAACCATGCGGGTTATACGCCATAGTTACCAGCGTAATTAGCATTCCTGATTCAAGTAAATGCCTTGAATAAAATTGTTCATTGAACCATTATTGACGAGGGGGCATCTACTTGTATTATGTCTATGAATTGCTGGAAAACACTTGGCTCACCGCCTTTGTCACTTTCACCAACAACGTTAAAATATTTTTACGGATGTACATATACACCTTGTGGAATATTGAGTAATATGCAAATCAAACTAGGAGGGAAAAAAGTAACTGTTGAAGTTGAGGTTGTTGATGGACCCCTTGACTATAACATTTTACTAGGAAGACCGTGGGTTTATTCTATGGCTGCTGTGGTTTCAACGTACTTTCGCACGATTGCATTCCCTCATAAAGGTGGAATCACAATGATCGACCAACTCGCCTTCTTCGCATCTAGTTCACAGGCTACTAGAAGCATTCCATTGGTACACAGACCCCCGCTATCTCTTCAAAACATTGGTGTAGGTCTCTTTAAAGATCCTTCACTAATGGGTACTTTTTCACTACCACCACCATCAAATTTGGTGGAAGTGGCAAAAGTTGAGACTTGCAACATGATATCTTCCACTTCATCTAACTTAAGGAGGATTACCAATAGTTTTGAAGTTGATAGTAGTAATGAAATCATGCCGCTAAGCCCTATTGAGCTAGCATAACAAACAATCTTTCTGGCTTATGCGGCGAATCCAAATCCATTTTCGTCAATTGTATGGGTAGATCGTTCATTAGAATATGGTACTTCCTTCGATCCTTTTTCACATATATTTTCTACTAATGAAGGAATCATCCAATCAATGATGATGGAAGGAGAGCCATGGGAAGATTATCATCATCATTCCCATCTTCAAGATCACATAGAATATTATTCAAATGAACTTAATCACCCTTTAGTTGTGGATTTCCTTTCGAATTCTGTTTTCATAGATACAGTAGATTCCGAGCGAAACCTATCAAATATCGAAGAAACTATTTCTATCAGTATTTCGACCAAACCTAACATTGTAGAAAACATTCATGTTGGAAAATCTTGTTCTCCATCAGAACTTGATATTTTCCATGCTTTCTTTCATGAATTTTGAGATATATTTGCATGGTCATACGAGGAGATGCCAGGAATTGACTCTAGTAGAGTTGAACATGAAATTAAAATGTATCCTGATGTCAAACCAGTGCGACAACGCCTCTATCTTGTTCATCCAAAGAAGGTTACTGATATTAAAATAAAAGTTGAAAAAATTTTGCATGCTGGTTTCATTTACCCTATTCCTCGTACTGATTGGGTTTCCAATATTGTTCTTGTCATGAAGAAACAAGGGACAATACGAGTGTGCGTTGATTATAGGGATGTTAATCAGGCTTGTCCAAAAGACAATTATCCTACTCCCTTTATCGACCAAATTATTGATGAATGTACCAAATGCGAAATATTCTCATATATGGATGGTTTTTCCAGCTATAATCAGATCAATATCCGCCCAGAGGACCAATCTAAAACTGCATTTATTTGTCCATGGGGCACATTCGCTTATAGGAAACTCCCGTTTGGTTTGAAGAACGCAGGGGCAACATTTCAGAGGGTGATGGATTATACCTTCCATGGCATCAAACATATTGTTCAACCATACCTTGATGATTTACCTTCTCATTCATGAAAGTGGTCTGATCACCTGTAACATTTCAGAGCTATATTTTTACGGTGTCGACACTACAAAATATGACTCAATCCACACAAATGTGTGTTATGTGTTGGTTCTAGTCATTTTCTTGGATTCATAGTGTTTAAGGAGAAAATTTTACTTGATCCACTTCAGGTTCAGGAAATCCTTGATTTGTCTCCACGTTCCAATCTACTACAGTTACAGAGACTTCAAGGGAAGGCTAACTTTCTGAGGAGGTTCATTCCCAATTATGCTGAAATGGCTAAAGGATTTACTCATTTATTGAAAAAAGGTATACCCTTCCATTGGGACTAGGTTGCGCAAGCTTCCTTTGATGCTCTTAAAGACACCTTGATTAGAGCCTCATTAATGTATTCCTCGAATTATAAAAACAGCTACTTCCTTTATCTCGCCGCTGCAAATACAACCATTGGAATGGTTTTAGTCCAAGAAGAAGATGGGATTGAATATTCAATATATTATTTAAGCCACAATATCAATGATACATAAGTTAAGTACTCTTACATCGAAAAGTTAGCTTTGGCTGTTGTTTAAGCTGTATAGAGATTTTGCCACTACATCCTGCTTCGAAAGACCACTGTCATTTTGGATTGCAACCCTATGACATATATTTTATCACGTCAATTGCTGGGGGTCAAATACTCAAAATGGATTGTCATTTTGCAGGAGTTTGACTTGGAATTCATCAAATCCAAATCAAAGAAATATCTAGTCTTCGCCGAGCTTCTTTGCGACCTTCCCTCGAATACCATTGATTCAACATTAGAACCATGAATTCTGGATGAGTCTCTATTCTTGATTTCGTCATTTGACACATGGTATGGGGATATAATGATCTATCTCCAGACCCAAACTTTTTGACCTGATACCTCTCGCTCTCAACAACAACGTATCCGATACCAAGCCAAAGATTATCTGATCGTTGGCAACAGTCTTTATTGTCGTGGTATCAATACGATTTTGCGAAGGTGCCTCACTCATGAGGAAGCTGAGAAAGTTTTGAATGATTGCCATTTAGGTGCTTGTGGTGGACACTTATCTGGTTGTGCTACCATGCATAGAATTCTCCATGCTGGTTACTTTTGGCCTTCCATATTCAAAGATTGCATAATTGCTGTCAGAAGCTGTCATGCATGCTAGATCTATGACCATAAAGCTAGATTACCACCTGCACCATTGCATCTTGTCGTCACTTTTGGACCATTCGCCAAATGGGGCATTGGCTTCATGACATGTAACCCCACGGCCGGGGGGCATGGGTACATTATAGTCGCTGTTGACTATTTCACAAAATTGGTCGAGGCGATGCCAACATTAAACAATAGCAGCGAGACAGCTATTCTTTTTTTTCAACCAAGTGGTTGCTCGGTTTGGTGTACCATAGGCTATAGTTACAGATCATGGGTCACATTTTTTCAATCACACGATGGTTGAGTTAACTTCCAAGTTAGGACTTTCAGATGATAGTTATACCCCTTATTATCTGCAAGCGAATGGACAAGTTGAGGCCATCAACAAAGTCCTAAAGAAAATGCTTCAAATAATGATAGGGGTTCATAAACGAAACTGGCATTTAATCCTGTACTCTACCTTGTGGGCATATCGAACCTCAGTGAGAAATGAAACTGGATTCACACCCTTTCAATTGGTGTATGGTTTGGAGGCGATCTTGTCAATACAATGCGGAATTTCATCTCTCAAACTCGCGATTGACCTATTACCTGACACTTCTGAAGAAGAAGCGTGTTTATTGGAACTTATCCATCTGGATGAAACCCGTCGTGAAGCCGCATTGGCTAACGAAGCACATAAGAAACGAATCAAGGTGCAATATGACAAAAATGTCAAGCCTCGCGTTTTCTCAGAAGGAGACCTGGTCTTGCTTTACAATTAGGAAGCTGATAAACTAGAAACAGGAAAATTTGAGCCGCTTTGGATGGGTCCTTATATTGTCAGGTGTGTTTTGGCAAAAGGTGCCTATGAGTTGGTAGATTATGATGGAATTCCATTGTCGCAACCCCAACATGGGCTGTACCTCAAACGTTACTATGCTTAATTGGGTGTACTAAAACTCACTGTATATATGCTTTAATTGCATGTGTGTGTGGCAGTGTGTCTTCTAGAATTTTTATGTGGTTAAGTAATCCGCTTTTCATTTTTTGCAGATGCCAGAACCTTTGGAACCATTTGTTGGTTATGCCGTTGGTGCTAGTCGTAGTACGCAAAACCTATCTTCTACAGCATGGGCCATTTTCGCTCCAAGTGGCGAGTTAGTGAGTTTTCAAGGGATTTGTATTGGTCGATCGACAAACAATATCGCTGAGTATAACACATTGATCGAACTTCTCTCTGATGCCATTTCACTTGGTATTCGCTGAATCATCGTTAAGCTGGACTCACAACTTGTCGTACTACAACTAACACAAATTTATACCATCCGCAACCCAACAATTCTTCGTATGTTCCTTAGAGTTCGTATTTTGGAAAGACATTTTGAGTACATTCAATATCAACATATTTCCAGAAACTTTAACACATTAACCGACTCATTAGCAAACTATGTGTTAAATAGACATTTGCGACACATGTAAAAGTAAATTTTCAATTCACATCATTAGTTGAATAGGATTTCACATAACCATATATATAAAAACTTTGAAAGTAAAGATAGATAAATGTTTTAATTTTTTTTACAAAATTTGTGTCCAAGACATGTTTGGTCATCTGACCTAAAAACTCAAAATCCATGCAAAAAACATCCTAAGTAGACCTAGTGATGCTCACGATAACAGGTCACAGCCTGAGTTATCATGCGCAAGAGCCACATCCAACGGCTTGGAACACCAATAGTATGGCGCTGTAGCCTTATAAGTAACTCCTCGATCCAGATATCCGGAATACCAAGGGTCAATCCCTCTACATGATCCTACAACTCTGCCAGTGTCTCGGCCAAATCCAAATCCTGGAGAACTGCTCTCCCAACATTTCTCCGCACTGGCCCACCTGCCTCCTGTCGGTGCCTCATAGGTCAAACAGTACCCACATCTGCATGCATGAGAATGATTTTAGTTTAGTCTTGGAACATAAAAACACAAAAACATGTAGAAACTTAAAAATCAAAAAACACTTTGGTCAAAAAACAATTTACCTATAGCACCCCATTGAGCGCCCACTGGTAGACTCAACTTTGGATCTCCATGAAAGTCCATCCCTGAGTATGGATTCTCCTCGATGAAAATGTGTTGTCGATCGAGCCAACTGAAGAATGCAATGGAAAATGTAATTGATGACTGACCAACATGTCTAGACATTAATTCGACCCATCGCTGCATCCGTGGATCTCTAGGACCAGCTACACCCAGTGTTACATGCTGGGGTTGCATCAATGGAATTCTTTCTAAGGTAAAATAAATTAAGAATGATCCATAACTAAAGTTCTTGGTCTTACTGCTCTTTACTCTGTTAGCTTCTCTTTCAGTGAAGAAAGTACTGCCTCACACCAGTTGAATAAAGTTGGCTCAAGACACTCAAGAGCATATTGCACATATGATCTGTTCGCCAGATGAAGTGTCACACAGCCTGCCAACTTTGTGACGGTGAAAAGGATTGTTCTCAAAGGAAAATCATGGATATCTTTGATGATTATCTTTTCGTCCTTGCTAGGATGTGTACCTGGGCGACATAATTGTCGAACATAGTCCCTCACTATTTCACCTCCACGGGTAGAACCTGAAAGAGATATGGGGGCACCATGTCTCGACAACTCTGTAAGAAAGTAAACATCATCGATCACAATAGGGAAAACTTTGTCTCTTATGTGAAAAGCCTGATCTATCGGATCCCATGCATGAACTAGGAACTGCAATAGTTCTGATTGTTGCCTCATTCCGGACAACCTGAAGTATTTGAGCAACCCACAGTTTCTGAGGGCCTCAACTGTACCCGGATCATTTAGGGAAACCATGTATTGTTCTTCATGCTCTCTTTCTCACCAAGTAATAGACATTTTGATCTGATGAAAGCCTAAAATCAAACCATAAGCTTAGTTAGGATCCTTTTCATGCAAAAAATTGGAGAAATTTTGGGTCAATTTGGTGAAACAAGTTTGTGAAACTTGCCCAGCACAGCCCAGGCAAGGAGACACTATGCTACAGTGCAGAATCCCTTCTATCTGGGTGCTCCCTAGCGCAGTTTTCGACATGCAAGCCTGCACTGGTCCCAGGGAAAAAAATTCAAATCCCAGGGGCCCTAAAAACCCTAAAATTTTTCATGAAATAGTAAAAGAATGTCATGAAAAGAAATAGGAGGGTTAGATCTCCTACCTGGTCCAGGCGGCATGTGAAATGATCCATAGAATCTCTTGCAATCACCTGATGAAGATCGAGGTAAAAAACAGGTTGAGAGCACAAATTGAATGGTAAATATCAAATAATGAAAATAACATGGTAAATTCTTGTTTTTATGTTTATTTCATGAACATTAAATGAATAGACTTTAGTATTTACCTATTTTTACCAATGAAACAGGTATGCTTAATCCATTTGGTGTTTCTTTGAACAGATTTAAAGATGACTTATAGAATTTGACGTGCACGATCATGAATTGTACTTTGACCACATAGCATACTTTTATCTCTTTTTCGAGCTATGTTAAACATCGAAAAAGGAATCCCCTTGGAGTCCTCTTTAAGATCTTTTCAAACTCTCGAAATATGAAAAGATTTCCAAGCGCTTGTCCTTTTCAGCTCGTTAATGGATTGGAAATGATATCTACTCAATATAAGTTTAACCCTTTTTCGGGATGAGATAGATTATTTATGAAAAAGGAATACGTTGACCGAACATGGTCAATAGCTTCTCTCTTGTATTGTTTTATGCTTTTTCGGACTTGAGAGACAAATCTACAAAGAAGAAATTGTGGATTTTTCTTTTTGTCCCTTTTCGAACTCTCTAAACATGAAAAGGACCGAGTTATCATTGTTGTTAGACTTGTTAAAACATCAAATAGCGACAAACTTGTCCATCATGACAAGACCGAGTTTCACCTTCACTAGGCTCGTTAAAACATCACATAGCGATGGATTCATCTGAAGGGTGAAAATATACAACAAGAATATGTTATCCTCCTCAAGCTTGATAAAAATAAAGAGGTACTGGTAGGGGTAAACCACTTTATGGTAGCAGGTTGCTCTTGAACATGACACTTTCACTGCATCATTGTGACTATTTGGGTTGGGTTATCTGCTTGATGGTCATCATACCTTGGTCTATCATACCATCCATTACTTTTGTTTTGGGTCAATGCTGCCAATCCATTCAGTGTCACCGACATGTTCAAGAGAAGTCACTTAGTTAAAATTCATCCTTTGTAATACCATAAACCTTATTTCATGACCACCATTCCTGAACCTTGTGTCATTAGTCAAATTCCATCTTCGAAATCATTACACTCGTTTCATGTCGTTGATGTGGGATACATCAAGGCCCTCCTGCGATCAGTTGCTTCTTGTCGACATCAACACATTATCCAAGAAGTTGACTTAGAAACACCCCTTCAGTACCTTGAGGATCATTATCATTATCGGTGATTTCTCTCGTGTCTGTTAACAACTTACATCATTGGTTGGTAATTAGATGGTGTCTTCCCATTTTCAACTTTATATCACATATTCTCATGGTTAGACTCATACTTGAGCGAGATAGAAGTCCTTGGATCTAGTTTCATCCATTTGAGCTGTGATTTCAGGAAATGTACCAAATCATCCGTACAATGGCTTTACATTGATGGTCATCCTATCATGAATCTATATCTGTAGACGACTGTCTATGTACCTATAATGAAAGTTTATATGTTGAGCATGGGTATGCCTTCCCTTAGCGATTAATGAGAAAAAATCAAAATATCATGATATTATGTATTGTAATCGATGCAAGTCATCAACCACTTTGGAACCTCCTCATCACATCGTAAAGCATATCACTTGACATCATTATTTTCAACTTCATGCTTTAGGGTGCAGCTGTTACAGATCCATTTGGGCACATCACTACCATCATTCAGATCAGTATGTTTAGGGCTCATCAAACCCTAATTCAGTTGCTACATGCCTTAGACAAGTCACCATTTTGAATGCCTCCTTCCTTGAGAGTTTCTTGGCCTGAAGCCCTCCAAACTTGCCTCCTAGAGGGACTAGTGAAGCCTTAGACAGGGGTAAGTGCCTTCAATGCAGGTAGGCCCATGCTAGGGTGCTCTGTAGAGCACCTAGGCCCACTTTGACCTGTGTTGGGCAAGATTGAGCGAAATTCACATATGGTTCTGGGAATATTCTTATCCTCTGGAGTCATCTAGAAGATTCCCGCACTTATCACCTCCTATGAGCTCGAAAACGGATGAGGAATGAGTTAAGTAACCTCCTATCCTCTCATCCCTTCCTCCATGGAAACTAACTCTAAGTATGGAAGGCCATTCAATACCCTCATTTATAACAAAACCTCCTCCATTTGCCTATAAATTGAGCACTCATCTAAGTGATCAGGGGCTGGACTTTGAGAATTTGTAAGGAGATACCATTGGTGTGAGAATTGAGAGTATGAGAAAGTGTTGTTATGTTGCTGAACTGCTGTGCTATTGATGTGATGTTGGTTGAAACCTAAGCTGGAAGAGTGACAATGGATTAGGCTTCATGGTTGTAATTCTTCCTTCTACTTAATAAAGTTGTTTACACCTTTTTCCATATGCTTATCTTGATATATGATGTTTATATGTGTGAATGTATTTGATTCCATTTACTTGTATTCAATAGATCTCTTGCTTTGATTGGTTATCTATCTTCTATTTATGCTTGCAGGTACTTTTGGAGTGAGTTAAGTTCGAGAAGGAGCGATGGGAGTCGAACAAAGGAGACAAAAGGAAAGTGAAAGAACAAGTAGGTCCTTTGATTCCTTTGTCTTATTTATCGTTTATAGAAAAAGGATAAGTGCTTTAAATATGTTGTTCTAGGTATAACTACCTACCTAGGGAATTAGTATTTATCCGTGGATACCAAATTCCTCATAATAGATGGGGTTTCTCTTATTTGATTGAGCTGGATTACTGGATGGTTTCAAAACCGAGTCAGGTGGTCTCAGGGGAGAAACACAAGGTCTAGGAATCCTTGAACTAGTGAAGGTGGGATTGCAGTAAATCCTGATTGTGTATACCCTCGTTGGGCCTAGGAATCATCGACCGGGTGAATGGTGAGATATACGATAAATATTAGATATGGAGACTGAAAAATTTGTCATGATTTAGGTGGAGAGATCTGAAGGAACCCATTCTTGTATATACCTAGTGATCCCTGGACTAGTATATGGTGGGATTGCGATAAAGCCTGGTAGTGTATATTTCTTATTTGGGCTTAGGAATCCCTTGGCGGGATTGAGGTAAATCCTAGTTGTATAGATGAGGGCTTGGACCTAGGAATCCCTTGGTGGATTTTGGTAAAGCCTGAGGAATCCCTGGTTGTTTTGTTGTAAGTCCCACATTCATGCTTGGAATATGGCGCAAGGGTGATTAGCTGAAAGAAGGATTTGGTTAAGCCCAATTTATGATTGGGTGGTTCATGGAAGTACCTGACTTGGTTGGCTTATGTATACATTAATAAGACATCATTTCCTTTCGTATTTCATATGTAAATGTACTTGTTAATATGTGGTTTTCATGGTTATTCTACTCTTGTTATTCTATTAGATATATGCTAGTTATAAACATGGTTCCTGATAGACTTTCGTTATGGTTCTCATCATGATTTGATTAGTATAAGAAATGTGAATGAATATATGACATAATAGATGATAATGCAACTATTGTGATAAGGCATCAATTCTTCTTAACGATTTTCAAATAAATATGAAACCCCTATGCTCAGATCTCTGGTTATGACCTGTAGATTACATGTTTGTGATATGTTTGACGAAATTCTTGTCATGGCTAATGAGGTCAGGTAAATTCCTTGTACCAATGTTTGCATTAGTAGCTTTAATTCATGGGTATTTATCATTTTTGGAATTTTCATGAAGTTTTGGGCAGAGGCCTGAGACCTAACCCTGAAAAAGTGGCATAGAATATGGGGTCGTTGGTTGAGAACTACCTAAAAAAGGCCACAGTTGTATACATGCCCTGTTGTGGGAGTGATTCAAGGGTCTTAGTCGCATGCATGGCTTATCATGGGAGCAAATCGGGGTCTAGCCCAATAAAATGTCAAGTTGTCTCAGGGGCTGTGCACCTAAAAAGGTGGGTTAGCTCCTGGGGGTCCTACAACACCTAAGGGAGGTCTGTAAAGTGTTGGTTCACCAGTTCCACTTCCTTAAGGTGATCTAGGAGGTCGACCCATATCATAGTAACTATTCATCACATATTTACCCCGGTGGAATAGTAAGCTTGGGTAAGTGTGGGAGGAGGGTGTTGCATAGTGGTATCAGAGCGAGTTTCATTCTCTTTGGGTGGTGTTTGGTTTCTATCATCTTTGGGTGATATTTGATACCATATAGTGGTATGAGAGCATGGTTCAACACTTGGACTGGATGGACACAATTTGCTTGTCATGCATGGATGTAGGTTGTATATGTTCTTGATGTGTATGCACGGTAGTGATCATTGTTATAGTTGTGTTGACATGTAGAAATTGATGATGTGGATGTTGGGATGTATTTTTCATGAATGGATGTTGATTGTATATGCATTTTTTATGGATGTGATTTTCTATATGTTGTTATGCATGCATTGTCATGGTTATAGTTATGCATGCATGGTAGGTCAGGCATGCATCATTTGGGTCATTGTGTAGTTAGTTTCATCATGGTGTTGTTGGTCTGTTAGGATGTTGATGCATTGGATGAGATAGAGCCAAAGATGTAGATAATCAAAGTGAGGTTGCAACATTGGACCTCGGGGTAAGAGAATATCGTCATACAAGTTTGTATGGTGGGTATGCAAGTATGTTGATTAACGGCTGTTATAAGAATTAGGGTTATGTAAATGCTTGTCATTTTATTTTTGTTGTGGTTACATGCATGATAAATGCTATTTGGCTAGTGCGGTCATCCACACATGCGTCGTTCAGTCATGCATGGTAGTACTTGTTGTTATATGCATTGCATTCATACATAAGATGATTGTGTTGATTGTAGTTAAGATCTTGATGTTACATGTATCATGCTAATATGGATTGGCCTGTGCAAATGGTTATGGCTATGATATTCATGTACGAGTTGATATATTTGTGATATTGTGTCATACTAATTTGGACTAACTTGTTCAGATGTGATAACCTCCCCTGAGATACATTGAGGTATGAGTTTGATTATGTCGTTTACTTGGTTTATCTAGCATGTTATGTTTACAAGTTACTTGAATGTTTGATTAATAATGCTATGAGTACATGTCTATAAGATTTCCTGAAGGAATGATCCTGTTTCAAGACAATTGTACTAACACATTATGTGATGAGACAACTGATATGCACTTGAGTGTAAGTAGGTGCTAATTGTAGTAATATGATTAATGATTGTTAGTTGATTATGACATGGTTGTTAGTCTTGGAAAAGGTTGATTTCAATTAATAAACATGTTATTTTGATCCTTGGAGCATGTAGTTGACATGTGTGAACTGTTACAGGGAAACATGCTTGGTATTATCATGACAAGGTAATAGTTGATTTGTTTATATAGCTATTAGTGGGTGATGTGACAATACATAGTAAGACCCGATTGCAGTAAGGTAAAAAGGTAAAAGGAAGGAATTGGGTAATAATTCCTTTGGCAATGTTTGGAAACCGCAATTCCAAATGAATGAGTGCTTGGCATGAATACAAGAAGTCTTCTTAACCTTGATTTTTTATGACATTATGTGGAGATGTGCTATATTTATGAACATGTATTTGACAGGTATAATAGTTGATTTCTAGTTATGGCCGGATCCGTCAAGGATTTGGAGTCCCTTGAGAGATGATATATGGATGTGTTTAGTTACAAGGAAACTTGCTTGGTACATCAAGGTAAGTTAGCCAATGTATTGTTGTATTTATTTATACACTGACACTTATGTGTTTATGGCAATATGATGCAGGGATTGCCTGGAAAAAGAGACTGCCATGAAATCTTGAAGAAGGATAAGGTTGAGCTTTCCCTTGGAAGCATTGAGAATCCACGGGGATTGATTCATGTTGTTTATTGCAAGTTTTGTGCTTTTGGTGTTTTATGATTTGTTTGCACTTAATTTTCAGTTTTGTTTATGTTTGGTGCATGGCCATGCCACTTTGTTTGTGGTGTCGTATTGTTATTTTTTTTCATGGTTTCTTCTTGTTTATTTCTTGTGCTTGCCTTTTATGTTTTAAGGGTCTTGGGATTTGGTTGGGAAAGAGAAAATTTAATGGAGCTGAAAGAAACTCGACATGTAATGTAAGACCTAGATGAAGCTCAGTGCATTTATAAGGGTGAATGAAGGAAATAATATGACAATTAGTTGGATTGGTTGGGTCCATTGGGGCAATTGGACACTGGTAGGACAATCATGAGAAAAGTAATAAAGATGAAGTAAATGGATATGAGGTGTCAGATGCCTTGACTATGTTTGGAACTATTGTTCTCAATGTTGTGCATGGATAAATAGAGTTATCTTAACCTTGACCTTATGATATTTGGTAATTATGTTGTCATCATGATTATGATAATGTCTATATATGTATATATGAATGTATGTATGTCGCTGTTTGACGGGATCATGATTGTTTTATGTTAATGCTTACATATATTTGTATACGTATGTATGTATGTACATCATTGTCTGACAAGGTTGTCAAGGATCATTCTTGTGGAGGAATGATTTCTTATGCGGGTGAATGTCATGAAGAGGTTCCTAGTTTCATGAGGAATCAAGTGGGGAGAGTAGTCCTAACAAATCTATGAGTTTAGTATCATGTGGATATGAATTTATATTATGTTCTTGTACTTTTTTATTCTTATGCTATCGTAGGTAGTGATGAGGGATACATTAGCAGAATGAAAGCAGTGTGATCTGTGGCATACTGGGACAATCATGGAATGTTAATAAGACACTAGAAGCAAGGTTGCTTGGTAGAGTCAGTACGATTTTTGGATGTGTAGTACTACTGTTGTGTATATATTGTACATATTGTACATGTTGTACCTATGACGTTGTGTACATGCAGTGTTGTGTATATATGATGTTGTGTAAATGTTTTTTATGCAGTGCTAGTATCATATGGTGTTGTGTATATGTTTTCTATGCAGTGTTGCGTGCATATTGGATATGCAGTGTTATGTACATATGGTGTTGTGCGCATGTTGGATATGCGGTTCTGTGTACATATGGTGCTTTGTGCATGTTGCATATGCGGTGTTGTGTACACATGGTGCTATGTACATGTGGTGTTGTGTGCATGATTTTACATGTGGTGCTAGGTACATGTGGTGTTGTGTACACATCATGCATGTAGTGTTGTGTACATGTTATGATGTGTACACGTTGTGCAGGTGGTGTTTTATACATGTAGTGTTGTGTACACATTGTACAGGTGGTGCTGTGTACATGTGGTGTTGTGTACACATTATGTAGGTGGTTCTCTATACAGGTGGTGTCGTGTACATGTTGTACACGTGGTGCTGTTGTACATACGATATTGTGTACGTATGATAGACGATTTTGTTGTATACATGTGGTACTATGTTATGTGTAGTCCTTGTATCGTGACATGTGTATTTGTTGTGTTTTACTTTGTGTATGTACATGTATTGTTTTTTACACTAGGTGTAGGTGTATGTATTACATTGTGTTGTACGCTGGGTGTGGGTGTATGTATTCTAAATTTGGTCTAGGTGTATGTGTTTCATTGTACACTATGTGTGGATGTACACATGTGATGTAAATTGTATGTATGTGTACATTCTTGAAGAGAAGAGAAGTACTAGGTGCTTTCCAGATGAGGCAACCAATCTGGTGTGTGTACAAAAAGGACAAGGATAAAGAAAGAAGCAATTAGTTTTGATTATGCATGTGATCTATGGCTATGATTTATGATGGTTACATGTGATCTATGATTCTGGTTTATGCTGATTGCATGCGTTTCATGATTTGGATTATGATGGTTGCATTTTGAGCTAATCGGATGTGATATATTTATACATGATGATTTGATCAAACAACTAGTTTGACTTGTTGTGACTGAAAGTAAACATAATGGCAAGTGTACTTTGTTGACGGGCCACCAATGAGGTATGATTTGAATTTATTTTAAATCTAATGGAATCTATGTGCATGGTAAAAGAAATCACAGAAAATTCCTGTGTTGGATGGTTGAAACTGAATGCAAGCATTAGCAGCTATAGAAAAATGAATTGGAACATCCAACAATATGTTGGTAAAACACTTCATGAGTAGGGAAATTGTAGGACATTGGTACCCTATAGTGTCCATTGATTTCCATGAACATGATATGACTGGTATGATGGTTTTGAGGCAAGGACATGCCTTGTTTTTTGGACCTTCCGATGCGAGGAAACCTTGCCAAGGGATGGATCACCCGAGAAAGGGGATGTCGAGGAACTTGGAAGGTGAGTGACTACACGGAAGGGGGTGACCGAATTTCCCGAGGGACTGTGTAGGAAAGAAGGGAAGGCCAAGGAATGGATTTGTTTGGTCATTAACATTGCCAGATGGAATCAAAAGCACAATGGGAGTGTGCCTTGGAAAAATGAGTCCGTAACTGTTCCCTGAGAGAAAAAGTGGCGCATGATTATAACATTGGACATTGGTTGCAGGTATGAATTTGGCAGTATATTTTGGACTTATTGGGAAGGAGGTGAATCCTGGCACTACTTCTGAGGGTGGAGGTGTGAGCCTATGGATTCTCTTGTTGCGGATGCAAGCATCGTGTTATTTTATTTGTTGGTTAAAGCAAATGTGCATGTGTATATCATTGTAAATACCATATCGAGCTAGATTTACAAAGCTCCATGAACAATATGGCTATTTGTTGGTTGAAGCAAATGCACATGAGAGGATATGTGGTTGTTATTTTAAAACTATAATAAGTCTTGTTATAAAGCTCTAGTAAATAGTATGTTTGTCATGTTTTCAGCAGTGGTAATTGTAAATATTGCAACGAGTTGTCTTATATAGCTCCATGGGAAGTATGTTTTTCTTTTTAGTGGCCTTATTGGCTATAGGTGTCATTGAACACTGAGGAAGGTGTTCCCCCAAGGGGGAGGGTTCTGTAACAACCCTAGTTAAAAATACATGTAATAAAATTAATAAAGGAAAAATAAGACCAAGGTCATGGGACACGTATTCCAAGCTAAATGACAAGAAAAACATCCTAGTGGGTATCACTTTAAGTTTATTATGTCTAAGAAAATTAGAAAAGGAAAAGATGCATTAATTGGCATTTTATTTATGGAAATACAATAAATTAGGAGAAAAGGGAGATGAAAGGTCACTTATTTGCATGAGGAGGAAATCGAAGGAAAATAGAGGAAAATGAAGAAAATAGAGACCTCAATGATAAAAAGGCTTTTAAGGATTAGTTCATGGCTTTTGTCAATTTTAGCTTGGATCTCTCTCTTCTATTATCTCTCTCTCTCATACTCTTGGACACTTAGAGTTTTCTTGGAGCACTCTTGGAGGAGTGTGGCATAATTGGGATTTGGAACAAGAAATCAAGGGAAAAGTAGGAAAGTGCAAGAGGACAAAAAGATCAACAACTACAACAAGATTACTTGTAGGTATCAAGTTTCATGTATGATTTCCTTGCTAGTTTTGGCATGCATGGTACATGCATGTGTGTTTTTGGTTCTCTTGCCTTCATTGGTGTGGGTTTTTCCAGGTGTGACAATGGTTTTCAACTTTGCCTTGCCATTTATGGATAACAATGGTGTGATGGGGTTTCTCTTACTTGGTTGAGCTGGATTTCTAGATGGTTTTGAAATCAAGTGGGATGGTCTCAGGGGAGAAACACAAGGCCTAGGAATCCCTGGACCGGTGAAGGTGGGATTGCGGTAAAGGTTGATTGTGTATACCCTCATTGGGCGTAGGAATCCTCAACCGGTGAATGACGGGATATACGGTAAAACCTAGAGGGTGGAGCCTTGTTGGGCCTAGGAATAATCGACCGGTGAATGGTGGGATATATGGTAAACCATAGAAGTTGAGACATACAAATTACTCACGTTTTAGGTGTAGAGATCCTGAGGCATCCATGCTTTTATAGGCCTAGTGATCCCTGGACCAATATATGGTGGGATTGCAGTAAATCCTGGTAGTGTATGTTTCTTTTTTGGGCCTAGGAATCCCTTGGTGGGATTGTGGTAAAGCCTAGTTGTATAGATGAGGGCTTGGGCCTAAAAATACCTTGGTGCATTGCAATAAATCCCGAGGAAGGCCTGTTTGTTTTGTCGTAAGTCCCACATTCATGCTTGGAATACGCATGGGGGTGATTGGTTTAAAGAAATATTTGGTTCAGCCCAATCTATGGTCGAGTGGTTCGTGGAAGTTCTTGACTTGGTTGGCTTATTCCTACATTAATAAGGACTCCATTTCCTTTGGTAGTTCATATGTAAATTTACTTGTTAATATGTGTTTTTTATGGTTGTTCTACTCTTGTTATTCTGTTAGGTATATGCTAGTTATAAACATGGTTCATGACAGACTTTGGTTATGGTTCTCATAATGATTTTATTAGTAAAAGAAATGTGAATGAATATATGACCTAATAGATTATAATGAAACTATTGTGATAAGGCATCAATTCTTCTTGACAATTCTCAGATAAGTATGAAACCCCTATGCTCAGATCTATGGTTATGACCTGTAGATTACATGTTTGTGATATGTTTGATGAAATTCCTGTGATGGATAGTATGGGTAAGGTAAATTTCTTGTACCAATGTTTGAATTAATAGATTTAATTCATGGTTATTTATCATTTCTAGAAGTTTCATGAAGTTCTGGTTAGAGGTTTGAGACCTAGCCTTGAAATGTGGCACAAAATCTGGGGTCGTTGGCTTAGAACTATCTGAAAAATGCCACAATCACATGCATTCCTTTCTGTTGGAGTGATTGGAGGGTCTTAGTTGCATAGGTGGCTTGTCATGGGAGCGATTGGGGGTCTAGCTCAGCAAAATGACAAGTTTTCTCAGGGGTTGGGAACATGGAGTGGTGGATACTTCTTCTTAGGCATCCTAATACACACCTTTTTATACAATCCCATGGTCCGTGGACCATGGGTAGATATTCAAAAGCCGACTCAACTTACATAAAAGAAGGGTAAAACCCTTTATGACACTTTACTATCTACGCGCTCCGCAACCACAACTTGCAGAGATTTTATATTCTATACAACAAAACTTGGGCTTTTTGCCCCAAAATTGACCTTAAGGGACCCTGTCCCAATAGGCCCCCAACACAAAGATTGTGACTCTCCCTCGAGTCACTCTGCTCACACAGAGATCTTACTACGGGGACCTCCCAACTCTACTTGTGACACTGCTACCTCAGTCGCGCTCTGTATCGCTTCCTGTTTGATCTACTCCACTAGCTGCTCTGTTGCTGGTCCTGCAGTGTTTGCCTTGATTTTCTGCTATGTGCTCTGTAGGCTCACCAACTTCTCCTGAATGTTAGTGGAGATAATGTAGGCCTCATCTAGCCAAGGCCCCAATCTGGCCTTGAGGACCGCCTCTTTCCTCTGTGCTGCTTCCACCTGTTCAAGCAGTTGTTTCGCCTCCTGCAGCTTGGCCAATCATTGTGTTATAGCAACGGTGCACGCCGTCGCTCTCACTTCATCATACTGCTGCTGCAATTGAAGAGATTCTATATTTAACCTCTGCAGTTTAGGATCTTCTTGCAGAGATGTGACTACCTCCATGGATTCCTCAAAGAGAGCAGTGCAATCCACCACTGCGGCATCCACTACTGCGACTCCATCCTTTACAACAGCTTCGCACTGTTCTTTGACCTCTGGTGGAGTTGAAGGTTGTGACATCAACTCTAACTCTGTGATTTTCAGATTCAGTTCAAATTGAACCTTGGCCACTTCTATCTTGGTGTCACACACACCTGCTGCCAGCTTCCTAATGTTCACCTCCAACAATGCTTCCTCTAGGATATGTAGTTCTGGAACTATTTTTCATGCCTCGGCCACCACAACTGCAAGCTGGTCGTTCTGCACCTAAACTTTCTTTCGGGCCTCCAGTGCTTCTGATTTCTCCACAAACATCTATTCATTGTTGACTTTGTACTTGCTTATTAGGCTCTGCGCACGCTACTCTTGGGCCTTAACCTCTGCTATCAAACTTGCCTGTAGTGTGTGAAGAAGCTTGCTGAGGAACGTGGTGAGGTTAAGGCCAATATTCTTCAAAGAGATGAAAATAGCCTTGCCAGCGGCTACCTCCACGCTCAAAGCTCCGTCAAGCAACATGACTACTTAGAGGTCCAACGACCTAACCATCTTCGCAGCTTGTGTGGTTCCTGGCACCAAACTTGTTGATGTAACGCTGCTCTGTCCTGCACCTACTTAGACTCTAGTTGTCTGGATCTGCAGCTTGCGTAGACTTGTCTAGATGGTGCTCAGTGCTTGCTTTTTCTGCTGCTCAAACTGCTGCAACATTTCTGTGGTAGTATCCCGCACCTTCTCTCCAATTTCATCCAGGTCACCATCCATCAAAGTAATTGGATCTAGCAATATCTTGGTGGCTTTTGTCTTCTTTTGCGGTCCTTCCTTTTCATGCTTCCTGTACCACTTCACTCGGAAGGGAGTGCTCTCCTACTTCTCACCGTCGCCCTGCTCTGACCACTCTTCCTCCTTCATTTGGGGCAAAGGAAACTTTTGACTTCTTTCAGATCCACACTCTTCCTACTCTGCTTGTTTCTTTGCGGCACACTCTACTTCTACCCGGGCCTTCTCTTCGGCCTCTTTCTTGCGCTTTTCAGCCAACTGTTGAACCTTCTTCTTGGCCACATCCTTCTTCTACTTCTCCATGGAATTGCTAGTCCCTACGGCTAGGTCGAAAGGAGAATGTCACTCTGTGGGCCAGTGCTTGATGACCTCTTCAATAGTGTCATCCATAGCAAGATAGGGTTGGTCGAATCACTTTTGCTCAGGATCATTTCGCTCCTGGATGTACACATGGTGGAAGTCCGCTTTGAATTCTACGTACCCTGAGAGTTGTTCAAAGATGGTTGGTGAAAACCACAGCTTCTGGTTGATGGCTGTGCAAATGCTCGCCTCCATCAACAACCAAAAGAATTTTCTCTCTGTGACCCACGCAATGTCTTTCATGGCCCAGAGAGATGCAAATTTCGCGACTTCCAGTAAATCTTTCTCCACTGGAGGAAATTAGCTTTCCTCTAACAAATCCCATGCGACGAGCACTATCGAGAGAAACAACCACGAATAGTGGAATGTCTTACTCTCATCCTATGCCTCTCTGTAGTTTGCGAGGAACTCACTGCACAGGTAGCACGCCCAGTTGAACCGTACGCCCTCTGCGCACTGTTCTTGCAACAAAACCACTCGTGCCAACACCTTGTTCATGTGGCACTTTCTCATAACATTTCCAGCTAGAATCTGCGTGGCAACCTTTATCACGGGGTTAGTAATTGAAGTAATCGAGTACCCGCGTTGCTTTTTCACCAATTTAAACTTGTCCTTCATCTTCTCAGCGAGGTCACACTCACCCGTCTTTCAGCCAAACGGCTTGGCTGGATTCAACCCGGAGTGTGGCAATAGCGTGATTCAGTGGATCAGCATATCGGTGATGGGGATCGACACATTCAGCCACAAGCACCCGTCATGCACCAAGAACAACAACTTCTTAATGATGATCAAGTTTATATTTGAGCGATGATAGTGGGGCACCCAAAACAGGTTTAACAACCCTGACTTATTTACTCCGCGAATCCATTCCACAGGCTCCAACGTGGTGACACTAGATTCTTTGTAGAAGACCCTCTACATGAAGGTGTCGGTAGCAAGGTGGGGGAACCACTCATGGTCCGCCAAATCCCAATCTTTGAGCTTTAAGTGTGGGATCCATGCCAAGCACAGACCTTCAAAGGTGATGTTCTCCGGTAACAGAGGTGTGTTGAGGAGGATCTGTCTTGCATATGGGTCCTTTAGGACCTTCACTTTGCCCTTGCGCAGAGGGATATACTCTGGAAACCTAGATATAGGGTCCACCCCCTCAATGTTGATATCTTCCGCGCCCTCCTTAGCCTCCAGGTCCACCACTTTCCCCTTCTCCTTCACACTCGACTTTTCTTTCCTCTTGGCCTATGTAGCGGCATGCTTCCTTGGTGACTTGTGCACCGGCACATGCTTATTTTTCTTATATTTCTTCGGTTTAGGGACCTCCCTCACTGGCATAGGCTTCGGCTTATGTGACCTCGGTGCTGTAGGCATTGCAGTTGGAACCTCCATACTCCTAACCTCTGGAGAAGCTCCCTCAGAGGCAATAACTTCCCTAGTATTAACAGTCTCGGTTGGTTTGGACATTGTGCTAAGAATAAACCGTTGAGTGCCTTCAGATAACTTATCAAACATAGAGGCAACGACCAAATCTGCATAAAGTTGAGGATTCATAAACACTCGACATCTTAACTCAGAAATTCTCAGAATGCAAAGTGTTTCTCGTTGGGTGGCCAAACGTAATTTATAGGCGAATTCAAATTCAAATTCGTCCGTTCCCCCCAAAATCCGTTCATAAATTCTAGACTGGTAGCATATTTTCAAAGATTTCATTCTTAAATTCAGCCTTAAAATGTCGCCCCCCCGCTCCTCTTAACCGTCTACTTATTGTCAAATCAGGAACAATGACGGTAACAGTCACTTTCTGGTTGTGCTATGCGGTCTCCCCCTCTATAGTGCAACTTCCTTCGCGCTTCTTCTGGTACTGTGGCACCCTTCTATTTTGCGCAGACCCCCTCTTGCATAGCTCTATAAATTAGAGAGTGTAGTTTATAGTCCCGTGCCTCCTTGCAGCTGCCTAGAGCGCTAAGACTATGCTACTGTCATGTAGTCATTGTGCCAGATCCCTACTGTATGGCTTCAATCGACTTCCATTTACCTTTCCCAGAAATGGATCTCCATTCAATTTTACGAGTTGAATTGCTCCACCATCGGTAATCTCTTTGATGACATATGGCCCTAGCCAATGCATCTGAAATTTTCCTAGAAACTTATCAAACTTACTGTCATATAATAAAACTAAATCATTTAACTTGAAGGTGCACAATTTGATGTGTCGATCGTGCCATGACTTTTCTTGTTCTTCCTTGAGCTTTGCTAGCTGCACGAGCCATACTTCTAAGGCTCCGCAATATGCCATTCCTGTAAAATCCGCTATGCATAGTCTAGGCACAATGTACTCCATAGGCATCACAGCCTCTATGCCATAGACCAATCTAAAAGGTGTCTGACCAGTAAGCCTCTTACAAGTAGTTCTATAAGTCCATAATATTGTTGGTAAGTGCATGTCCCAATCATTCCTCTCTGCATTGCAAACCTTTGTCAGCACACCCTCCAATATTTTATTAAATGCCTCAACCATACCATTGACCTGAGGATGATATGGTGTAATCTTCTGATGATAGATTTGGACTTCTTCTATCAGCGCGCTGATCGTTTCAATGAGGAAATGCGTACCGCGATCACTCATCAAAATATTTGGACAATCGAACCTAGTCAACACATATTCAAATAAGAACTTCGTTGTTTTTTCCCTTGTATAGTCCTTCACGGGATGTGCCTCCGCCCATCTGGTCAAATAGTTGGTCGCGATGATGATATACCGCGCACCCGTCTTCTTCTTTGGAGGTTGAATCAGTCCTACAAAATCAATTTCCCATTTCTCAAATGGCTCTATAATATGCTTTGGAATCCTTATGCAACGTTGGCCACCACAACCCAACGCGTAGAATCTTCTGTGTTGTTGCTTTTCCTGAATAATGGCCTCCCGCAGCTCCTCCATGAGCTTTAGCTAGGACACTATTTCATTCAAGGTTAGGCACATAGTGTCGCAGTATCTCGTCTGACCCCATCTTAAACAAGTGGCCCACAATAATAGAAAAGTCTATCGCGTGCACCATCAATTCCTTCTTCTGTTGGCTCATGTATCCTTCTGGATTTGTTCCTATAGTCAGGAAGTGGATAATGTCTTCAAAGTGATTATCTACTACATGCACCACATAGAGCTGCGCGTCAAGCAACCCCTCCTCCAAATTAGTGGGCTCCTCTTCTATTTCAATGCGTGACAGATGGTCTAGCCCTACATTCAATCGTCCTGGCTTCACAATTACCTCAAAATCATACTCCTGAAACAATAGTAACCATCTGCATATTCCCCCCCAAACATAGGCTTGCTGACTAGGTAATTTAATGCAGAATAGTCTATATACATCTTAAAGTGTCCACCTAGTAGGTAATGTCTGAACTTCTGGAGCGCGTACACCATAGCCAACCCTTCGCGCTCTGTCATCGAATAATTATTTTTAGCCTTAGACAACTTCCTACTTGCAAATGCTATAGGGTGATCCAATTCCACTTCATCAGCCTCTGTCAGCACCACTCCCAGCGCAATACATGAAGCATCCACATGCACATGAAATTCCTTCTTCTAATTTGGGAAAACTAGGATCGGTGCGGTGACCATTTTTTCCTTCAATACATCCAAAATCTACTGACATTCTTCATCCCAAAAGAATGTAGCATCCTTCTTTAGTAGCTTTTCCATTGGCGCGGTAATTTGGGCATAACTCTTGATGAACTTCCGATAGTATCCAATATGACCCAGTGTTGCATGTAGATGTTTAACACTTCTTACTGCCTCTAAATTAATTATAACCATGATCTTAGTAGGGTCCACCATTAATCCTTATCTGCAGACCACATGACCTAGCAAGATTCTGAAAGGGACACAAAATAAGCATTTCTTCAAGTTTAGCATGATATGATACCTTCGGCATGTATCCAACATAAAGAGAAAACTAGCTACATGGCACTTTACCCATCCAAACACTCTCCAATCATCAAATATACCTCCAAAAATTTGTGAATGAACTCTTTGAATGTTGCAATGACTACGAGCGAGAAGATCGTCAGCGTATTTTTAAGCCCAAAAGGCATTACCATATATTGAAAGCATCCCAACTTAGTCGCGAAGGTCATCTTACTCCTATCTTCTGGTGCGATCTTTATTTGATGGTATCCAGAGAACCCATCAGTGAACAAATAGGCCTCCTACCTGCCAACATTATCCAATAATTCATCTATGAATGAAGTTGGAAAAGGATCATAAACGCAAGCATCGTCGAGCTTCCTAAGATCTACACAAATCCCAATTTGATCCTTTAGATTCTTTTCCTGAACTGCCATTGGACTCACCCAATCTGATTCCTCCACCGGTTCAATAATACCTGCTACAAGCATCTTGTCCAACTCCAGATAGACCTTTTCCTTGTATTTGGGATTAAGGCGATATGGCCTCTTCTTAACAGGATTTGCATCCAGTTTTAAAGTTATTTTCATCACTCCCAAATCACCAATGATGCATTTCAAGTCTGAAAATTTTGTGGGAAACAAATCCTGATATTCGGATAGTAACTCAGTGACCTTATCCACTATGGCATGATCCCAATAGTCCCCAATCTTTGAAAACTTCAGATCTACTTCTATACCAATGTTCACTTGTCTAGTCTTTAGTGGTGCAGTGATATCTGGATTCTCTATCTGTAGCCCCTCAACTTTGTGGTGGCCTTTTGCCTCTGGGATGTTAATGTTCCTTGGATCCTCCTCTTCTTCTTCAACAATCACATTATAGCACTCCAACGCATGGCACAACTAGGTGCTTCAATTTGGTTGAATCAAGTCCAAAGGATCTTGTGGTATTCTGAAGATCGTTGCCTTGACCTCCTACAATGCCTCGTCAATACATTCGAACCCATATTCAAAGCTGAATGTCATCAAGAATCCCTGTCTCAAAACGTCCCATTCTTTAGTGCCATGGTGAAGCTCTGTTTCCAGGTACTAGTTCATTGGTATTACATCCAAAGTGTGACAGAATAAATGCACCCACTCAGGTTGCGGCTCTGTTCCATAAACCTTAGTCCATTTTTTCAAATGATTACGTGGATCATTCCTTCCATCATATTTCTCTGTTAGCCGAACTTTTGGGCGACCAAATTGCAACATCATCATTATTCACGCCATCCATCAAAATTGTCTTTGTGCGTACCCCACCATCTTGCGGGCGTAGCGCGCAGCGCCAAATCCAAGGCTTGGAAGTGATGCTTCTTTGGTACTTCCCTTTCAAATGCATCCAAAAAATTATCTACGTCAGTTAGACCATCATAATAAGGCAAACTCCTTACCTTCGATGATACATAGCGTAGCGATTTAGTCATAATGTTACAATGCAGCGTAGATACTTCATGCAACCTATTCTACTAGTGCGCCAAATCTTCATCTGAATCTGATGTACAGGAACTTTCACAGTCCCATGCAATGCTCCCATCAGTTGTCGGATTAACCCAATCTTGATCTCACGCTGTTATTTTATAGATCTGGTCCAAATCATCATCGCTTTCCTCATAATCTCAAACCGGTTCAGTATAGCGCAGTCCTTCTGCAGGGTCCAAAGGTACTACCACATAGAGTGATTTTGTTTCAAATGACATTTTCCACTTCTTCAGATTGATTACTCCATTAATGTCAATAGCCATATCAATCCCAAGGAGTGCGGGGAATGGATTGCTGTCATCCACGATCTATATCACTCCAAAATTAGCCAATGCGCTCATGCCTTCAATGTCTACTGTCACTCCCTGCAATATTCCCATGGGGATAACCTTCTGTTGGATTTCCATCCTCAATTGAATCAGAGACCACTGCAATGCAGGTCTCCCCATTCTCTTCCATGTCTGTTTAGGCAAAAAATTCTCATCCGACCCAAGATCCAAAATAACTTGGTCCATTTCATATTCTCCTATTTGCGTGGTGAGCCCCATCTCACGCCCATTTCTTGCCTTATGCTTATCAATTTTTTTGACTACGCGAATTCCATCAGGAGCATTTTCTTTACCGGCACATTTATTTATCAACTCCTGTAATCCTTTCACGGCCTTGCTATCACGTAGCAGCTTCATATAGGTCTCAAAGAGCATAGTAAGCATGGAGGGGTCCATTTCTTCAGACAACTTATTCTGACTTCCTGAGGTAGAGGCCTTAGTGAAGATTTTCTTTGCTTCCTTGAACATTTCTTTTGTGCGCTCCAAATCAAACCCAACCTCTTTTTCTAGAGCCTTGTGGACCCATTTACTTTCTTCAGGTTGTTTTCCTTTATCCTTGCCAGTCATCATTCCACTTCAGAGCACGATATTCACATTAGGATCTTCTTCGCGAGGTTCAGACCTCATCATCAGTAGGTTCTGTGTAGGCTGCTGAGGCTGCACCCTCTTCTCCTGCATCTTAGCTATCAATACATGATAGTCTTCTATCCCATGATCAAACTGAGTACATTATTGGCATGACATGTGTTCCGGGCTCGTACACTCCCATGCGTAGTGTCTTGGCACTCCACAATTATAACAAATAACTTGTCCCCAACCTCTACCAGGTCCTCCTGCTCCTCGACCTCGTCCATGACCTTGATATCCTTCGCACACCCCCAGCGCCTTGATCCGGAGGTCGAGTCTTTGTTTGCATTTGATACGCCGGAGTTATTTCCACCATCAGCTCATAGCTACGGTAGTTATGCTCATCATGGCCCATCGATTTTCAGAAGTTGCAGAAGAGTTGTTGTGGTGTTTGCAAAAATTTCTGCAGCAAGTGACAATTGTCTGTTACATGTTTTCTAGCTACCTGACAGATAGTACACCACAGCGCCTGCTTGAGCTTCCATCCTCAGAGGCATTGGCACACCTCCTGCAACATAATTTGCGAAGATAGGACAATGATCTTTATCATGCCCATGACTCTTACATTTCAGACACCAAACTTCTTCGCACGCCTCTAGCTGAGCCGCTCTATCCTTCTTCAGGCTTTGAAACTCTAGGAAAAGATTTTGAAACTCTGCGTGAATCTGTTGAACTCCCAAACTAGCGTCTTGAATCAGTGTCTCATGCAATCTCATCGTAATTTCCATGGCTTCCTCCTGGGTCCCAATATTTTGCTGCGATAAAGCAACCCTTAGGTGGGGTAAGAGCAAGGCTACAAACCATTCGTGATGCTGCCCATCCATAAGATTCATGTTAGCTTCACGGATCTGGCATTTCAATATTTGGTCCAGCTCTGAGCGTGTTTTTCCAAGCCTCATCATGATTTCATTGAATCTAACTACTAATTGCGATTCAGACTTGGGTCTACTGAATTCCTTATTCAACGCGGCCTGAGTGTCCGCCAACGATGCCATCGGGTTATCAGTGCAGTACTTAATGTACCATGTCAATGTGTGATCATGTAGAGCAGTAACCAACTGTGCTTTCTTCATATGATCATCTGTAATATTTTGGGTTGTCCACACGGCCTTCGCAACGAACCAAAACTGGTCCGGGTCCTCATTTCCCAAACCCTTGAAAATGGGCAACTTCATTATATTCGACATATTGAACGGTGGTGGAGGTGGTGGTAGTGTGGGCGAAGGTGTATGCTATGGAGGTGAAGGTGGAGGTGGTGTGGATGGATAAGGTATTCACGGAAATCCTTGCCTTATTAACTGGACACCACCCTGCGGTGAAGCCTGTGCTGCTCCTTCGGCGCCACTCAGAGGACATTCAATTAGCAGGCTATATTCAAGGCCTATCCTCCCTCTATCCTTGAATAAATTTCCACTTCCCGTAGCTCCAAACGTAAAGGTAGTGGCATAACCTGCTTTTCACACAAGAGCATCTTAATCCAAGTTTTCAAAGATCTTAAATACTTACCTTGTGGTCCCTTGAAGAAGCGTCGCTCTGCTTCGCTATAGCTAATTGAGGTATCGACCGTGAATTTTGCCACAAATCCTCCTATGACACGATCAAGCCAGTGATCGACAGTGCACACGATCTTATCTTCAGAGGCTTCTAATCTCCACACTAGCTCCGAGGTCCACACTATTGGACCATTAAGCCTCCATCTTCCTTGGTCATTTGGCAATTTAGCGATCCGCTCGTATAGTTTGATTAGGATGGAATAGAAGAAAATTTTGTATATCTATGTGTACAGATATCTATCCAAACATTGTTCTTTTGTCAGGAGTGGATTTCTATTTTCTTGCGTCGCGAATTCATAGATCTTTCTATCCAACTACTCCTCAATTTCCTTCTTAGTTGGATTCCATTGATGCGACATCACACATCTCCACATGCAGATCCCCTTCCCCACAACAGAACCATTTGTTGTCTTAGTGGGTCCTGACCCAAGTTCATATTTAGTCATGCCAAACAAATCCCTACACTACTGGCCCTTTCAGCATCAATCCACGGAGCGCGGATTGAATTCTCACCCGAAGTAGTATGGGGGGGTGCTCGAACCAAGTTTCCGCACCCAGAGGTGAGCATGATGTCATTTTATGCCCTAAATATGCCTTCACACATATCGATAAGCCTTTAGGGATTATCGATGTAACTACCCTTAATCAGCTTCTATACCTCTGTGAACGTTCACGACTATCTTTCGCGGACCCTAAACAAGTGAATCAACCATTACGTGCCTCTGTGATTACTCATAATCCCATGTTTACCCAGATTGGCTTAAGCATTGATAAATTTAACATGCAATAAGATATGCTTCGTGTAAATAGTTAATGTTAAGTGCATTCATATAACAACATCAATTATGTAAAGTCGCACATCAATACAGTATTACTTCATAAACCCATCATTCATTGTAGCATAAAAGTGCATTCATTCATAACATAAGTAAATGGACAAAACATAGGAATTTTTGGAATAATCTCTTTATTAACACTTCAGTTCTGTTTATAGACTCATGACTTCCTTGTGCACTTAGCTGCAGGGGTCCGCGCACTCAGCTGTGGACTCTACTCTAGGCCTCTGTGCACACAGCTGCAAAGCCTCTCTTCAACTCTAAGACTTCTTCACTCGTTCCTCTACTGACCCATTACATTCATCTTCATCATCGATACTTCTTCTTAGACATCCTAAGACACACATTTTTATATAATCCCATGGTCCGTAGATATTCAAAAGCTGATTCAAGCTACATAAAATAAGGGTAAAACCCTTTATGACACTTTACTATCTACGCGTTTCGCGACCACAACTTGCGAAGACTTTACATTCTATACAACAAAACTTGGTGTGTATTTTTTATCGCAACATATATCACACTTTGGTGGATTAATGGTCTTCTACTTGTGTGATGTCATTGTCATGCTAGAAAGCTATTGGTTCTCCAACACTCGCTAAGTCAAGTACTAGTTTATAGGCCTTTGATGGACACCACTTTGTGCCTTAAGGAATTCTTCCAAAGTTTGCCATCGCGCTAGGGGGAAAGACCACCTATGTTGATGTTCAAGTTGTAGATCCTCTATTATATTATAATATTATCCTTGGTTTTATGCCACGTGTGATATCGTTTCTTCGGTATTTTGTGTGCTTCACTTTCCCCATGAATTAAAGATTGCCATAATAGATCAATTATATTACTGCATACCGTCACCCAAGTCTACCACTATGGGAAAATTTTGTGCCATTCTTTGGAGATAGCCTCATTTCTTACGAGAGTGTTAGTACAAGATTATTTAAAATCTCATCTCTTATCAGTATCTTTCCTCTACCCCCACTTGACATTCCTTCTTCTTCTACCACTGCTCCCATGCACATGGTCTCTTTTCTCACCCGTGGACCCCATGTGTCAACTGACCCTTGGGTGGTGTCTTTTATAGATGTAGATTGACACGGTTAGCATACACCACCTTTTGGAGAAGATATTTCCTCTTTGGTAGTCCCATTAGTGCCTCATGACGCTGGTTGGAAACTCTATCTCAATATGGAATATGACTAGGATCCTTTGCCCACATGGGCTATCACTTTGCCTCTTCCACATGAATCCCTTAACAATGAGTCTTATTCTCAATAAGTCACCTTGGAGGTCATGTATTCATCTATTGAAAATCCTAAGGAGATTATGCCTCTTGATGCCTTTAGTCTCCTTGAATTGGAAAAGGTAGAGATTGGAAAAAAAATTCTTGAATCGATCCAGGGGAAATCTCCTTAGACCTGCTTGGAAGTACCACCCATGGACTAAGTCAGGTCTTCGATTTCTAATACTAAACTTTCCAGTGAATTATCCAACTTATATCCACCTATTGACGAGTACCTTGTACCCACTTTATGTCTCGATGGTCCTTATCATGGAGCTGCAATAGATCACGAGACCACTCACTTTTAATGTCTTTAGGTCATTCCTGATAATGCTATGGTCTAGTTTTTCCCTGGTATCATCAACTGTTAAGAACCAGTCAATTTAACTTTTTATGGCATGGCCCCATCACGATGTGCCATATGATACCTCCACTCCTCCATAAGTTCATGTATGGGAATCCTTGGCATGTGCCCGGTAGTGGGCACACCTTGACGTGACGTATTAGACTAAGTTACACTTGTACATTTGGTACATATGAGCATGTGTGTGATTGTTTTATCTCATTTTGGTTTGTTGCGTAGTGTGAGAACCTTTCTAGTACATCAAATATGCCACAAAATCCCAAAAAAATAAAAAATAAATAAATAAACCCAAAAAATAAAAATATATATATGGTCCTTCTTTTGCCTAATCCATGTTTTATTTCTTTCATTATGTGATTTAATCATGGGTCTATCCTTTATGGATTATTTTTATAGGATAGGGTGGTGTTTTTATTGCGACATCCATTGGGTCTTAGGTGCATTTCTCTTGAACCTAGCATATAGGGGTAGGTATTTCACTGCCATTTTCCTTGCATTATTGATTGTCAATGCCATCTTCATTGTGCCTTAGGTCTAACCCCATTAGGTTGACATATTAGTCCATCTCTCTTATGCACATCATAACTTGTCGGTAGAGCCTATCTATTGATGGATGCTCTAGATTAACACCTCTTGGCCATGTTGGTGTCCATGCAACATTTATGTATTCCCTCTTTGGAATCCCTCCTTTTAACCTGCGATGAATTAGAATTTGAGCCTCATTTTTCTCTTCTGTGTCATCTTCCAACCTTACCCTAGGAGGATTCCACACTTTATCCCTCAAGATAGCTACATTTTATTAGCCTACTTATACATGCTAATAAGCCTTGATTTCATTTCACCACCACTATCATCCTCTGCTTGGCCTATTACTTGATTTCACTTGGGGTTCTTACACTTTCCAGGAGGAGTCACTGCAATGAGTGATCTTATTTTCCAACCTCTCCGCCTCCTTCTACTTTGAGCAGTTCCATCATACCGGAACTACCCTTATATGACTCATTCCTCGAGGATGAGATTCATTTTGGCCTTGCTTTCATGTTCATTAAACAATGAAATCCCCGACCTCATTTTGATATATTTTCATGCTCGTTACATCTATATGAAAAAAATAAGTCTATTTTGGTCTTCTTTTCATGACTCATCAAACCTATGAAAGTATCAAGATTCTTTTTCCCATCTTTTCATGCTCGTAAAACCTATATGAAAATGTTGAGTTTTTTCTGTCTTTTCCTGCTTGTTAATTAAATTGAAAGTCGACAAGTGAACTCTTTTCCATTCTCAAGATCCTTTAACATTGAGAAGGACACGTGTGTACTTTTATCTCTTTTTTGGCCTCGTTATAAAACTTAAGAAAAAGGAACCTATTGAGCATATTTGTCTTCTCTTTCATGCCTAATAAACCATGAAGGAAACTAAAAATAGAAAAGGGAAGGGGAATCATTTACTTGTATTATTAGTCAAAATGGCAACATTAGTCATGTCACTTTCAACATGGCACTTGTTTGAGTCATTGCCTCATAGCTAGGTTTTAGCTTGCCTAGGAGTTGTACCACACATATGAGTCTATTTACTCCTCTGGCTGGTTAATCTTTTAGTCATTATAGAGTGTGTTTCAATGCATCCTACGTTTTTGGATGATATCATGAGGTGCTAATTCATCGTGATTCCAAGTCACTCTTATGTTGTGCCATTAAGTGTTCAAGGGAAGTCTTAGTCTGTGTCAACCATTTTCAATCCTCATTGACCTTTTTGTTTTGGCTATCCATGTGTTAGTTATACTTCATAATTTCATGAATTTGTCCATTCACATAATCTCTTTCTCTATTCTATGTCAATTGATGGGGGATACATCAAGGCCCTCCTTTGATCTAGGAACTAGTAGTACCTTAGAGCTTGCAAACTGTAGTGGCATGCTTCCTCATGATCAACAATGGGTTTACATCATTGACTCCTAATTAGTCGAGTCCACAAGTGTTCAATTTCAGCTCATTCATTCACACTTGGTGGAGTGTACTAAGTGCCTTGGGGTCCATTTTCATCATTGGTGGGTCCCCTCGCATTTTTTAATGGTACACCTCATTGAATGATAATCAGATGGATTCTACCATGCTCTACATCAACTCATTTATTCGCATGTCATGGATCTGTACCATTGGGGTTATGTAAAAGACCTTGGGTTAGGGACATGTCACTCTTATATGGAACCCTTCCCAGGCTTCATTAGCGTAATGTATCATTCATGTACTTTGATGACTACTATGAGGCACCTCCTTTATTATGTGTCCATAGTCCTACTGATGTATACTATGACATAGATCCACACTGTATTTGCTGGTGGCTATGATATTTTTGATGTGTCACATTGATCCACTGTGTATTGTTCGTGGCCATGTCTTAACATTTCATGTCATGGAACCACAATGTATGTTTGGTGACCATGTTCAATTTCTCTTTATGATTGAACATGGGTATTCCCACCTCAAGGATGTTATCAACATACACAACATTTGGTTTTCTCTGATCCAAATTCGCAGTTTTGGCTCCTTCGTCCCATTTTGAGATCTAAGTCTTGTTGTATTGCATTTCGACCATAAGTTTCTCTTTTGACCTCATGCATTAGGGGAACCTATTATAACCCTATTTTCTACTCTAGTATAGTAAGAGAGACCCAAAGTTAACTTAATTCAGTTATTGGCTACAATGCATCCCCTTTCACCCTCACTTTTACTTATATTGGTTTTAAAAGGGAGTTATTCCATGTTAAAAGGGTGAAATTACATAATTGAGTAATTTCTCATAATTATTTTGTCAAAAATTCTTAATTATGAGATCATAATCATTTCATAATTGCAATAATTGAGAAAAATATTCTAGAGTCTGTTACTTCCAAAGAGATCAAAGTGACCCACTTGTGTATGAGTTGGCTAGGGGTCCATTATTGTAGATTTTTCCTAACTTCTCAAGACCCTAAGTGTCTATATGCATTCCTTTGGAGGATAAAATGAACCTATATAATCTCACCCTATCAAGAGGAAAGTGGCTAGATCTAGTATCCATATTATAGTGCAGGAGCTCTATTGCATTGGGAGAAGGAGGCCATGCTACAAGTTGGAGAGAAGGCTTCCATCTGTTGGGCATAATTACCTTTTACTTATTTCTTATGATTAATATAAGTTGATGGTTCCTTCCCATATATGTTATGTATCTATGATTTTCATTTATACATGTTGTTTTTATGCTAATTAGCCCTCTGCGAAAGGCTTGTTTTATTTGTTTGTTGGTGTATGTGTTTATGCCTTTGGATCACGATAGTTGGGAGTGATATCTTTGAGTAGAAGCAAGATTCTTGGCATCAATCCCAACACCCTTCACTGACCTGCGAGGGATCGATTATTGTTTCAACCATTTTACATGAGAATGTTATGTATGAATGGCATGGATATGATGCTTGTATAGGGATCTAATTTGATTTTTCTACTGATCATTCCACACACAAATTATAGGTAAGCTATAAGGAGCTTATTGGGTTAAAAGTAACCTACTTTTATTAGTTGAATTATCTTGTAACACATTATCTAAAATACATTATTTGTCCCTTCGCCATATCATTCAGTTCACCCATCTATATATTGGATATTACAAGTACATTACAAGATCATAGGTATTACTTTCCCATTCCTATTTTTACACTATCCTTAGTGCACACACTACATAGCGGTTGCACAAATCTACACAATACATAAAAAAATCAAAATAGTTGAGTATATCCCTTCCTCATAGAATCTTCTAGTTCCCAAGTCACATCTTTATGGATGTAACAACTCCACTAGACCTTTACTATCCTGATGGCTTTGTTCTAAATCTCCTTGAATTTCTAGTCCAATATGCACATATGCTCTACCTAAAATCCCTCTTCGGGCTCTGCCTAGATCATATTCCAATTAATAATTTTATTTGAGTCACATACATACTTTTCAATAATGAAACATGAAATACATTATGCACATGCATGCATGCAAACAATGCAAGCTCATACGAAAATAACCCAATTTTCTCAATATCATGAAGGGTCTACATAATATGGCTACTAATTTGTTGTATCTCCCTAATTTTTGTGACCTCTTATTTGGCTTCATTTTCAAAGATACATGGTTCATGCGCTTGTAATTCCTTGGCTAGTTTACCCTTGTTTAGATAAGTCTTTTTCCTATCTTGGATTGTCATTATATTTGGTTTGATTTTTATTACTTGTTCTTCATTTCCTTGAGCATCTATAGCATAAGAACCAATTTTTCTATTGGATAATCCCAACTGACTAGAATTGTATTACATTTCCTACCATATGATGCCTCAAATCGGATAATTTTTAATGATGCATGATACCCATTATTGTAATAAAATTCAACCAAGTGTAAATAAATTTCCCATTTGGATGGTCTCTCCATTACATACATCTTGAGAACATCTTCAATAATATGATTAAATCTTTTTTTTTGCAATCTATTCATGGATGATAGGTTGTATTGAGATTTAAATTGGTGCGAAATCCTTTGATCCCTTGGGGTCATATCACTATGGTTAGAATCACAATTGGGGGTCAACTAAGGCAATTTGCAACACAGTTGGTGCTTCCCTTCTTGCACTTGATGTTCATGTGGAATTGTTGCATGTATGTGGACCATTTCTAATGGAAGTCATTCTATAACTTTCCTCGTATCTACATGAATTGCAAAGGCCTATGATTAGTTTGGTTGATCATATCCTTCCCCAAAATATGGTGAGGTATTTATAAATAATATCATAAAGTGTTTCATTATGATGGGCTACCAGATGTCCCTATTGAGTGAGGAATGCATGATGGGGCTATGGTGGTTACAATGTCTACATGTTCACCTTATCATAGAAACATGAAGGGGACAAACTTTTTAGTCTAAGGGATTACCTTTTGGCATTGTTTTGTTGAGATCAATGGAATTGCAGTAGTCAAATCTACCTATGTTACCTTGTAGAGTTGACCTTCTAGAGTAACAATGACATTATGGGGACAATAATCATAATAGCATGAATTTTCAAGGCTATCCTAAATGAACATCATAAAATTAAAGTGGGGAAACATCATGCAATACCTCTTCTTTGAATGGCTTGATGTCATACGACATGTGCCATTATTGGATGACATGGATGTCTCATTGTTGGCTCAACAAATTGACTGTGTAAGGTTAGGGGTGTGGCATTGTTGACATATTCAATATATTGATGACCTCATCTAAGATCAGGCTCTTCTATCTTCCATTGTCAATAATGAAATGTAGTGGGGTCCCCATCATCCACATTTGTGAATGGAAGAGGTACTCCCCCTTCTCATGCTCCTTTAAATCTTATAGTTATATCTTTTTGGTCACAATGGTAACATTAGGTTTTGTATACATGATCCAATTTTCTTTATTTCATTTTGAATCATAATTCGAGGCAAAGTCTATTTCTTTTTCTTTAATTTTATCCAACAATGTGTGTTTTGAGTGACATATATTAGTGTTGTGCTAGGAGATTTTGTTGAACTCACACCACTTTCCAATGCCCTTCTTTGAATTCATATTATCCTTCTCTGCCTATGAATTGGATTGGTTTCCTGTTAGAGATACCTTTTCCAATATTTTTTTGTGGCATATTTGCAAACCCAAACTCTCACTTATTCCTCAGATTAAGTTTCTTCTCAATTTTGATAAAATATCAATAAGCAACTCCTAGTGAAGAGATGTCCAAGAAATCCATCTCTGTTTGGATGTACACATACAAGCCATAAAAATTATTTAGAACCAAGTGATTCTTAAAGTCTTTGATACCTAGCTTTAAGCATAAGGTATGAAAATATTGGTGTGTCTAGAATCATCTAGTCTCTCTGCTATTACATATTTTTACATCTCATTTATTGTTCATCATATCTTACCTATAGGGTAGAATTCCTCCTTGAGGGTGTCATTGAAGGCCGACCAAGTGGATCTTTCCCTGAATATTGTAAAATCATATTCTATATGTCTCTCCAAATAACTTTCCCATGAATATTTGACACAGGGAAGGGATTTCAAGAGCATGAAGGAAACCTCTTCATTGTCATACAATTTTTGGATAAACTAATAGCTATCTAGCAAATCTGTTTCTCCAAATAATCCACATAGGTATGAAGTTCAAATAAAGGGATATACAAGTTAACTTGTACCTTGAAAGGTGTAACACTTTCAAAATTGTTGCTTGTTGAAGATGCCTTAGTTGTCATTGGTAGTCATCGAAGGATCTAGGTGAAATTGTCCATCATCTCGTTCCTTTATCACGCAAGTGCTTCCTAAAGAAATAAAATGATATGGTCTCCCATTCTATCATCTCTCTTTCCTTCTATATGGGAGGTCGCTTGGTCTAGTGAGAGTGATCATTCCCAAATGAAACTAGTTGGAGACCCAACTCCTTGTACATTGACCATGTTGGGGACATGCACTAAGAAACAACAAGCATATTGCACTAGCATTGATTTGGGTTTTACAAGGGAAAAAATAAATGGAAATAAAGGAAATGGAACACACACATAGAAATATAGCAAAAATCATGATAATATAGTGTAAAATCAACTTCTATCAATGAATGAATAAATAGAATATTATAAACACAAATTGACTAGAATGGTGGTAGCTTATATATGAAGAGATAGTGAGAGAGAGTGAGAGATGGTAGCTAGGATCCTTCACAAAAGATATTTCAAGAAGCTAAAAAAATGAACTTTTAACATAGATAAATAACCCTAAAGGTCCCAAACACTAACATTGTAAGATTAAGCACCACAAGTTTTGCAAGCCCCAAGGCTCTTAGTTAGTATGTCACCTTATCTAGGGAAAAAATTTCACATACAATATCCATTTTTGGGAGCATTATAGTTCATTGGGAAAAAATATATAAGGATTACAACTTTTAGCTAAGGCCAATGTATGCTATGGTAAGCCTTGGCCAAAAACCATTGCTTAGGGCCTCAAAATGACCTTGAAAATTTAAGACCCAAAAATTCATAGAAAAACTACAAATAACATAGAGAATAGTTGAATCATTAGAAGAGGTGGATGGCCATTGATATCAGCTTGAATCACCTTTGGTTTACCCCATGGGATTCCATTTGGATACTATTTATTTTGACACAATTGTTAAATTTTTTATATCTTCTTGGTACCCCGTTTGAAATGCTAGGAGGATTGTTCACTCCTTTGGTATTAAATATATTTCCCATCCTTGTAGCACCTCTTTTGAAATACTCAGGGAACCTCCTTTATCCCCTCACCTCTTGGCATTCCTTTGGAAATACTATGAAGGCCTTATGCTTTTCAGTACTTGATTTAGTTTGTGGCACCATCTTCTTGTTTCCATTATTTAAAACAACTATAATACATTACCCATGTTTCCCATGGAGTCTATTTAGTTCCACTTTGTGTCTTACGACATTTTTCTCATGTCTCCATGAGCCTAACCCATCCAGTTTGGCTGAGTCTTAACTTTCACTTGTGCCCATAGTTTACCAATATGTCCTTGAAAAGTTGTATGCCTAGTAAGTGATAATTCCCCATGAAATATTCTCATTCACTACTAGGTCAACCTACATTTATTATCTAAAAAAGGTATTCCTTTAGTCCTCTCATTTCCTTTCCATCCCCCCTTTGGTGTCATTCTTTCTTAATCACGCTCTATGTACAACCTCATCTTGGTTTCAAGGATTCTTCACTACCTTGACTCTAGTGGGAATTCCCTTATCAACTTCAACATGTTTATTCTAGGTTCTTGTCTTAGAGGATCTTATACCTTAGGATCATATTCCTCATTGGTGGGTTCCCTGGACCAATCAAGGAGAGACCTCAGTGATCTTTGACTTGGTTGTATCTCACATTCTTGACTCCAACTCACTATTGCACACTTGAGAATCATCCACTTGATGGTTTACTGATTAAGTTGATTATACTAATTTCTCAAACGTGTGTGAGTTTAATTAGTCCTTAGGAGGGGTTTCCATTGAAATAGTCCTCCATATGTTCTAGCATTAGCATTTTATTCTTGAGGTATAGCTCCATTTATTGTACTTTGGATACTAGGCCCAAGGAACCCCTATTGTTCTTATGTGTTGATAGACTCCCCCTATTGACATCAAAACATTTATTCTAAGTCTTAGTCCTACATACCCTAGTATATAAGCACCTCCTTGATGGGTCATATTGGACCAAATTGAGAGAGTTCCCATATCTCTTATACTTGGTGGAATCTCATGTGCTCAACTCTAGTTCATCATCACACCATTGAGATTCATACATCTATGCATGGTTCATCCTCAAATGTAGTTCCTTAGATTTGGTGGGATTGTTTTTTTCATTATTAGAGAGCTCAATTTGAGCTTCCCTTCAATTAGATTATTTGATACATTTGGAGCCTCCTTCCTACTAATTAAGGATTTTCAATTTGTTTTGAGGGAATCAATTCCTATGTAACTACATTAGTTGCAACCATGACACTTCTATTTTGGACTTGGCATTTGGATCTGAGCATATGTATATGTGATTGTTTACATCATTGTATTATACTATGCCACCTCCTTTCCCATCTCATGCTATACTATATTGAGACCTCATTTTTCTTAGTTTCTCAAACCCCCTATAGCATGGATATGCCTACCTCATCCCCATTGATATTTGTCACACTTACCACCTTTTGAATTTGATGTTGATAGGTGGTCCTTTTTAGCCTCCTTTGTGAGCAATCCTTCTTCCTTGTCTCCTTCATTGATCTTCCTAGAGATTGGAAGAAGAAAGATGTCATGTATTTCTGTCATACAATTTGCTCCTAGCCTCACACATTAGGGAGAAATCTATTGTCACCCAAATATGGGTCACTTATGCAAATGCACAAGATTCAACAAAGTACACCATTATATACTATCTTTGTTGCTCATTCCACTCACTCCACCTTATGCTACCTCAAATTGACCTTGGGACACACATCTTAAAATATCATACCCAGGGAAGCATGGCACATTTATAATCCCTATTAAGTGCATTTCCAATGCAAAAATTAACCCCAAAATCTATTTCAGCCTATAGAAACCCTAATTTTGACTGTTTCCACTTAAAATTTTCCATAAAATTAAAATCACTAAAAATGGAAATTTATAACCCCAAAATTCGTTTATATCCTTGATTTGGTCAACTAATCATTGTATATGATGAACATATCAAATGGATTTAACTGCTATTTTTCTTATGATAGGTCCCTCCATCCTCATCATCCATTCAAAAAACTAAGTACATGCTACAAAAAATGCTCTAGACCTCAAGAGAGCTTCTTTTTCTTTAGCCATTATGCACATCCTACCTACTTATATCCAAAGAGAAGGGATCAACCACACACTTCAGAAGAAAAGGAACTTCCTAATGAGGATATCTTGGAGGCCATCTTCTTTACTAGCTTCATCCATAGGTGACATGTAATATTACTTCCATTGGATATAGAGTTTCATTCACATTCTTTAAAACATGTTTATTCTATTAGATGCAATTCTTTCTTTTATTTTTTCATATGATTAAAAAAGTTTTAATGTAATTTGGATCTGCTTTTAAAGTAGTTTTTTTTTTATGCTTTATCTCTATTTTTTATTTTTATTTTTATTTTTTATTTTTATTTTTATTTATTTATTTATTTATTTTGTTCTGTACCTAGATCATAACCTCTAGATCTATAAATTTGCACACTCTTGCTATAGATTTCGACCAATAATGAAGTCCCCTATACATCCAAGGATTTCATTTCCATATAACCCAATCGATTAGAGTAACCATCACCAAATTTATTAAACGCCAATGAAAGAGAATCCTCTTCATCTCTCAATCTAATATGAACTTTCCTCACTTGTTTGTATATTAGTTCCATATTACTACATGTTCTACTATGAGATTAAGACCTAGATCCTATCCTGGCAACACTATGACCATAGATTAGCTATATCTAGGGACCCAATTGAGTTAGAATACATTTTTCATTAAAGGAAATTCTCATGTCAGTTAGAAAAATCAATCTATTTCCACAACCTAAAATAACATCATTTCCAATTATAACCTAGTCCCCATTCCCAACCCTCCAAGATCAATGATGATTTACTAATGGGAATGATTGTAAAAGAAATTTTATTGATTAGAGGAATTCTCCTTGGACTTCCTAATATTCATATTCCATTCAATATAAGGAACAAGCTTGAAGTTTTTATTTGCATTGAGATTACTCCACAAATAATCACGATTAAGTGACTTCAACAAAGTTGTGGCCTCTAGGGAAAGGCCAAAACTGTGAATAGTATTTAACCCCAAACTCCTTTCCTCATTTGGTTTCACTAAGACCTACCATTTTATAAGTGGAATGATCCCTTTCTTTTATTTCCTTGACCAAAGAAATTTGAAGCACGTCGTTTTAATTTCTTGCAAAACCACATTAGGGATATGGACTAAACAATACTAGAAAATCTGACTGAATGAAATTTAGTCTCCCATCAATTGCTAATGACCAAATTTGGAGAAACCAAGTGTAATGAAGTTTATCACCTAATTTCTCTCCTTGATAATTACTTGTGAATATTAAATGTCTTCTTATCACTTAGTATGTCTTCTTCATCAAGCAATTATACAAATGTTCAATCTTTCAGGAAAACATAGATAGCATAAGACACAAAAAATTAGGCCAGTAGCTAGGGAAAAGCCCACAAGGGGAAATCCAACAATCCTTCTCTTATAGAATTAGATCAAAATGAGAGATATTCAAGACCACGACCAAGACCAAACTAGAACCAAGATACCAAGTCCAACCCTCCTCCAAGTCACCTCTAGGAGTCCAAGTCAATGTTGGTTAAATCTGCTCCAATATGGTCAAACACAAAAATTTTGGTCCAACAACAAGGGGGCAAAAATTCAGCCTGCAGTCACTTAAGAAAATATCAGCCTATTCACATGTGTGGGCTATAAAAGGTCTGAAATTCAGTATATGAAGAATATTCTTATTGTTCTTTGACTTTCTTTCTCTCTCCTTTGAATTTTCTTCTTCTCTCCGTCACTTGGTTTAGAAAATGCTTCTTGTGATGTGTTGGTGATATACTCCAAGTAGGTAAAACTATCTTGTATATATATAACTTTCTAGGAGGATTGAACATGTGTAACTATGGAGGGTCAGGCCGACTTGGCCATCTTGTGGACTAAGGACCCAAAATAAAATTCAAATTCCTTTTTCCTATGAATGTCCAATTGAGAAATAACTCAAATAATTTTTCTTTTGACTCATAATAAATTATTTTTGACTCTTTTTTACTCTAAGCATGAAGAAAATGTTTTGAATATGAATATCTCTCTCTCTCTCTCTCTCTCTCTCTCTCTCTCTCTCTCTCTCTATATATATATATATATATATATATATAATACATTAATGATAAATTTACATTATGAAGATTGAACCTAGTTACAACTAAAACATTGCCTCTTAACTAGGGAGGCATTCATAATGACTCAATGGGATAAAATCAAGTTGACATATTCATATAAAAAAGGATATATATTGATAACCATTATTATAAACATCATCATGACCAATATTGTCAAATTATCAAGGCCTTGACAAGCTCACTCTATCTATCCACTAGATCAAAGCACCATGCTAGGAGGCACTCAATAGGGCAACACACAACTGCCTCTCTGAGGCACATACTCCACCTAAGTTCACCAAAGTATGTCCTCCACAAGGCCATTTCCTAATTCATTATCAGAATACTTGAAAAAAGAAAATGTCAGTCCTCCATAACATTCTTATATTGGGTCAATTCACTTGACTAATGGTTGTTAGTCCTAGCCATAGTACATGACTCAAGAATGTTGGTCCATGATGCTTATCTAATCTACCATTATCCCTATCCATGTTCATGTACTTGAATTATAGTTTTTATTCTTGGTCATAGTAAATGACACATGGAGAACTACAATATCCATCCTCGCTTCCTCTCAACTTAGGAGGAAATATCCACAAGCCCAAGCTTGTCTTGAAAATGCTCATGTTTTCCCTTAGGAATTGGATTCATCAATTCATCATATACTTGTTCATTAGTGGAGATATATTGTAGCTTCACAGATTCATCCTGCATCATGTTATGAATCATAATTCTCTTTTTCATTTCGGGTTCTTTGATAATCTTCACATGACTTTGACCAATACAAAGTATCACAGTTGAATCCAACATGTCATCAAATAGTCCATCAAACATTTTATGGAGCCAAAATACTTCATAGCTAATTGTACAAACTTCCATATCTTCTTCCTTTGTAGTGCAACAAAATCCTGCTTCATGCTCTATCAAGAAATCATACCAAATCCCAAGCATAACCAATCATCACTAGTATCTTTATTCATCATTAACCCAATCGACATGTCCTTAAATGTATAGGGGATTCAACCAACTACTGATAAAATGATGGATATAAACTTTCCAACTTCTACTAAATGGTGTTGTTATAGGTCTATAATCTTTCATCCTACCTTCTAGAGGGTCTTGGTTACAAGCTTCTCTTAGTTCTTTGCCAAACCTCAAGTAGTGGTGTATCGATTCAAGATATGCCAGATTCTCCTTTTGGCTCCCTCTGAAGATAATAAATTTAAATTTGTTTGAAATAATACTAAGAGGAGGGGTGAATCATTATTTTCAAATCAATAACTTTTTCATTTCCATAATCAGATTTATATATGCTACTTTAGAGAAGGGAACTCGCGTGTGCACACAACTGTTCTTAAGGCAACCAACATATATCCAGTGAACTTATGATTCAGTTAATTCATCATATGTTGATCTTTAATCAGTGCATCAATACTTTATTAAACATTAAACAGTAACCATGTGCAGTAATAACAGAATAAACCATCACACATAAGCAACACACATGAACACCAAGATTTAAGGTGGAAACCCAATGTGGGTGAAAACCACCTGCTGCTGTCGTCTCTGTCTTCTTTTAATAATAAGAAAATTTGTTTACAATCTTGTACTGGTGCAGATTCATACTAGTACGCAGGCACCCACTTGCAGAAGGCTACAACCTTCTCTCGTTTTCTAACTTCTACTGGAAGGGAGCTACAACCCCCTAGCTCTTGTACTAGCCGATCCGTTTACTAGTATGTAGGGGCAGACCTATAGAAGGCTCTAGCCTTCACTCGTTTTCTAGCTACTACTGGAAGGGAGCTCCAACCCCCTAGCCCTTGTACTGGCCTATATATTTACTAGTACATAGGCGCCAGCCTACAGAAGGCTCCAACCTTCACTCATTTTCCAGCTGCTACTGGGAGGGAGCTCCAACCCCCTGGCTTTTGTACTATTCGATATGTTTACCAGTACATAGGTGCCAGCCTACAGAAGGCTACGACCTTCTCTCTTCCTCCAGGGACCACGTTTCATAAATTTTCAGACTGGATACTCCTGGAACACAATACCACAATCTAAAGGCCACGTTTCATCAAATTTTCATATGGACCCATCAACAACATTGAAGCTCATAATTAATCACCACCGCAATACAACCATCAAATACATCTGCATCAACTAATCACTAAAACCCAATCATCAATCTCTGATATAACTGAAACCCAATCATCACTCTTTGATATAACTGAAACAATCAATCACTAAAACCTCTGAACCTCTGACACAACTGAATCAAACAATCATTGAAACCTCTGGTGTATTGAATCAAATAATCACTGAAACCTCTGACATATTGATCATACCATCACCGAACCTTTGACACAACTGAATCAACCATTCATTCAAACTTAATCAAATTCAACTAAACAACTGGAACAGATAGATCACTGTAACCAGTACACATATCTGAACCCAGATCACTGCATCAACAACTAGAACTAACTGTAACTTCAAAAGGCATGTGTCAGAATGTATACACTCCTTCAATGAATCCAACCTGCATTTATACGCTACTTCCTTTAGCCCAAACTGCATATATCTCTAAATATACTGAATCATAGAACTTCTGAACCACAAACTGTACTAATCAGTGACATTCTGAAGATCTACTGTCATATTACAGGCTTTTAAACAGATAGCAACAAGGATCACCCTTCCTTCTCAATCAATCAATCAATCATACTCATTTTCCTTATACATTCAGTTCTACTTTCAGATCTAAGAAGACATCATTGACAAACAACAGTAATACAACAACAAAACAGCAATATTGATTTGATAGATCAGTCATCCCTGAACATCAAGCTTTTCTTTTGCATATGCTACTTGGAAGAGCTGAACTAGCGTGTATACGCACCTTCACCAAAGCGAACCAGCGTATAGATCTGCAAATACTTACTTATAACTTCGCTGCAATTCCAGACTTCATACATACCTAGATCATCATATATAGAGGATAAAACATGCGTTAGCAATCAGATCTAGCCTATCCATTATCAGATCACATAATGATGAGTCATTATGATCTTGATCCATCACCGACCACATAGGTGCATCCTTAGTTCAGATCAAGAAAAACATCAGAATCCCATAACCTACATATTTTATCTAACACTTCATAAGATATTCAATACTTGCATGCCTTGGCCTAATGATATTCTCCTCCTTATATAGTTGTAGGCCTTTCTCAATACCTTGTACCAAAACCACTTAGGACCAATACCTTGGACCAAATACCTTGGACCAAATACCTCGGACCAATACCTCAGACCAAATACCTCAAACCAATACCTTGGACCAAAACCTTGAGCCAAATACCTCGGACCAATACCTTGGACCAAAACCTTGATTTTCCATCCCATATGCACTTTTCCTTATGTGAAAGTGCGTGTATACATATACACATCTTTTGTTCTGTTAACTCACGTGTATATGCTGCTTGGACAAAGTGAACTAGCATATACTTCTTAAACTACTCTCTTTCTTCAATTTCTTGATTCTGATCTGTAATCCTTTGTTCCTTCATCCTATTCTTACTTTGTTCATTACTTTGTTCCCTTTGAATAGACTTGTTATAATGTGATTTTCCATATTACTTCTGAAATGATTCCTTTGAATTGCCCTGCATTTTGTCACATCTGTAAACACAACTGCCATGCATTCTGTCACCTCTGATATCTCTTCTGTAGATTCATCTAGTTACCATATACAAGTGAGTTGTTCTGCTACAAGTGGGTTGCCATCAAGTACAACACATGCATCATAATGCCAACAATCTCCCCCTTTGGACTTGATGGCAACCGTGTTGGTGTTGATTACTGCAATCTGTAGAAACTGTTAGAGATAACAAGCAACACCAAAATACTCCCACACTTTGACATCAAGAGAAAGGGCGGGCCAAGTTATTCTCCCCCTTTGATATCAAGGGTAAAGGGCTGACCAAAATGAAGATTTTCATATTTGAATAGCTGAATATGAACATTGATCATGCTCCCCCTAGGCACATGCTGAATTTTCTGATTAAACTCCCCCTTTGTACATGCTAAGATGCACTATACCATCCATGCTCCCCCTGAGCACATGCAGATTCTGCAAAAGTATTTTCCAAAAGAATAACATGACTCTATAACTCAACTATGTGATTATGACCTTCCTATCACCAATGATTAAGACATACGTCAATCTTCCAACCAAGTGGGGATATACCAAATGTTTATACATGACTGAAATATAGCAATTATTACGTCATCCTTCCCATGCATAGTAGGGGTATAAATTACATTATATGACCAAAAGGACTCATTAAAAGACTATGACATAAAGAGAAATATTATTACATCATGGGCCTTTATATGACCTTTTCATCGAGTGATATACATGACATTTATAACAAAGACCAAAGATCTAAACAAGACCATGATAGTCATCAACAACTATCATACACCATATATGATCTGCACCATAAGCATCTGTCAACAACATCTAGACCCGCAACATGTATATGTCCATCATCAGTTCCGAAAATATGACAAAGTAAATATCATCAACCGGTGACAAAGTATGCCGTATATAGATATCAACTCATCCTCTTGATCTCATCAAGATCAACTTGCTTCGTTTCCTTAGTAGAAAGAGCCTTATCATAACCTTCCATGAATCAACTAAGCATATGTCATATCTCCAAGCAGTAACACAAAATCATTCACATCATATCATATGTATGTGAAAACACCATAGTCATCATCTATGATCATAACATCATCATCAAGAATTGCATGATCTTTCCACAAGAACCCTCAATATATCAACCATGTATCATCACTAGGGAACATCCCACATCTAATAAGCATCAACCATGATAATCAACATATGTGAATATCAAACCTATCATCATAAAGTAAGAAGTCATCATCATTATGTGAATAAGTAAGCCATGTCTCCGAATATCCATGTCTTCAAATGGCTATGCCTGCAATAACACCATTCTCTTGGCCAACCAACAATATTTATCAATATGCAAGTAATCATCCATGTATCCAGCATACTGTATATCCATCAAAGAGATAGAAATATGTATCTAGCAAACCATGAGCTCATAGTCATGTGTCAAGCTTTCTTGATACCATCAACAACAACAATCCTCAACCATGTGAGAGCCAAGAACTATAGGAATCCTGCATCATAACTACACCATATGAACTTTATGCATCTTTGAAGGCATGATGACAGTAGCATAAAAGAAACGAGTGGCTCATCATCAAATAATGAAGTTGTGTACTCAAGCTTTGTACTTCTCCTTGTCCTTATGAAGATCACCATGTAAGAAACATATATGTACTATATGCATCATCAAAAAGTCATCCACAATCATCCATAAATCTGATCTGAATAACAACTATGTAACCCCAAGCAATACAAGTATTGTCATCATAGGCAACTTATAACCGCAACATAGCATGATGTATCAAAACACTTTAGCCACATAAGCATCATCACCATTGATAAGAATCATTCGGTACCAAAGACTTCTAAACATAATGCCAACAATGCAATATTAGAAGCCTAGCATATTCTCCCCCTGAACCTGTGCCACCTGTTCACTGTCAGATCTGATCATTGCATATATTAGTAAGAAATATCAAGACATCATCATCAATTAGATATACATCAAGTTATGAACAACTTATGAGGATCAAGAACACTTATAAATAACATCCACAGACTGTAGTCATCTATCATCAAGACAGAAAAGATAATTGATAATTGTCTGAATCATATCAGATCATTTTTCTGAGTTTGTCCCACTGCTTCTTCATTAAACCAACATATACGTGACTGTGCAGCTTTGAACTTGCATATATACGCAACTTGTCTTCATGAAACTTGTGTATGAGATTTAGAACACTGAAGTTTCACACTTTCAGCTCCCCTTGAGTATATTATGTCTGTACATTGTGCCATGCCGCATTTTTCTGACTGTACCTCCTTCTTCTTCCATATCTTCGAGTGTGATGATGTTTTCTCCTTTTGGTATGGTGCCCAAAGTTTTCTGTTGCATTCCTTTTCTATATGTCCAACATTGTTACATGCATAACATCTTACATGTTTCATATTCCTTCTATAGCAGTCAATGGATTTGTGACCAAACATATTGCAAGAAAAACAATATCCCTTAAAGTATCTCGAAGCTGATGATCTTTCTGTGTGATGGTCTTGAACCATTCTACTTTTGCATCTCGCTACAACATTTCCACAATTATGACATATAAAACATTCAACATTATTCATTTGAGGAAATAACCGACTATCACTGCCACAGTTAGGAGTAAAAGATTTTCTTTGAAGAATTTCTTTCCTTGGTTGTTGATGGGGTTGACCTCTCATCTCCTTGTTGAGCATTTAAGATTTTGTATTAGAGTTCCTTGCCTCACCTTGTGGGCTAGAATCACCTTCAACAAATTCATGAAAACCAAGACCAGTTTTGATGGTAGGAGACCTTTGACTACTAAGAATATTATCCAAAATCTTAGTACTGTCTTGAAATCGTAACAATTTATCCTTTTCTTCTAATTTACCTTTTAAGATATTTACCTCAACTTGATATTGCTCTTCCTTTTCCAGATATTTCTTCTTCAAGATTTCTTCAGCCTTTCTTCCTTCTTCCACTTGTTGCCTTAATTTGAGAATCTCATTTTCTTGTTCTTCATCTGCTTGAGGTAGTTCTTCATTCTTCTTATTTTCAAGATCTTCTTTTAGAGAGAGGATCTTAGCTTCAAGACTTTCATAGTAACTGGATCTATCTTTAAGTCTCTTGATTGTTGTACTCTTTTCATTTACTTAATTTCTTAATGATGTCACTTCATCCTGCAGCTTTTGACATTGATCTTCCTTTTCTTTATACTTCTTCTTTATTTTGTTTCCTTCCTCCAATTGAGATTTTAACCTGGTCACTTCTTCTTTGTAGGCACATTCCATTTTATCAATTAGATCTTTTTGATCTCTAATTGTGTCTGTAAGTCTTTTAAATTCCACCTCTATTTGATTTCTTTCTCTTTCACCTATAAGAGAAAATTTAGTTGTTTCGCTGTCACTTTCATTATCTTCAAATGAACAGAGAAATGTATCACCATATGACAAAAAATTCATACTTGATAATTCTTTTGCTTGTTCATATTCATTCTGAGGTGATTTTGAATCTGAAGAGTTGCTTCCACATAATCCCCAATCATCTCTCCCACTGTCACAGTTCCTTTGAGATGCCTTCTTCTTTTGAGGTGATTTCTTCTTTAGCTTCTTTCCCATTGTTTCTATGGATCTCCTTCAAGCGATCAAGCTTTTGCCAAAGGACCTGCTCTGATACCAATTTTTGGAAATAATACTAAGAGGGGGGGTGAATCGGTATTTTCAAATCAATAACTTTTTCATTTCCATAATCATATTTAGATACACTACTTCAGAGAAGGGAACTCGCGTGTGCATGCAGCTATTATTAAGGCAACTGGCGTATATCCAGTGAAATTATGATTCAGTTAATTCATCATATGTTGATCTTTAATCAGTGCATCAATACTTTATTAAACATTAAACAGTAACCATGTGTAGTAATAACAGAATAAACCATCACACATAAGCAACACACATGAACAACAAGATTTAAGGTGGAAACCCAATGTGGGTGAAAACCACCTACTACTGTCGTCTCTGTCTTCTTTTAATAATAAGAAAATTTGTTTACAATCTTGTACTGGTGCAGACTCATACCAATACGTAGGCACACACCTGCAGAAGGCTACAACCTTCTCTTATTTTCCAGCTGCTAATGGAAGGGAGCTACAACCCCCTAGCTCTTGTACTAGCCGATTCATTTACTAGTACGTAGGTGTCGACCTACAGAAGGCTTCAACCTTCACTCATTTTCCAGCTGCTACTAGAAGGAAGCTCCAACCCCAAGCTCTTGTACTAGCTAATATGTTTACCAGTACATAGGCACCAGCCTACAGAAGGCTCCAACCTTCACTTGTTTTCCAGCTGCTACTGAAAGGGAGCTCCAACCCCCTAGCTCTTGTACTGGCTGATATGTTTACCAGTACGTAGGCGCCAGCCTACAGAAGGCTACGACCTTCTCTCTTCCTCCAGGGACCATGTTTCATAAATTTTCAAATTGGATACTCCTTGAACACAACACCACAATTTGAAGGCCACGTTTCATCAAATTTTCATATGGACCCATCAACAACATTGAAGCTCAAAATTAATCACCACTGCAATACAACCATCAAATACATCTGCATCAATCAATCACGAAAACCCAATCATCAATCTCTGATATAATTGAAACCCAAGCATCACTCTTTGATATAAATGAAACAATCAATCACTGAAACCTCTGAACCTCTGACACAACTAAATCAAACAATCATTGAAACCTTTGGTGTACTGAATCAAACAATCACTGAAACCTCTGACATACTGAATCATACCACCACCAAACCTATGACACAACTGAATCAACCATTCATTCAAACTTAATCAAATTCAACCAAACAACTGGAATAGATAGATCACTATAACCGAACACAGATATGAACCCAAACCACTGCATCAACAACCAGAACTAACTGTAACCTCAAAAGGCATGTGTCAGAATGTATACGCTTCTTCAATGAATCCAACCTACATTTATACACTACTTCTTTTAGCCCAACCTGCGTATATCTCTAAAGATACTAAATCATAAAACTTCTGAACCACAAACTGTACTAATCAGTGACATTTTGAAAATTTATTGTCATATTACAGAGTTCTAAACAGATAGCAACAAGGATCACCCTTCCTTCTCAATCAATCAATCAATTAGACTCAATTTCCTTATACATTCAGTTCTACTTTCAAATCTAAGAAGACATCATTGACAAACAATAGTAATACAACAGAAAAACAACAGTATTGATCTGATAGATCAGTCATCCCTGAGCATCAAACTTTTCTTTTGCATATGCTACTTAGAAGAGCCGAACTAGCGTGTATATGCACCTTCACCAAAGCGAACTAGCGTATAGATCTGCAAATACTTACTTATAACTTCGTTGCAATTCCAGACTTCAGACATACCCAGATCATCATATATAAAGGATAAAACGTGCGTTAGCAATCAGATCTAGCCTATCCATTGTCAGATCACATAATGATGATTCATTATGATCTTGATCTGTCACCGACCACATAGGTGCATCCTTAGTTCATATCAAGAAAAGCATCAGAAGCCCATAACCTGCATATTTGATCTAAGACTTCATAAGATATTCAATACTTTCACACCTTGGCCTAATGATCTTCTCCTCCTTATATAGTTTCATGCCTTTCTCAATACCTTGGACCAAATACCTCGAACCAATAACTTGGACCAAATACCTCGGACTAATACCTTGGACCAAAACCTTGATTTTCCATCCCATATGCACTTTTCCTTCTGTGAAAGTGCGTGTATACGTATACGCTTCTTGTGTTCTGTTAACTCGCGTGTATATGCTGCTTGGACAAAGTGAAACAGCGTATACTTCTTAAACTACTCTCTTTCTTCAATTTCTTGATTCTGATCTGTAATCCTTTGTTCCTTCATCCTATTCTTACTTTGTTCATTACTTTGTTCCCTTTGAATAGACTTGTTATAATGTGATTTGCCATATTACTTCTGAAATGATTCCTTTGAACTACCCTGTATTTTGTGGCATCTGTAAAAAACAAATGCCATGCCTTCTGCCACCTCTGATGTCTCTTCTGTAGATTCATCTAGTTACCATATACAAGTGAGTTATTCTGCTACAAGTGGGTTGCCATCAAGTACAACACATGCATCATAATGCCAACAAAATTATGATTTCTTATTGAACTATTCAATTTTATTTCTAAAGTACGAGGTCATATTTGATCAGGAGACTCCTTTTTTGTGTCTTTCAAGAATCAGGAGTAACATTTCTAACTGAGGCAAGTGACTTATTACAAACTTCATCCTTTTACAGAGAGAACCTTTTCAATATTTTCTTCCATTCTTCCATCTAATGCTAAATATTGAATTCTTTAATATATATTTCAAATTGCCTTCTCCTCCTGTAGAAAATGTTTATCTATGTCATTTCAATTGTTTCATCTACTTGTAAAAGTCTAGTCATATAAGAAAAGTCCGATTCTTGAAATATTATGCACTAGTTATCGTAGTATCAGTGGTTCATTCTTTGATGTATAAGTTCGAATCAAATTCATTGGAATTTAAAGTGAATGTTAACTCTTTTTGACTAGAATAATTTTTGACATGTTGCAAGCTAGATAGTGACTTCCACTCATAGGCTTCTTGATTGCTTTTCCCTTTTGAAAGCCTTGACTTCCATGTTGTTAGCTTCCTTACTTAGAGAAAAATGTTAGCTTCCTCTGGAGCTGCATGGGAATACGAGTCTTTCTACATTATCTGGGAACAGCTTTGACCTTCTTCTTATGCACTTAAATGCGTCTTCTATAGTTAGTGATGGATTCTACGTAGACAATGGTCAAGGAATAACTTTGGAGTAGAGTTCAATGAATTGATTCTTCTTGCAACTACTTCATTATAGAGCTCCCTCTTAAATTCAATCTCCTTGGAAAAAGACTTATAATTTACGTATCCCAATAATCTTCTATGTTATCCCCATAGGTTATATAATTGTATTTCCATCAACAAATATTGTCCTATCTATCATATTCTAAACAATAAATAGAAATCAAACTTGAATGCAAACATAGTACAAAAAAAAAATGATTTGTAGAGCTATGTACACCTGCCATATTTTTCATTAGCATTATTAGTAGAGATCCTTGTTGTCTTCAACCTTGGGTTTCTTTGGAGCTTCTTCATATTCAACTGTTAATGCTTCATGTCTTTCCTTCATCTTATTATTCTTAGGGATCTTCAGAAAATATCTCTTGAAATGTCCATAATCATGGCAACCATAACATTGAAATTTGGACATATCCTTATTTCTAGGGGAATTGTTTCCATCATTTTTGTGTTGAGATCGAAATTTATTATTTTCAAACTTCCTTCTTGATCTAGCTGCAAAAGCTTGAAAGTATTAATTAGGTTGGGTATCGTTTTTAGCCTTCAATCTTGATTCTTCTAGAATACATGCAACCTATAAGTATTTTAAAGTCAAAGTTTCATTTCTAGCATAGATTCCTCCAGCAAAACCTTCCTAAGCTGGAGGTAAAGCATTGATTATGATGGTAATCAATTCAAAGTCATATATAGTTTCACCAATCCCATGAAGTCAATCTTTAATTTTTGATATATTCATAAAGTATGAAATCATGTTCTCTTCTTGTTAAATTGGAAACTAGGGACAAACTCCATGTGGGTCATCTTATTTATAGCAGCTGATATTTTTATTGGATCCCTCTCATCGAGAGGTGTAGGATTGATCTAAAGATCATCCGATTCTGATAAGTACTCATGGAATTATGAATTTATTTATGTTATAAGACAAATTGTCAAGTCGGCCAACAACTTGAGTAGGCTCAGAAGCCCAATAGTCATGTCTATTCATCATCTACGTTTTTAGTATAAATATAGAGGACTTGAAATCATTTGGAATACTCAACTCTTCATGTGATCTCCTCCTCACCACGTCTTGGGTTTTTGGTGAAGGAGAGTCACACAAGAAGATATGTTGGATGATGCCTTAGCTTATACGTGGATGATGCCCTAGCAATATCCCTAGCTTATACGTGGATGATGCCATAGCAATATCCCTAGCTTATACATGGATGATGCCCTAGCAATATATGCACAGACATTCATGTGTTGTAATGGGGTACGCTGTTCATGACATCTATATGCAGGGCAGAGAATCTCCTTACATGCAGTTCATGATGACATTCACACACAATCAACGTGATGCCCTAATTTGCTACCCTAATCCATTGTTATATGGAACAGCCGCAGTCATAATTGTTGTCAAGTAGATGGTAGCCACGATGGAAATAGGTATGTAGCCGCAGTAAGAAGTCTTCATAGTAGAGCTGCAAGCATAGAAGTATGGTAGCCGCTGTGATAATATGAAAGCCGCAGTCAAGTACGTAAGAGCCACAGTTAACCAGCTACGGTCTAGTAATGGTATAACAAAATTCGGATCTATATAGGCAATGGCCTCGACACACTCGCATAACATACGATACGTTATACGTTGTTCATGCAAAGAGATATATGCTGCTCATGGTGAGGCACTTATACGCTGTCCTGAGGTGTAGCTGCGGTCACGAAGAAGGAAGCCACAATCAGATCTGCATTGAGGTGATATATGTCTAAGGGTTCAAGCTACCTCCTCGGATGGGTTAAGGAGCAGTAGAACCAAGGTTGGTCACCCTCTCAGCATACCTGTAGATTGAAGGTATTCTCATATGGAGAGAGTAGAAAAGAAAGGATGAAGCCTGAGCATCTAGGCATATCTATCTCGGATAGATGACAAACTTTGGATACTCCTGTAGCAGATAGCCCATAGTCTCGGTGATGATCACTGTGGTATAGATGGGAACAAGAATACTTCACAGTGAGCAGTATGACTTGGATCTATATGTCTCAGCATACGAAGCAGTGTTACAGTCTATAAGGAGAAGCAGTTCTAATGCTTCAACATAATAAAGAAATAATATAGTCTGGGCATCATAAAGCAATAATGAGAATGATAAGGATGATCAATCTCAACATGATGATGAATGAGACAACATGATGTAGCATGACGGGCATATTAGTAAGGAGCGACATGATGATGGAAGCATATGGGAGCAGCTCAATGACAAGGTGCAACAAATGGATGAGATGCAGCACTAAGATAGGTGAAGGAGTCACCTTAGAGAATTAGTTGAAGCAATATGTCTTCAACTGATCTCATGCGATATTAAAAGTCAAGTATGGACTTCTATTGTAAATGTACTATCTCTCTCACTTTCTCTGCTGAACTTTGAAGAACATAAAAGAAGAATTGATCAAGCGTTTCCCCACATTGTGGGATTTGTCCCTGGCTGGTGCCACATCTTGTGTCCTCTTGTCTTGGCTTGTATTATGTGATTTATATTTATGTTCTATCTGCAGTTTACTTTAATGCTGATGTGATTGCTAACCTAGAAAAGATTTTGAGCTAATTGTGAAAATTGAAATAAATTGCTCTAGCATAGAACATACCTGAAATTAACATGGTATCAGAGCTAAGGTGAAGACAATGCCCAAGTAAGAGTGAAAGAGAAATCACCATAGACCATTGGGACAAGACAAAAGGATCAATGGGTTCCTCATAATTCACCCAGGGTGAAGTCGAAGTAGAGAATATTATCAGAATGGCACAGCGGAAGGTTCTGATGGCCTACCTAAAGATCACTTCATTGGGAAGTTCGGATCTAAGGATGGAAGGAAAGACAGATGCCTTGGTTACAATAAGTTTGGCCATTATGAGAAGGAGTGTCTGAATGGTAGAGACACTTCTCTTGATGAAGATAAACAAATCATTCCAGGGTCAAGGGGATGACAGGTAATACAGTTCATCAAGGAGAAATGGTCGACTCTTCAAAGAAAGCAAGGAACCCCAGACACTTCATCGGATATATAATCGTGGGATTATACTTGGAGCCAATACCACTATCTCGGAAAGGGTGTAGGGAATGCTACCCCTACATTGAATGAGGGTAACTCGATTCATTTACAGAATCTATTTTATGTACCTTATCACAAGAAGAACCTGGTGTCCATTTCAACAATGGAAGTCAAAGGTTACAGGGTGGCATTCATCGATGGAAAGGTACGTGTTTGAAAATAGATTTTTCAAAGATGTTTTTGAGTTCAGGGTTGTATCAAGTTGCCGGAAGTCCACTGGGGACCATGTCCACTGACACAGCACCGGAGGTCTGTGAGTCAGATGGTGACAGGGATGCCTGAATTCAAAAAGAGCATGAAGGTACATGTCTGAAAAGTACCGAAGGAAAATCTTATAAGGGGACCATTCCCCTCATGCAGCAGGTCCACAGGTTTGGAACAACCCGAGGAGTTTTGAGATTCATGATCGGGAATTTCATGTATACAGGAGGAAGAAAGCCCTCTATGGCTTGAAGCAAAACACCTCAGGCGTAGTATGAGAGCTGTCAGATGAAGCTGAGATTCACTAGGAGTGAAACCGATCCAAACCATTACCCGAAGGTTGTGGATGATAGACCTCTCATACCGGCACCTTATGAGGACGACCTATGTCTGACAGGTGCAGACCCTCTCATTTGCAGAAGAGAGAGGGAGTTGGATTCTGAACGTGGAATGATTAACTGCAAACCTGTGACTACCTCGAGGATCTTAACTTTCAGAAGTTATATGGTAGTGATGTCGGACCAGATTTGGGAAATGCCTTTGAGTTTCATAAACTCATTCGCGTTGATGTTCTTGGTGAACTTCCGTCCGGACATATGTTTTGCAATTAGCATGGTGAGCTCATATTCAGTTGAGCCTCACTGGATTGGTGCCAAGAATCTTCTGAGATATCTTCAGGGCACAATCTCTCATGGATTGAGATACACTGCCGAAATATGAATCTGCATGATTATTCGAATGCTGAGTGGGCAGGTAGTGTGGAGGATCACTAGAGCACTTCTCAGTGCTAGTTCTCCTTGGGATCTGCTTCGATATCCTCGATGAGCAGGAAGCAGAAGCCGGTGGCTTTGAGCACCACCGAGGCAGAGTATATTGCTGCTAGCATGGCCACCTGAGAGGCAGTCTGGTTACGAAAGCTCTTCAATGAGCTATTTGGATTTACACTGGATACCACCATGATCCTATGTGACAACCAGAGTGGGATTCGTTTGTCAGAGAATCCCATATTTCATGATCGCTCCAAGCATATCGATATCAGGTACCACTATATCCGAGATATGGTGCAGCGAGGAGCAATAAGGCTCCAACATATCAATACAAATGAACAGGTCGCCGACATACTGACAAAGCCCCTAGGGAAAGTTAAATTCCTAATTTTTCGAGAACGAGTTGGTGTCATTCAAAGACCCTCTGATGAGGGTCCTGTATGATGTATTGAGCTTTGGGAGCTCCGAGGGGCGTGGGGTACTTCTTGGAGTGACATATGACCTCAGGGTGATTCATCATCCCCTAGTGGTGTACATGTACAGGGTAAAAGAATCAAAACTTTCCCTGTGACAACCCGTGTCAACTATGTAGCAGGATTATTAGTTCTCCTGTGAGATCTGGATGATGTGTTCTCCATGACGATTATGTAGCAGGATGATTAGTTCTCCTGTGAGGTTTGGATGATGTGTTCTCCATGACGATTATGTAGTAGGATGATTAGTTCTCTTGTGAGGTCTGGATGATGTGTTCTCCATGATGATTATGTAGCAGGATGATTAGTTCTCCTGTGAGGCCTGGATGATGTGTTCTCCATGGCAATTGTGTAGTAGGATGACTAGTTCTTCTGTGAGGAGATGATTGATTAGTTCTCCTGTCGAGGCATCCTACCCATGCAGTTTGGGACTCATAGGAAGTACCTCTCATCTGATCAATGAGCAGGGAAATGAGGATAGGGACCATAGTAGTACTGATGGATGCATCACTGTATCTACCGTACTCCCTATGCTAGGATGACCTTCATTGATCTGGGACCAATGATACTGGTCTGGGACCAGTTGTAGGAGTTGTACCCACTATGACGCTAACTTTGGGTCGGTTGAGACTAGACTGGGACCAGTGGTACATACTCTGAGACTGACTTTGAGTCAATAGAATACTGGTCTGGGACCAGTGGTAGGAGTTGTACCTACTATGACACTGACTTCAAGTCGGTTGAGGACTAGTCTGGGACCAATGGTACACACTATGAGACTAACTTCGGGTCAGCGGAGAATGGTATGACACATTCTTGATCAATTCTTTCTTCTTCATGGTTCAACAGAGCTAAGTTGAGCATAGCAGAGCCAGCAGAGTCAGCAGAGTTGAGCACAGCAGAGCAGAGCCAGCAGAGCTGAGCAAAGTTAGAAGAGCTGAGCCAACAGAGCAGAGCAGAGCCAGCAAAGCTGAGCAGAGCCAACAGAGCTAAGCAGAGCTGGGAAGAGCTGAGTAGAGTAGTGCAGGGCACTGATGGCAGAGACCGTACAGTTGGACATATGGATTAGCGGATGGAGTTCTCCGTAGTTGAGAGGGAGTGTTAAATTGGCAACTAGGGCCAAACTCCATGTGGGTCATCTTATTTATGGAAACTGATATTTTTATTGGATCCCTCTCATCGAGAGGTGTAGGATTGATCTAAAGATCATCCGATTCCGATAAGTACTCATGGAGTTATGAATTTATTTATGTTATAAGACAAATTGTCAAGTTGGCTAGCAACTTGAGTAGGCTCAGAAGCCCAATAGTCGTGTCTATTCATCATCTACGTTTTTAGTATAAATATAGAGGATTTGAAATCATTTGGAATACTCAACTCTTCATGTGATCTCCTCCTCACCACGTCTTGGGTTTTTGGTGAAGGAGAGTCACACAAGAAGATACGTTGGATGATGCCCTAGCTTATACGTGGATGATGCCCTAGCAATATCCCTAGCTTATACATGGATGATGCCTTAGCAATATCCCTAGCTTATATGTTGATGATGCCCTAGCAATATATGCACAGACATTCATACGCTGTAATGGGGTACGCTGTTCATGACATCTATACGCAGGGCAAAGAATCTCCTTACACACAATTCATGATGACATTCACACACAGTCAACGTGATGCCCTAATTTGCTACCCTAATCCATTGTTATATGGAACAGCCGCAGTCATAATTGTTGTCAAGTAGATGGTAGCCACGATGGAAACAGGTATGTAGCCGCAGTAAGAAGTGGTCATAGTAGAGCCGCAGGCATAGAAGTATGGTAGCTGCTGTGATAATATGAAAGCTGCAGTCAAGCACGTAAGAGCCACAATCAACCAGCTACGGTCCAGTAATGGTATAACAACATTCAGATCTGTATAGGCAATGGCCTCGGCACACTCGCACAACATACGATACGTTATACGTTGTTCATGCAAAGATATATATGTTGCTCATGGTGAGGCACTTATACATTGTTCTAAGGTGTAGCCGCAGTCAACACATGGAAGCTGCAGTCATGAAGAAGGAGGCCACAATCGGATCCGCATTGAGGTGAGATATGTCTAAGGGTTCAAGCTGCCTCCTTGGATGGGTTAAGGAGTAGTAGAACCAAGGTTGGTCACTCTCTCGGCATACCTGTAGATTGAAGGTATTCTCGTATGGAGAGAGCAACAAAGAAAGGATGAAGCTTGAGCATCTCGGCATATCTATCTCGGATAGATGACAAACTTTGGATACTCCTGTAGCAGATAGCCCATAGTCTCAGTGATGATCACTATGGTATAAATGGTAACAGGAATACTTCATAATGAGCAGTATGACTTGGATCTATATGTCTCAGCATACGAAGCAGTGTTACAATCTATAAGGAGAAGCAGTTCTAATGCTTCAGCATAATAAAGAAATAATATAGTCTGGGCATCATAAAGCAATAATGAGAATGATAAGGATGATCAGTCTCAACATGATGATGAATGAGACAGCATGATGCAGCATGACGGGCATATTAGTAAGGAGCAGCATGATGATGGAAGCAGATGGGAGCAGCTCAGTGACAAGGTGCAGCAAATGGACGAGATGCAGCACTAAGATAGGTGAAGGAGTCACCTTAGAGAATCAGTTGAAGCAATATGTCTTCAACTGATCTCATGCGATATCAAAAGTCAAGTATGGAATTCTATTGTAAATGTACTATCTCTCTCACTTTATATGCTGAACTTTGAAGAACATAAAAGAAGAATTGATCAAGGGTTTCCCCACATTGTGGGGTTTTTCCCTGGCTGGCGCCACATCTTGTGTCCTCTTGTCTTGGCTTGTCTTCTGCGATTTATATTTATGTTCTATCCGCAGTTTACTTTAATGATGATGTGATTGTTAACCTGGAAAAGATTTTGAGCTAACTATGAAAATTGAAATAAATTGCTCTAGCATAGAACATACCTAAAATTAACACTTATTTTGCCATTCTTGTTCCATAAAGTTGATTTCTTAGAGATATCTTTTGACTGGTTGTGTTGATGGAGTATAATTTCATCAATGTGTCATAAACTTCCTTAGATGTAGATAAATATGAAACAAAAGAAATGAGATGGTATTTTATGGATTCAAATAGAATTATTTGAGTTTTGATTTCTCCTGTATTTTACTTGGCCACTTCTTGAGAACTGTTTTCATCTGGTGGTGGAACTTTGCCTTCTAAATACTTCATGACTTCATTTTATCTAAGGACTAGATTAATCCTCTTCTTCCAAGCTTTGAAATTGGATGCTCCATCAAGCTTGTTACCTTCCTTGCAAATAAATTCCATTTGATTGGAAGTATTAGACATAGATAATATAAGAGTACTTAGATGGTACTAAGAGAGGGTTGCTACAAGGGTATCTTCATTCAAGTATGTCGACAAATTGTGATCTTCAAGCTTCCTTCCTTAATCATAACTCTGATACCATGTTGAGAAACCAAGTGTAATGAAGTCTAACACCTGATTTCTCTCCTCGATAGTTACTTGTGAGTATTAGATGTCTTCTTATTACTTCTTATATCTTCTTCATCAAGCAATTATACAAATGTTCAATCTTTCAGGACAATATAGAGATCACAAGACACCAAAAATTAGGCTAGTAGCCAGGGCAAAACCCACAAAGGGGAAAACCCGACAATCCTTCTCTTATAGAATCATATCAAAATGAGAGATATCTGAGACCAAGAACAAGTCCAAACTTCCACCAAGATACCAAATCCAACCCTCCTCTAAGTCATCTCCAAGAGTCAAAGTCAACGTTGGTCAAATATGCTCCAATCTGGTCAAACATAGAAAATTTCGGTCCTACAACAACGAGGCCTAAATTCGACATGCAGTCACTTCAAAAAATCTCAGCCTCTTCACACATGCGAGCTGTAATAGTTTTGAAATTTAGTCTACAAATAATATTCTTATTGTGCTCTGACTTGCTTTCTCTCTCTTTTGACTTGTCTTCTTCTCTCCTTCGTTTGGTTCAAAAAATGCTTCTTGTAATGTGTTAATGATATAATCCAAGTACGTCAAGCTATCTTGTATATATATAGTTATCCAAGAGGGTCGAATAGGTGTCACTTTGGAGGAGTCACCAAGCTGAATTGTCCAAGGAGGACCAACTTGATCATCTTGTGGACTAATGATTCAAAATAAAATTCAAATTCCTTTTTCCTTTGAATGTCCAAATGGAGCATGACTCAAATGGTTTTTCTTTTGACTCATAATAAATTCTTTTTTACTCTAAGCATGAGGAACATGCTTTGACAAAAATAAATATAATAAATACATTAATGATAAATTTACATTATGAATGCCTAACCTAGTTACAACTTCAACTCCAATTGCACTAAGTATGCATCCTTCTTTCTATCTTTTTGAAAAGCCACCCCCACTTTGAATTTTTGTACCTATTGGGCTTGGAGAGGAAGCTGAGATATTTGAAACCATCAATAAAGGCCACAAGATTAAAGAGGAAGATTCTTTTGGTCCTTTCTTTTGCCTATCATTCTAAATTGACAAATCATATAATAGACTTTTGAACATTCAATTCCATTCTAGTAGTAGCACTATAAGTTTCTAGTATATCTTGTAACTAGGATACTCGCTAAAATAAAGGCTAAAAAATTAAAGAGGAAGATTATTTTGGTCCTTTCTTTTGCCTATCATTCTAAATTGACAAATCATATAGTAGACTTTTGAACATTCAATTCCATGCTAGTAGTAGCACTATAAGCTTCTAGTATATCTTGTAACTAGGATACTCGCTAAAATTTTCATTTATGAATAATAACACATCATTCACAAAGAATGGATAAGTTAGGACAACTTTCACCCCACCTCAACACCAATCATTAGACCTTGTCCTTTTGCATCTTCAATGGCTTTTATTAAATCCTTTGTCAGTAGTAGAAAGAGTAGAGGTGAGAATGGACACCCCTACTAAGGCCTCTAACATGCCTTAATAAATGTGAAGTTGACCTATTTATTAGCATTGCAAAGGACATAGAGGAAATGCCTCCCATTATCCATTTGACCATGACCACACTAAAACCAACATATAACAACATCATTCGAAGATATAACCAACAAGTTTGATTGTAAGTTGTTGACAAATCCAATACTCTTTTTCATTGCAAAAATATTCTTTTTCTTTGATGAAATGAAAACTATCTTGTGTAGCTCCAATTGCCTCATAAATATGTTTCCTTATGAGGAACCCAAACTACTCATGAAAAGTAAAGTCAAAGAATAATCTATTGACTAGAAGAGACATAACCTTTGAAATAATTTTATAAAAACAATTACATAATAATATTGACCTAAACTTCTTCGAATAAACAAAATTGTCCTCCTTCCTACTCAAAGCAAAATAAATACAAATAATAATTACTAAAACTCTTCCAATATAATATGTAGCTATACTAAAACCTTCCTCGAATATATCTTAAAAACTTATAAACAACTTTACTCTCCACCCATTTAGCTTTATGAAAACCTTCCTCAAATATACCTTACAAACTTACAAACAACTTTACTATCCACCCATTTAGATTAAAAACTTATAAACAACTTTATTATCCACCCATTTAAATTAATACTTTGTCCTTCATACAATTTTTTTTTTTTTTTTTTATAAAAATATAATTTTATCTATCCACTAACATTTTTTAATATAAACAACTAATTAAAATATATTAATTTGATACTATTAGGATATTATTTAACAATATTCTACAATATTATTTAACAATATTCTTAACACCCTCGCAATAAATATAAAACATCGCACAATCTCCCTCTTTACATTACTTATAAAAAATATAAAGATATATCATAATATTCGTTTATAGACATCTCTTTAATAATTGTATTCACATTGGGACCATCACATTAAAAAAGAGAAAGGGTATAAAGACAACGCATAAATACATAGGGGCCATTCCAAGAAGGTTCTTTACATCACATTTAAAAAGAGACATAAAGAGGTTGCATAATTAGCTTTACACGAAATTTCATTCACATTGGAACCATATCCAACAAGGCAGGTTACTTTGGTTTGAAATTTTAAAATAAGATTGAAATATTTACCGGATCAATGTTTCAACTAAAAAGTGAATGTTTCAATGTTTAAAATAAAAGTGAAAGCATGAGGCAACTCACATATTATGTTTAATGTAAACTGAATCATTATTTGGCATCAAATTAAATGACAAAAGACTATATTTTTTTTTATTGAGATTTTATATGCAAAGTGAGAGTATGGGATTTCAAATTAGGTTCAAAGTCTCATTCTACATTTTACAACCTTTTTACACTGTTACAAATCTTGTGCACTATGATGGTTGAAACTTCCATGTTATAAATAATATAACATGTAGAACGAAGAATATCCCAGCATATGAAAATTTAGGTTATATGTGGTTTTCTTTCCAATAATGAACCAAACTTTATAATTTTTATCCTTTTCCTTTTATAATATGCAGAAGAAAAATGTTTCACCTTGACATTTTATAATCATTTATCATCAATTACATGTCATTATTTCATTTTATATAATTTTTATCATATGGTCAAAAGAAAGGACCTCATGCTCAACTCATGCTCAACTCTAGTTCATCATCGCACCATTGAGTTTCATACATCTATGCATGATTCATCCTCAAATACAATTCCTTAGATTTGGTGGTCTTGGTTATGTCATTCTTATAGTCCTCAATTTGAGCTTCCTTTCAACTAGCTTATTTCATATCTTTAGAGCCTCCTTCCTACTCATTGTGGCTTCTCAAGTTATTTTGATGGAATCAATTTCTATGTAACTACATTAGTTGTAGCCATGATCCTTCTATGTTGGAATTGGCCTTTTGACCCAAGCATATGTCTATGGGATTGTTTACATCATTGTATTATACAATGACACCTTCTTTCCCATCCCATGTTGTACTATGTTGAGACCTTATTTTTCCTCACTTGCTCAAACCCCCTATAATATGGGTATGCCTACCTCATCCCTATTGATATTTTTCACAATCACTACCTTTTGACCCTCATGTTGATAGGTGGACCTCTTTTCCCTCTTCTATGAGTAATACTCCTTCCTTATCTCCCTCCTTGATCTTCTTAGAGATTGGTAGAAGAAAAGTGTAATGTATTTTAGTCATACGATTTGCTCCTAACCTCACACTTTAGGGAGAAATCTATTATCACCCAAAAATGGTTCACCTATGCAAATGCACATGATTTAGAAAAATACACCATTATATAGTAGCCTCGTTGCTCATTCTACTTAGTCCACCTCATGCCCCCTCAATTTGACCCCAAGAAACACATGTCAAAAGATCATACCCAAGTGTCACACACTTTTTACCCCTATTAAGTGCATTGCCAATGCAGAAATCAACCCTAAAATCTATGTTGGCCTATGGAAACCCCAATTTTGATTGTTTCCACCTAGAAATTTTCCAAAAAATAAAAATATTAAAAGCAAACATTTCTAACACTAAAATTTGTTTTTATCCTTGATTTGGTCAACCAATCATTATTTTTCTTATAAAAATTGATAGGTCCCTCCATCATCATCATCCATTCGCAAAAGTAAGTACATGTTGCCAAAATTGCTCTAAACCTCAAGAGAGCCCATTTCTCTTTAGACATTATGCAAATCCAAGCTACATATATCCAAATACAGGGGATCAACCACGCACTTCAAGAGAAAATAACCCTCCTAAGGAGGAGATATTGGAGGCCATCTTCTTCAGCAGTTTCTTCCAAAAGTGAAATGTAAAATTGCTTCCATGGGATATAAAGTCTCATTCACATTCTTTAAAACTTGTTTATTCTATTAGCTACAATTATTTCTTTATTTCTTTCATGTGATTAAAAAATGTTTAATGTAATGTGGATCTAATTTTAAAGTATATCTTTTATGCTTTAGCTCTATATTTATGTATATCTAGTTCACCACCTCTAGATCTAAAAATTGTCACACTCTTGCTACAAATTTCCACCAATAATGAAACCCCCCATACATATAAGGATGTCATTTCCATATAACCAAATCCAACAGAGTAATCCTCCCTATATTTATTAAACACCCATGGTAGAGAATTCTCTTCATTTTTAAATCTAATATAACATTTCCTCAACTTTCCTAAATAAGAGTTCCATATAATTGCATTTTCTACTATGAGATCAAGACCTAAATTCTTCTCCAACACTATAACCATAGATTAGCCATATTTGGGGCCCTAGTGTAATCGAGTTACAATGATTTTGTCATTGAAGGGACCCCTCATGTTAGTTAGAAAAATCAATCTCTTTCTAAAACCTAAAATAAGATCATTTCCAATTCTAACCTAGTCCCCATTCCTAACCGTCCAAGATAAATGTTGATCTATTACTAGGGATGGTTGGAAAAAGGCTTTTATTTATTAGAGACATGCTTCTTGGAATTCCTAAGATTCATTATCCATTCAAGATAAGGCCCAAGCTTGAAGTATTTATTTGCAATGAACATACACCGCAAAATATCACAAGTGAGTTCCATCGAAAAAATTTTGGCTACTAGGGAAATACCATAACTGTGAATAATATTTTACCCCAAAATCCACGCCAAACTCTCTATCTCCTTTGGTTTTTCTAGGCCCTACCATTTTATAAGAAAAATTCCCCTTTACTTGTTTTTGTTTGACAAAAGAAATTTGAAGCACACCATTCTAATTTATTTCAAAACCCCATTATGGATATGGACCAAAAAATACTAGAAAATATGACTTAACAAAAGTTATTCCCCTGTCAATTGATAATGGCCAATTACACTAGGTATGCATTATTCTTTCTATATTTTTGAAAATCCACCACCACTTTGCATTTTTGTACCTAATTGGATTTGAGATGAAGTAAAGAGATTTGAAACCATCACTAAAGGCCACAAGATTAAAGAGGAAGATCCTTTTGATCCTTTCTTTTGCGTGCCTTTTCAAATTGATAAAACATATAGTAGACTTTTGAACATTCAATTCCATGCCAGTGATAACACTGTAAGTTTCTAGTATTTCATGTAACTAGGCTACATTGCTAAAACTTCCATTCCTAAATGGTAACACAATATCATTCACAATTAGTGCATGAGTTAGGAGCAAATTCTCCCCCCCTCCCCAACTTCAACATCAATCACTATATATTGTCTTTTGCATCTTCAATGGTTTTTCTTAGGTCCTTTTCCAATAGTAGAAAGGGCAGAGGTGAGAGTGGTCACCCCTATATTAACCTATAAAGGGACTTAAAAAATGTGAATTTGATCCACTGTTTAGCATGGAAAAAGACGTAGAGTAAATGCATCTCATTATCCATTTCATCATAGGAAAATTAAAACTCACATACAATAACATCAATTTGAGATATAACCAACAAGTTCAATTGTAAGATGTTGACAAATTAAATTTAATAATCATTGAAAAATGCTCTTTTCTTTGATGGAATGCAACCCTCTTGAGCAATTCCAAATCCTCATAGATATGTGTCACTGTGAGAAACCCAAACTACTCATAAAAATAAGTTCAAAGAATATTTTATTAACAAGAAGAAACATAACCTTTGAAATAATATTATAAAAATAATTAAATAATAAGATTGATATAAACTTCTTTAATGAAACAAGATTGTCCTTCTTTAGAATCAAAGTAAGAAAAATAGAATTAATAACTCCTAAGAGTATTCCAATGATTTTAATCATGAATGGATTTAAGAAAACCTTCATCAAATATGCCTTAAAAGCTTATTAACAGCGTTACTATCCACCCATTTAGAATAACACTTTCTTACAAGAAAGATTTAACATTTTTTAAATATAATTACATTTATCTAATAAAACTCTTGTTTAAACAACTAATTAAAATCCCCCATGTTGTGGTAGGGAAGAGATGTTTGGGGGGATACGTGGCCACCCCCCAACCAAGCATCTCAGCTACTGGGTGTGGCACAACACCCCCTATCCTTTCATAATTATGGTGGCACTTAGCTCAATGCGTTGGAGGTTTAATTTCATTAATCAAGGTGTATATTAATGACCAAGAAACTGGCCATCAACTCCACACTGAAATGTGGTGAGAATACATGGGATGTGTTGTGCATTCGCACCAGTGAGGATTATTGCAAGGAAAGCCATCTACACTCTACATGCGCAAACCTGAAAGAGTTGTGCAAAAATGAGTTATTATCTAAGCTGAGAAACACTTTCCTTTTTTGTATGTGCGTCAATTGACATAGACAAGAACTTATGGAAACAAGCTTTCATTTGGAGCTCTCATGGTTCGAACAAATGGGCCGAGCTATAAAATTTACAATTGGTTGTTGGCATGTTTCAAGTCTAACTGTTTCTATGTCAAGTTTTTCAAGTTTTTTTTCTACTTATGGTTTTCCTTGCAAATTTTGCTTCTTCCTTTCACATTATCCTCCTCATTGTTCCACTCCTTTTCTTGCCCTGATACGTCAGCCTCTCATGCCATTTCTTCAGTTGTTTTCACTTTAAGACTTACAACACTACTTTTCTTCCACGGGTCTAGGAAAACTTTTAAGCCCTATATAAGCCCCATGTTAACCTAAAAAACTCCTTATTAAGCCCTAAATATTGAGTGATTATAATTATATTGTTATATTGTTATGTAGTCTAGATCATCTCATGGTCCCATTTTATTATAATTGTGTCATTTCTATCTCTATCTCTCTCTCTCTCTCTCTCACACACACACACACACACACACACACGCACGCACATAATTGGTGCCATTTGTCTCCTAGCCTTAGGATCATCAAATATTGTCTTGTACATTGTATTCATTGTTAAAGGAGGTTTCCCCTAGAAATATGACTGTAATTATTGGTTTCTTATCATATTTAAGGCACAAGGATGATAACATTTGGAATAAGAGCTCATGATCCTCAGGTTTTGCTATTTAAAATAGGCCATCATGGTAGTTTAGCTATATATTTCATGAGGAGACATATTGAGCAATATCTGGTTCAAATTTCAGTTTTTGGTTCACTATACTTTTAGAGATATGATTCCAGGAAGTTAGAGTTTTTGTATGCTAATGAAATCAGTGTCAAACATGTCAGTTCAACATTTTTGCTATAGCTTTATTTTTCCTGTGAAGTTTTAGAGCATGAAACTTGGACTAAATTGAGGCGAGATCGTGATTAACATCTGGTTCAAATTACAAATCTTGGTTTGCTATATTTTTTATATATTCTCCAAGGAAGTTAGGGTTTTTGTATGCTCTAGAAATCAGTCTCAAACAGGTCAGTTCAACATTTTCACTAATTTATTTATTTATTTATTATTATTATTATTATTATTATTTATTTATTTTTTATTTTATTTTATTTATGTAAGGATTTAGAAAGTGAAACTTAGAGCATGTTAAGGAGAAATATAGGGAAATATTCAATTCAATTTTCAGAATTGGTTCACTATACTTTCATAGTTATACCCTATGGAAGTTAGGGTTTGCGAACAATCATGAAATTAATTTTAAATAGGTCAGCTTGGTATTTTTCCTATATCTACCTATTTGAGAATTTTCAAATTGTGAAATCTGTAGGGATTTTAGGAGACATGCATAAGTACCATAGGTACACGTTTCAGATTTATATTTGAACCATTGGACACATGGCATACCATACAAATTTTCTTATGAGAAGAGGTCAAAAAATCACCAATTTTTGGAAAAGTCACCATAACTTTCAGTGGTCACATCAAATTTAGTTCATACATGTGGAATTGCAAAAAATACATATCAGAGTACTATAAAACAAACTTTCAAATCTATAAGGTCTCAAATCTTAAAGATATATAAATAAAGCTTCAACCATTTTGATACTCTCCAAGTTAAGGTACATAAATTACTAGCGACCTAACTGTTGATTAGGAGATTTTTTTTTAGTGACTTGAAATTGTAAAAGAGATGAGTGTTATTATTATTTTTCAACATGTCTCCAAAGAAAGATATTACACCAATTAAATCTACTAAAGACTCATCCATGACTCATGAAGAAAGTGAAGACTTAGAATTTAGATGATCTCAATAAGAGAAGAAATTTAATGAAATAGATGGCAGTATGTTGAAAAATGTTGATTTCTCAAGTTCTCAATAAAAACTTAAAAGAAAAATGGAAAATAAGATGAATGAAAATACGGAAGAAATACAAAAATTCATGATTTCCATGGAAAATTTTCTATTGGAGAGGCTTCCTAAAAGGCATGTGAAGATCCAAGAAAATCATGAACATAAGAAGAAACATGTTGTTGAGAATCAATCTCATATGGGAAGTATGCTATCTCAATTGGAGAGCACAAATTTTGAATCACATAACCATAATCATGAATTTTCAATCCAATATCCACATCATTAGGGCTTCAAGTTAGCACCAAGGAACTACTACATTGAAAAGATAAATATGAGGAAATTTGATGGTAATGGACCTCTAACATGGATATTTCATATGGAACAATACTTTGATTTACACCAAGTGGTATCCTTACAAAAGGTAAATTTTGCATCCATATTTTTAGAAGACCAACATATATGGTATTAGTGGCTTTGCGAAATAAAAAAGGATTATGTTATTTCTTGGTCCATTTTTACTAAGGAATTGATAACACATTATGGGGATATTAAAAGCAACACATTCTTTAGTCAATTAGTAAATCTCTAAAAAAATGGTCTAGTTATAGATCACATTCAAAAATTCCAAAAGTTGAGTCTCAAAGTAAAGAATATTTCAATGGATAACTTGTTAAACCTATTTATGGGAACTTTAAAGGAAAGAATCAAAACATGAGGTATGTCTCTTTGAACCTAAATCTCTAGAGAATGCTTTTAGTTTGGTAAGGAAAGTTGAAAGTAAAAATATGGCCACTAGAAAATTTCTCACTAATAACTATAGAGAAAATCATGCTCCCTGTCCTAAACTGACAAGGTTGAATCCTCAACAAATGAATGAAAGAAGAGAAAAGGGGTTATGTTTAAATGTGATAGCAAGTATAGTAAAGGGAATAAATGCAGCGAGAAGAAATTATTCTACATATGAAGATGAAGAATATTAATAACTAAAAAGTTCACGAGATCTATAGCTAAAAGAGACTACTCCAACAATCTGTTGTCTTGCATTGGCCATCATCAGTACTCCACAAGCCCTCAAAATAGAAGGATATATCAAAAAGAAAAATGTAATAATATTGATTGATTTAGGTAGTGCTGACAACTTCCTCAATTACAAATTGGAAAAACTTCTTAATTATGTTGTATATCTCGCACCAAACTTTTAAGTGATGATTGCAAATGGAGGTACCATAAATTTTTCATGCAAGTGCCATAATATTAAAATGAATATTGGGGAGTATTTATTTGTTAGTCCCATAATTGCAATCAAAATGGGTGGTGTTGATGTTGTATTAGGGGTCTAATGGTTATAATCATCAGGAACAATGGACCTTAATTTTCAATATCTTTTCATAAGATTTTTCTTAGAAGGAAAGGAAATTGAGCAAGTAGAGATATCCAAGGGAAACCTAGTAAAATTTTAAGCTCTAATAGCATGAAAAAATTGTTAAAAAGAGATACCAAGTTGCAATTGCACGATTGTGTTCATTAGATGTTCAAATGCTTATATCCTCTGCTCTAGTGGATCTCCAAGAGAAATTCCTAAGGGTCTTGTTAGCTTTGCTGTGCAAAAGCATCAAAAATGGATTTAAACACTCTCAAAGGCTGCAATTACAATTTTAATGGTGCCAAAGGATCCATGGTTGCTGTTCAAATTCTCAAATCATGGCTAAAAGTCTTCCACCGATTAAAAAATTTGCAAGAGGAAAGCCCTTAGGAGGGCAGAAATACACTATCGGGAGGCGGAAATACCCCAAAAATCATGTAAAAATCAAAGTTGCAGGCATAAAGGACCGAATTAATCTCAGCCGTTGGATCTGGCTGATCAACGGTCCAGATCGCGTCGGCATATCGCAAGTCGGGGAGGCAGTGGTAGCGACATGATACATCGCCGATGAGCGATCGCCGATATCGTTATTGGCGTATCGCAATGGAGGACTTACCAAAGGGGCCTTATTATTTGCCGACGAGCGATCGCCGATATCGCATCGGCGTATCGCTATCAGCACTTCCAATGGAGCATGGGCCTTTTATGTTTGCGATGCGATAAGCCCGGAGCCGATGGCGCTATAAGTTATTTTTGATAAATTATCGGGTCCGCGGTGATATCGCTATCAGTGTTTTCTAATGGGTGGGGCCTTTACATATGACATGCCTCCGATCCGATGGGCTGGACCCGACAGCGGTATGAATTCTTTTTGATGGATTATCGGGTCCGCAGGAATATCGACGCTTCACCAAAAATTGGGGCACAGGACATCGCCGATATCCCATCGGCGAGTTGCAACGGAGGACTTACAATGAGGTTTGGGCTTTATTATTTCTCGATGGGCCGGATCCGACGGCGATGTTAATTCCTTTTGATAGATTATCGGGTCCGCAGTGACCGCTGATATCGCATCGGCGCTTTCAAAGGGGCAGGGCTTTAACATAAGTTATGTGCCGATGCGATGGCCGGACCCGATGGCCATACAACGTTCCATTTTATATTATTTCAGGTCCGCGCCCTTCACGTTTTCAATGTTTTTTTGTGTATTTTCAAATGTATAAAGAAATGCAAGGGATGCCTGGTGGGTGCGACTGCGATGGGTTTTCAGATCCGAAAGGGTTCTGAAACGATATATATATGATTCAAGTCCGCCAAAGCCATTTTTCATGGTTTTGCGGTAGTTTTGCCTGTATTTGCAAATATTAAAAAACAAAGGATGGGCCTGTTTTAATATGAATTGCGACCCTTAAGGCGGACCCGATAAATGATTAAGCCATGAATGAACCTTTTGAAGTTCAAGTGAAGCATTAATGGGCGGGAATGAGCAGCTTGACAGTATTTCACTGTTTAATAAGCAAAACAATCATGATGGAGTCATTTTAATGTTCGGCGACTGCATTTAATCAACAGTATGGCCGAGGAGGAAGCACGACACTGCTTATCTGATCAGAGCATTCAATGGTTATGGTTCCTTTGGTATTTCACACCACCTGCTCCAAGGAGGACTTCAGAGCAACAGAAAGGTCAAATCCATTTACAGCACAGCCAGATTTGTATCAGCGGCCCATTCCTGAGTGTAAATGTGGTTGGTGACCATTTATGGGCTCCTCCATGCATAGCTAACAGAGAGATTGTGTATGAGACACCATATATACTGAAAAAGAGATGTAATCAGATTGATGAGTGTTTGATGAACGAAAGCTTTGTTGTTGCCTTTAACTTCTGGAGACTATAAATACTATGAGACCTGCAGCTTCTGGTCTTGATTTTCAACTAATACAAGCTTCTTTTGCTGTCACCTGCTCACTTTCCACTTCTCTTTCTTGTTCTAGGCTGTGCCTGCTTGCATTTATTTGATGTGATGTGAATGTTTGATATCAGAGGGGCTGTCATCCCACCTCTGTATTATAATTTATTGGCTCATTAAAATTGCTTGCAAATTGCTGTTGTTTAATATTAGGGAGCTGTCATCCTGTCTGTATATTAAACGATAGTTCTACAGATCTTCTAACTGGTTGCAGCTGGCCATCACAGGGTCCTGTGCATCTGCTGGTGCAATTAGTCCTCTCCATCATCACCTTTACCTTAAACTGTGAGTAGTTTGTGGTTGAAAGCCTTGTAGTTTGGGGGTCTTCACCCATGTCTGGGGATAGTCATAGTAGGAGTGGTTATCTGGCTTAAATGTGCCGCGTATCTTCATTTATCCATCATCTTATCCAACATAATTGTTGAATTTTTAATGTTCCTGAGCATCACTGATTTACAACCTAGGTGAGTTTCTTGGGGTGATAACATTAATTAGCGTCGTTGCCGGGGAGAGGAGAATCGAAGCTCAGCTTCCCTGGGAGAAAGACATAGTTTCAAGCTTTGATGACAGACAAGGTTTGAACACAGTATTGGTTGTAATCTTCTGTCTGGCGACTCCACTAGAGGAAGGCCATCCTTTGGTGACTCCACATTGAAGTTCTGGTGCAGTTCGTGAAGCATGCTCGGAGAAATCTTCAGAAATCACTAGCTGGCCAGTGCCTGATCCTGAGAAGATTGTTAATCGAAGAAAACTTTGCAAACGAGAGCATCAGGATCAGGTAAGCCTTAAAGAATTTTATGTGTCTCTGTTAGTGAAGTTCACCTTCGGAGATTCATACAGCTCCCGTTTATTCATTTCCCTTTCGGACCTCAGTTGAAAGAAGCTCCATGCTGTCCATTATATTCCTCTATTTCTGCCATTCCATTCATTGATTCATTCTACTCAGTCCACCAGTATCTTTTTACCTTACCTCAGTCATGGCAAGCCAGCAAGCTCTTACAAAGATAGAAAGAATAGTTGCTGCTAGGTATGGGCCCTTAGTTTTGCCTACCCCTTTGAATGCCATGCCTGTAGGAGATTATATGGAATATATGCCTAAGTTTACTGGTGCAGAAGGAGTATCAGCTGAAGAGCACCTCGAATCTTTCTATTGTTATGCTGATAACCTAGATATCAATGAAGAGGATGTATGGATGAGGTTTTTTGTCCAAAGCCTAAATGGGGAGGCTAGAAAATGGTTTAGAGAATTACCCCCTAGGTCTATTGCAGATATTGGGGCCCTAGATGATGTATTTTTAAAGCACTGGGGAAGTAATAAAGATCTGCTCTATTATCATACTGAATTTGGGAACTTGCAGAGAGAAGATGGTGAACTGTTGTCTGATTTCAATATCAGATTCAATCAAATGTATAGTAGAATACCAGCTGAAATAAAACCTGCCCCTTCTTCTGCCATGCTCACATATGCCAATGCCTTCGATTCTCAGTTCTGCCTGTTGTTAAGAGAAAGGAGATGTGCTTCTCTAGCTGATATGCAAGATGCAGCTTTTGAAGTTGAATCGAACATTCTAGCTGTAGAGAGACTCGAAGATGATGCCGAGTGCAGAAGTCAGGGAGGTGAATCCTCATCATCCTCAGAGCCTGAGATTGATAAATTAGCTAGGATGATCGAGATTTTGACCTCTGAAGTTTCCAAATTAAAGGCTGAGCAGTATTCTAAGGAAGCAGGAGCTCCTTGTTCCATTTCTCTTCCAGCTCCAAATCTATATAAAGAAGCACAGGAGCAATTGCAGATTTTGCAGAGAAACAGGGATGCAAACGAGGATCAAAGGGTGAAGACCCTTTGTTAGGATATATTCATGAAAGAAGATCTGTTTGAAGAGGAGGAGGAGGTCCATGGTTTGGGAGGTGCTCCTTTCCTAACCAGCGCTGCATATGAAGAAGCAATAGCTAGAGGAACTGCTCGTGAGCTTGTTGTAGCTGCAGAACAACAAGCTGATCAGTAACAGCAGATGGCAGCAGATCCCTTCATCCTCAAAGAATATGAGCCTGAAGCCAGCTTAGCTTCCCATGACTATGCAGATCTGCCAATTTTACAGCCTGCTTTGGTCCCCAGGCCAGTAATCAAGAAGGGAGAAGAATGCCCCCCATCATCTTTTGTTTCCTTGTCTGCTCAGAGGGAAAGCCCTCATTGCTGCTCCTTGAACACTGAGGCAGAACATAATTCAGTGCTCAAGGCTGAGACTAATCACCTCAGTTTTGATGTTTTAATACCTGCTCAGTGGGTCCCCACACAAATTGAAAGGGCAACTTATCAAATGACAGAGGAAGAGGGTGCACAGTCATGGGACTCCTCCTTGGATGAGGATTGTTCTATGAAAGATGCTGGAGTAGATGATGTCTTTGTGTCCCCTGCACAAGAACACTGTGGTTCACCATTCATATTAGTTGTGCAGACCACAGATAACACAGACAAGTATACACCAGAAACGAATATTCAGCTGGTATACAAAGGCTCCCATGAAGAACATCCAAGGAGGAAAATACACAGAAAGGGAGTGAAATTTGATCCCTACCTACCTGTCAAGCTCAGATGTCCTAAACTCTTTGAGGTAGAGGATCAAATCAATCCAATCCTGCTGATCTATGATGAACCGGGCTGAGAGCAGGAGAAACAATTTTGGTGGCCCAGCAAATGGGCAAATTTTGAAGTTTACATTTTTAGGCTTTAATGTTTGTAATTAAGTTCTTTTACAGTTTTATGTTGTATGCTTAGTTGACTCCATGCCCAATGGACACTAGGCAAATGTTTTTTTTAAGCTTGTTTTGTATGAAGGCATTGGTCTGCAGTTCTTGAGACCTCACAGGGAGGATCTCATCCCCAGAAGGAGCCAGTGTTAGCTTTGCTGTGCAAAAGCATCAAAAATGGATTCAAACACTCTCAAAGGCTGCAATTACAATTTTAATGGTGCCAAAGGATCCATGGTTGCTGTTCAAATTCTCAAATCATGGCTAAAAGTCTTCCACCGATCAAAAAATTTGCAAGAGGAAAGCCCTTTAGAGGGTAGAAATACACTATCAGGAGGCGGAAATACCCCAAAAAACATGTAAAAATCAAAGTTGCAGGCATAAAGGACCGAATTAATCTCAGCCGTTGGATCTGGTCGATCAACGGTCCAGATCGCGTCGGCATATCGCAAGTCGGGGAGGTAGTGGCAGTGACATGATACATCGCCGATGAGCGATCGCCGATATCACTATCGTCGTATCGCAATGGAGGACTTACCAAAGGGGCCTTATTAATTGCCGACGAGCGATCGCCAATATCGCATCGGCATATCACTATCGGTACTTCCAATGGAGCATGGGCCTTTTACGTTTGCGATGCGATAAGCCCGGACCCGATGGCGCTATAAGTTATTTTTGATAAATTATCGGGTCTACAGTGATATCGCTATCGACGTTTTCTAATGGGCGGGGCCTTTACATATGACATGCCTCCGATCCGATGGGCCGGACCCGACAGCGTTATGAATTCTTTTTGATGGATTATCGGGTCCGCAGGAATATCGGCGCTTCACCAAAAATTGGGGCACAGGACATCGCCGATGAGCGATCGCCGATATCGCATCGGCGAGTTGCAATGGAGGACTTACAAAGAGGTTTGGGCTTTATTATTCCCCGATGGGCCGGACCCGACGACAGTGTTAATTTCTTTTGATAAATTATCAGGTCCGCAGTGACCGCCGATATCGCATCGGCGCTTTCAAAGGGGCAGGGCTTTAACATAAGTTATGTGCCGATGCGATGGTCGGACCCGATGGCCATACAACGTTCCATTTTATATTATTTCAGGTCCGCGCCCTTCGCGTTTTCAATGTTTTTTGTGTATTTTCAAATGTATAAAGAAATGCAAGGGATGCCTGGTGGGTGCGACTACGATGGGTTTTCGGATCTGAAAGGGTTCTAAAACGATATATATATGATTCAAGTCCGCCAAAGCCATTTTTCATGGTTTTGCGGCAGTTTTGCCTGTATTTGCAAATATTAAAAAACAAAGGATGGGCCTGTTTTAATATGAATTGCGACCCTTAAGGCGGACCCGATAAATGATTAAGCCATGAATGAACCTTTTTAAGTTCAAGTGAAGCATTAATGGGCGGGAATGAGCAGTTTGACAGTATTTCACTGTTTAATAAGCAAAACAGTCATGATGGAGTCATTTTAATGTTCGCCGACTGCATTTAATCAACAGTATGGCCGAGGAGGAAGTAGGACACCGCTTATTTGATCAGAGCATTCAATGGTTATGGTTCCTTTGGTATTTCACGCCACCTGCTCCAAGGAGGACTTCAGAGCAACAGAAAGGTCAAATCCATTTACAGCACAGCCAGATTTGTATCAGCGGCCCATTCCTGAGTGTAAATGTGGTTGGTGACCATTTATGGGCTCCTCCACACATAGCTAATAGAGAGATTGTGTATGAGACACCATATATACTAAAAAAGAGATGTAATTAGATTGATGAGTGTTTGATGAATGAAAGCTTTGTTGTTGCCTTTAACTTCTTGAGACTGTAAATATTATGAGACCTGCAGCTTCTGGTCTTGATTTTCAACTAATACAAGCTTCTTTTGCTGTCACCTGCTCACTTTCCACTTTTCTTTCTTGTTCTAGGCTGTGCCTGCATGCATTTATTTGATGTGCTATGAATGTTTGATATCAGAGGGGCTGTCATCCCACCTCTGTATTATAATTTAGTGGCTCATTGAAATTGTTTGCAGATTGCTGTTGTTTAATATCAGGGAGCTTTCATCTTGTCTGTATATTAAACAATAGTTCTACAGATCTTCTAACTGGTTACAGCTGGCCATCACAGGGTCCTGTGCATCTGCTGGTGTAATTAGTCTTCTCCATCATCACGTTTACCTTAAACTGTGAATAGTTGGTAGTTGAAAGCCTTGTAGTTTGGGGGTCTTCACCCATGTCTGGAGTAAATCATAGTAGGAGTGGTTATCTGGCTTAAGGGTGCTGCACATCTTCCATTTATCCATCATTTAATCCAACAAAACTGTTGAATTTTTAATGTTCCTGAGCATCACTGATATACAACCTAGGTGAGTTTCTTGGGGTGATTACAGGTCTTCCACCTGTCCGAGGTCATGACCATGCTATTCATTTGCAACCTGGAAGTGTACCACCTAACATTAGGCCTTACATATATCCACATGCACAAAAGAGTGAGATTGTTTGTATGGTTCAAGAAATGTTAGAGGTGGGCATCATTCAACTTGGCTAGAGCACTTTCTCTTCACTAGTGGTGATGGTTATAAAAAAATATGGTTGGTGACATATGTGTCCAAGCTAAACAAAGTTACTGATAAAACAAGAACTGATACCTCAAAACAAAAACTCCAACCAAAAAATCCCAAAAAAACATGTAAACCAACCTGAAAATGAAAAGTGTTGATTATGCATCACCACCTTTTTCTTTGGGCAGGGAGGGGGGAGGGGTGTGAGGGGTAAATTTTCAAATTTTTTAAAAAATGACAACAAAAGGCAATAGAAGACAAATTTTTGGTGCAAAAAACACCCTGAAAACGAAAAGTGTTAATGCTGGAATAAACTTTTCTTTTTTTCGAGGTAAATTTTCAACATTTTTTAGCAATGACGTTAAAGATGAAATATCAAGACTCCAAAAAACCTTAAAATTCCAACAATTTTCAGGCATGGCATTAAAGATAAAATATCATGTCTCTGAAAAGCCTTAAAATTACAATTTTCAACCATGACCTAAAGATAAAATATTTATAATTATTTTGAGCCATAGCATTAAATATAAAATATTGTGACTTAGAAAAACCTTAAAAAATTGACAATTTTTCAACCATGGAATTAAAACCAAATATCACGACTACAAAAACCTTAAGTTTTCAATATATTTTAATGATGACATTATGGAAAAATTATGACTAAAAAAACTTTTAAAATGAACACCTGAATGAAAGAGTCATTATACTGAGAATAATTTTTTTTTTTAAATGTTAAAAGTATAGCTATTTTAAAATATTAGCATAAGACAACTTGACACATTGCAACGAAAATTTAAAAATCAACCATCAAATTGACACGCAGTGTAGGTGAACTTGACCTACTACAATGCAATCTTAAAAAACAACCATGAAATTAACACATTGTGGGGGCAAACTTAATCCATTATAACAAAAACTTTAAAATCAACTATCAAATTGACACATAGTAGGGTCGGGTTGCTAATCGAGAATCGATAATGCCAAAAATTAAATTAAACAAAATAATAAATAAAAATGAAAAACACAAAACAAAATAAAATTTAAAAGATTGAAAAAGGTTAAAATATATATATATATATATATATATATATATATATATTAAAACATAAAAAAAGTTAAAAGATAAAAAAAAATGACAACAAAAAATCAAACATAAAAAAATATATACAAAATATCTTCCCGACAAAGAAAATAATTGAGGAACCACTTACTATGGTTTATTATGAAGACATAGATAAAAGACATAAACAAAAAACATATAAAAAATAAAAATAAAAAAGTAAATCAAGCATAAAAATTGTTTTAAAAAACAAAATTAACTCCAAATGAAATAAAAATGAAAAACATTTTTTTTCCAAAAAAATAATTTAAAGAAAAAAAAAAAAAATTTTAACACTAAAAATACAAAAAAAAAAAAAAAAATTGAAAATAAACAATTAAAAACAATTAAAAAATAGATATTTAAATCATAAAGTTAAAATAAAATAGAAAAAAATTATAACAAATATTAAATTTTTTTTATAACAAATTAAAAAATAAAATAAAAACACTGATTAAAATAAAAAATAAAAATAAAAAAATAAATCATTTAAAATTATTATTATTAAAAACAATTAAAACAAATTAATTAAAATAATTTTGTTAAAACATTAATTAAATTTTAAAAATTATGTTGGCCCTAGGGGCTATTTTTTTTAATTCTTTTTTAAATCTTTATAAAAAAATTAATGTTGTTGTTGTTTGTTTTTTGTTTTTGTTTTTGTTTTGTTTTTTTTTTTAAGTTTTCTTTTAGTTTATTTTTTTAATGTTTTTTTTTAAAAGTTGTTGTTGTTTTTTAATCTAAAATTTAGTTGTATTTTTTTTCTATGTTTCTAATTTTTATTCTTAAGGATTTTGTTTTTGTTTTTTTATTGTATGTTTTATTTTTTTAAACATTTTATATATATATATATATATATATATATATATATATATATTTACTTTTTTTTTTTGGAAAAGGAACTTCAAATGTTATCATCTTTGGATTAAAAAATTATAAAAAAATCATAAAATTTGCTATTTTTCCAATTTTTTTATTCAAAATTTTCAAAAAACTGTTTTATTTAACATGTTATTTTTAGTGAAAATTTTTGAAATACGTATTTTTTTAATTATATCTATATGCAAAACGTGTATTTTTTGTCAAGTGTTATAAAATTATTATTTTTTAATGACAATTATTTTATGTGTATTGAAGTATTAATGAACGTTATATAAATCTATAAAAAATCCTAACCTCAAAATATTCATGTTATTATTATTTTTTTTTAACTTTGCAAAAAAAAAAAAAAACATTATAAAAAAAACATTGCAAAGAAAAACAAAAAAAGCATGTTTGGAAAACCCTTAAAAAATAAACATCTTAGGACGAAAAACAAGAAGAGGAATAAGACAACTTGAAAAATTGTTAAATAATCAACATTTAAAAAAAAATGTGTATAATCAAGACATCAAAAAATTTGAAGTGTCATAAATATGACTTGAAAAAAATGTTGATGCTTTTCAAAATCCTCATGAAAATCATCAACATTTAAAAAAAATTATTCACACTTAACACATTAGAAAATTTAAAGTGTAACAAATAAGCCCTCTAAAAAAAAGGGTTGATGTTGCATCAACACTTTTCAAAATCAACATAAAAAGCACTAACATTTAAAAAAAATGTTGATACTTGATACATAAGAAAATTTAAAGTGTCAAAAATAAGCTCCAAAAGGTGTATTCTGAATCAACAATTTTTAAAATTGGAAGATCTTTTCCTACCTCAAAAAAGCAAGTAATCGGTAAAGTTCTCGTTTGATCGGTAACTATGTTACTACAAATAACTCAAAAAATGACTATCAAATATAAGTTTCCTATTCTTGTTATTGATGAATTATTAGATGAATTAGAACAATTTTCTTTACTAAGTTGGATCTTTGTTTTGGATATCATCAAATCATAATGATGCAAGAATAGATTCCCAAAAAAACCTTTAGAACACATGAAGGTCATTATGAGTTTTTGGTTATGCCTTTAGACTTACAAATGCACCTTCAACATTTCAAAGATTCATGAATTCTATTTTCAAACTCTTCCTTAGAAAATTTGTGTTAATATTCTTTGATAACATACTAATCTATAACAAATCTTGGGAAGGGCATGTACAACACGTTGACAGGGTCTTGGCACTATTAGAGGAGGAAAAAATATACGCAAAGCCTTCCAAGTGTGCCTTTGGAGTTCAAGAAGTGGAATATTTGGATCACATTGTATCACATGATGGTGTCAAGGTGGATCCTAACAAGATCAAAGCTATGAGGGAATGGTCAATCCCGAATACCTTGAAGAAAATCAAAGGATTCTTAGGATTGACAAGATATTATCGCAAGTTTGTCAAGAATTATGGTCAAATAGCAACACCTCTAACAAAATTAATGAAGAAGGAAGCATTTTCTTAGACTAAAGAAGCAACCAAAGCTTTTGAAGAACTTAAAGAGGTTATGTACACAACTCTCATCTTGGCGACACTTGACTTCACAAAAATCTTCATTTATGGAGTGTGATGCCTCAGGCCATGGCATTAGTGCAATTTTGATGCAAAAAGGAAGGCCCCTCATCTTTGAAAGTAGTGAACTTAAAGGAAAGAACTTACTCGAAACCATATATGAGAATGAAATGTTGACCATACAATTAAGAAATGACGTCCATACCTGATAGGGAGAAACTTCAAAATAAAAACATATCATGATAGTTTGAAGTACTTCTTAGAGAAAACATTATCTTTAGAAGAGAAACAAAAATGGGTCACATAGATGTTGGGCTATGATTTTAAAATTAAGTACAAAAATAGAAAACAAAATATTGTGGTAGGTGCACTCTCAAGGAAAGAGGAAGACACAAATGGTTTACTATGTGCTATTTCCATTCCACAAACTAACTGGGTGGAAGAAGAAAAGATAAAATGACAAGAAGATGAGAATGTATGCAAGCTTATTTAATAATGATAAGAGGATCCCAATGTAGTAGAATAATTTACGAGGAAAAAATATTTTTTATGGTATCAAGATTGCTTATACTTGTGTAAAAATTCTCAAATCAAATAGAAGATCTTTTTGGAATTACACACTTCTCCTGTAGAAGGACATTTAGGGTTCTTGAAGAGATGTGATAGGATCAATAAATATTTTTTTGGCAAGGTCTTAAAGCATATGTGAAGTAGTTTGTGGCTGATTGTGTGGTATATCAACAAAATAAATGAAAAACTATTAAGAGCCCAGGGCTCCTTCAACCATTAGCCATACCAAGTCAGCATTGGGAAGAAGTTTCAATGGGCTTTACTATAGCGTTACCCAAATCTGAAGGAAAGAGTGTCATAATGATGGTGGTAGATGAAAAAAAAAAGTATGTTCACTTTCTCTCTCTTTCTCATCCTTTTCACGAGGGCTTCACTCAATGAACCTCTGACATAGCACGTGCATTCATGGCATACTAAACAATACCCTTAATTTGACTACATATTAGAAAATACCTCTAAAAATCACTTTATTTAACCCCTTATCAATACGAACCCAATACACCTTCCCAATTTAAAAAACCCCTACTTTCACTAGATATTGTAGGTATCTATTTTTTCATTAAAATCTTTTTGTACCCCTTTACAATTTTTTGTTAACTTTGAGCTCCATTTTTTATTCACAACACATAAAAACCCTTTACCCCTTATTATATGCTCAATATATTATGTCATCTTTTCTTCAATATATATCCTCCAATATGAACACACATGGTATGGTATGCTCCCCTAATGAAGCCCCTGTAATCCTCTTAAAGCAAATATTGTGGCAGTGGCATTCATGGAAATAATCCAAAAGCTACATGGAATACCCAAGATTATTGTAAGTGACAGAGATCCATTTTTCATTGGAATTTTTTGGACTGGATTATTTTTTTATGTGGGTACTCAATTGGCTCATGACTTATCTTACCATCCTCAATTTGGTGGGAATATTGAAATTGTGAATAAATGTTTAGAAGGATATCTACATTGCTTTGCATTTAATAAACAAACATAATGGGTCAAATGGTTGCCCTTGGGAGAATGGTGGTACGACAAACCATTTCAAACTCCACAAAAGATTTCACCATTTATGGAACTTTATGGATATCATCCTCCATCCATCACATCACCCTTTAAAGGGACTATAAATGGTCAAGTAGTAGAGGACCACATACACCACCAACAAGAGGTTCTCAAACTATTGAAGGAAAAATTGGTAATAGCACAAAATAGGACTAAAAAACAAGCATATTAACATCGCAATGAAATTGAATTTTAAGTGGGGGATTTGGTATTTGTGAGATTACAACCATAGAAACAAATGTCCCCCAAGTAACAAAATAAGGACAATGCATTAGCTCCAAGGTATTATGGCCCCTATAAGGTGTTGTAGAGTATTAGAAGTACGAATTAAAAATTGGAGTTGCCTCCATCTTCACATGTCCATCCAGTCTTCCACGTTTCTTGCTTAAAGAAGGTAATTAGTGACAAGATCCCATTCCAAAATATTCTATCAAAGATTAATGACGAAGGGGAAATAATACTAGAACTAGAAAGAATTTTGGAAATAAGGACTCAATAACTGAAAAATCTAGAAATTATCAAGTACCTCATCAAATGGAAGAACCTACGAGTGGAAGAAGCGGAATGGAAAGATGAGTACACCCACAAATAATCAAGTGTTGAGGAAAACACTTCTTTGAAGGGGAGGGGCATATTAAGTCCTATATAAGCCCCATGTTAACTCAGAAACCACTTATTAAGCCATATATATTGAGTGATTACATTTCTATTGTTATATTGTTAAGTAGGCTATAACCCCTCATGGTCCCATTTTATTATAATTGTATCCTTTATCTCCTATATATATAAGGAGACTTGGTTTTAAGATCATAAAATAGTGTCTTATACATTGTATTCATTGTAAAAGGAGGTTTTCCACTTGAAGAGGGTTGCAATTATTTGTTCCTTATCATTTTTAAGGTGAAAAGGTCATAAAAACCGTAGTATAACTGGATATGTTTGGATTCTGCTTTGAACCACTCCCTACTCCTCCTCCCTCCTACTTCCATTGTTCTCATTTCTCTTGGTTCCTTTAAGATGGGTCTCAATTTACACATCATTATGCCTTGACAATGAGCCTGAGTGTGAAGGGGGGTAGCCTACTACAAGGAAACAGGAAGATCTCATGCCTAACAGAGAGCAACAACCGCAACCAACAAGGAGAGGGAAAGCACACTAACATCTATTCAAGAGGAAATTGAGCAAGATGAACAAGAGATTATTGAAGAAACAGGTTGTTTGTTATATGTAAAAGTTGCTGGACAATTTGCTGACATGATTCTAGTTGTGGGACATAGCAAAGAAAGACTCAATCATGACATGAATGCCATCAATCTGCTAACATCTCAAGATGCTCATGGGACAAGTGCTAGTGGATTGAAATGCAACAAGGGATGAAATGTTGCTTATACTGGACAAAAATCAACATATTTATGAGGAACTTGTTTTGTGGATGGAATGAATTGAGTCACACCTAGGCATTCTTCCATATCCAAGCTGCTCACCAAGAAGCAACAAGGAACTTATTGTCATTGACTAATATGAATCTTCGAAATATGGTTGAATTACTCATTACTTTCTTTTTCTATTACTATGTATATATGCTTTTATAGTTTTAAGTTGTTAACTATTATGACTAGTCTAAAACCATATAATATTAATTTTATGTTTTCAACTCTATCAAAATTCAAAATATTTTGAAAGTTAACAAAACTATGACACCGTAGTTGGTTTGGTTTCCCTAATAACAAATCAAAACATGCTATAATGTTTATTTTTACTAAAATCTAACAAAATACTACTCAATATTAAAAAAAATCTATTTTTAAAATTTTAATTTAATATTATTAAAATATTTAACACAAAACATATATATATAACTATAACATTACAATATGCCCTTTACATTCCATTATAAAATCTAAAGAGAAATCATAATATTCGTTTATAGACTTCTCTTTAAGAATTGTATTCAAATTGGGACTAGGGTCTTATCATTACATTAAAAAAGAGACAAGGTACAAAGGTAATGGATAAATACATTGGGACCATCCAAAGAAGGTTCTTTACATTACATTTAAAAGAGAGAGACAGGATAAAGGGATTGTATAATTACCTTTACAGGAAAATTGTATTCAGTTTGGAACCATATCCAGGAAAGAAGGTTACTTTGGTTTTGAAATTTTAAAATAAGATTGAAATAGTTCAATGTTTCAATTAACCACTTGGGTAAAAGATTAATGTTTCAATTAACCACTTAGATAAAGTAATCTTTTGTCAATTAACCACTTGGTAAAGTAAGCTTTTGTGGTGAATAAGAAGTATGCCATCCAACCGTAACCCATAGCTTAAGCAATCGAAAGTTCGCATTTTGTGATCAATGCGCATGCATGAAGGTATTCCCCGATTGACAGGTAACTTTCAGTCTGCACCTCTGCTCGTGATCAGGAGCTCAACCAAGCCTTTTTCTTCAACGCCCGTGCCTACATTTGCTTCTCATCGGGAGTTCAAGATCTGTCATAAATCTGTGCCAGATCAATGCGTGGACTTCAATTTAAAGAAAAATAATATCAAATTGAAATGTTGCGAGATTTATAATTTTCTTATAAAAGTAATTTTTAATTGTGTTGAAAATTTATATAAATGGGTGATTAAAAAAATCAATTTATTAATATTAAAAATGATATTATTAATGATAATGAAATTGTTTTATCATTTTATCACATTATTAAGATTTGGTCGATTTTCAAATCATCTAATGTGATTATAAATTACATAAAACATGTTAGATAACTCAAAATATTCCATAAAAAATCATATGATAAATTCGAAAACAATCTCATTAAGATATTATTAAATTTATTCTTTTAACTTTTGAAATAAATAAAATAATTATTTTTAAAATTAACAAAAAAAACCATATCATTATTATAATATTGTTATTATTATTTAAAATATATTGTTATGGCTAAGGAAGAATAAATATATTTATAGATATTTTTATGGCCAAGGAATAATAATTTTATTGACATGAGGACCATGGCTTAGAGGGTCATTAATATAATAACATTATTGATAAGTTATAATAATATTATTTTTTTAATTTGAGAAGATGAATTAATCTTATATAATTGTAAATTTAATTTAAAAGTAATTGTGCTAAGAGGCGCTCTATAACCGAGTGTGGGGTAGATGTCAAGTATAATGGTTTAACATTTAAAATTTAACAAATTTAATCTAATGTCAATTTCGGCGAGGGGTACTTGTGTAGGTGTAAATGTTTAACATTTGACATTTATATGTTGGCTCAATTAAAAAATATATATTAAAAGTAATAAACAAAAAGTTACTAGTAATAAATAAAAAGTTAAAAGTAATATAAAGCCCGATGCCTGTAAACATATATTTTTTTTGTAAGCTTGGCAGATCCTTTTCATTCATTTTCAACAAAAACAGGTAGGTTCTACATCCATATCCATATGGTTAGGTGGCCTCAACCTTCCCATTGGGAAACTAGGTCTATTGACCATCTTACCACATTATAAGCCATCCAAAAACAAAAGAGTTTGAGACTATCTATCATAGCTATATAGGTATGATTGTCCTTAATTCTCCTTGTGACAAGATAACTGAGACAAAATATCAAAGTCTGCAAAACATTCATCTATACATAGAAAAAAGTAAAAAGCCAAACTATGCAATTCATGCTACTACTCATTGGACAAGTCCACAGGTGCTGGGTATTTTGCACTAGAACCTGGCAATTCGGTCTAAGGGAGGCATGGAATGTGCTTCTCTATGCGACTAAGGTAGGCATTTTGTTGCTGAATCTGGAATTGAATGAGCTAAAATTCCTTGTGAATTTCCTGGAATTCTGTTTCAGTCTTGGAAGGTCTAGCAGAGGGAGTTGCCAAGGCTCTAGCCACAATATTCTTCATCAACTAGTAAATATAAACAATATGTTTATATTGAGAAGATTGGCCTCTAGAATGTCCAGGGTCCGACACAAGATCCCGCCATTCCTCCATATCCAAATCTGTTCTTGTTGCCTGTTGATTTAAGTCCGCTTCCCATCCAGAAATTAACTAGTGAATTTGAGGCTGAGTATCGGCCTGGTAGGCCTGAGCAGCTTCCCGAATTAGGCCTGAGTTGGATCTACGACCTCATCCCCTAGTTGGACATGGCTGGGGTTGGATTCCTCCTCTCCTTTGACCACTACCCTGATTCCTCCCACAACCTCCCCTTGCCGATTTGTCTCTGCCAGAGGACAAACACACCATTTTGTAGCTCTGCCAACCACAAAGGTAATGGAATAACCTGAAATCAAAAGCCAAGACCGCTAGCTCGGGGAGACAACCTAGCTTAGGGTCCTAGCGCAAACAATGGTAATTCAAACCTGTAGAATTGCAACAACAGAATACAACATGATTGTGAGCATGAGGGATATAAACCATATCTTTCACCACGATAATGAATTGGGTTTGCTGAAACAAGCCTTTCACAGCAACCCATGGCTCCCCGAGCCTTCTTGGAGCAAGACCCAGTGTCCATTTGGGAGTTTCCTTTCCTACGAGTCCCATTTTCATATAAGGCAACATGTACATCAAAGATACTAAATAATGGACAAAATCACCCATGTAAGAAGTGCAGACTGAATTCCAATATTCAAACCCAAAATATATGCACATCCTAGAAAGAAAAATTCCATAACAGATAAAGATAATTCTATTATATTCAGACAACCCATTAGAGTAAACTATTCTTGCCTCCCAAATTTCACGAAAGGTTTCCTTTCTAACCCAAGACATCATCTTAGAGACACGTCTCTAACGAAGAATCAAAGAGTATTGAATCATAAGGATAAGGGCATGAATGAAACACACAGAGTTAACAAACTCGCAACCATCATCCACTGGGAAGAGGGTGAGGTCATCTACACTTGGATGGAAAACTTGTTGAGATATCATTGCAGGGATGCTGGAGATTGCAAGCAAACCTGAAACAATACTAGAAATAATACCTCCAAACCGAGCTAGGCTAGTTGCATAAGACCCTAACGATGAGATGTCTCGTCGATCTCTCCACTCACAATTAATGTCTATCATGCACTTTTCCACCTTGCACCTGAAGGTGAGTGTGTGAGGGCCATCAATCGACTGCCCATTGTCCTTTCTCATTAATCGTCTGGCCATGACATGGATCCCATTAGTGCCTAGTTATCGTCTCTCACATTGATCGAGGAATGTTTGTAAACATTTAAATATTTGTTCAATTAATACTAAAAAGTTAAAGTTAAAGTCAACTTATTATATTTTGATTTTGTTATTAAGTTGTGAATAGGCTTTGTTACAATATCATGGGCCAATACCATGGCTTATCAATACCACGTGCCCAAATACCATAACCTATTTCACAATCAAAATATTTTATAACAATCTGACACAATTATTAAGCATGGATATTCACTCTCACTTTACCATGGATGTTATTAACATGTAAATAGGCTTTGTTAAAATGCCATGAGCATATACTATGACTTACTGATCTGAAATGTTGGGAAAACTTGTTAATTCTATGCAAGATCCCTCATCAGTATTAAAAAATGTGTTTAGGATCATCTCAAATTAACCAAAATGTGAGGAATTATGTGTCAAGTATTGAGTGTCTTTTATGAGAAATTTATGAGGTTAATTAGTTGTTTAAAACACATATACAACAAGTAAAATACAGAGAAATAAAACACAACAAACTCATAACACAAAGATGATAAAGGAGTTCACCCCTCCTGGGCTACATCTCCTTGGACCTGCTTCAATGGCTAGGCCCTCTTTGGATTAATGGTTAATTCTCTGATTACATGCACCTGCATTGCTCCAATGGCTTTGCAACCTACTCCATTGGATTCAGAAAACCCAAAAACCCCAAAAATGACTTTCCAAGATCTGCAATTGGACTTCAGCTGATCTAGGCTTGATCTCCTCTCCTGGTAACCCTAGGCTTCCTTAAATTTCAACATAGAAAAATCATGTAGAGAAGTGCCTTTTTTCCTCTGCAACCTGTTCCATTGTGTTCAAAGCATCCAAATCATCTAGGAATGACTCTTTCTGAGCCAAAATTGGTCGAAAATTGAAGAAGTTATGGTCTCTTTAGTTTTCCCTAGGAAAACTCTGCCAAAATTGGAGAAACTCCACTTAACCCCACAAAAAATGGAGCAAATGCCAAATTTATCGGACCTTCCAAGCTTCCTCCAAGTTAAAGCGCCATTAATTAAGGTTAAGTATGGGTTAATTAATGTTAAAATCCACTTAGCGCTAGCGCTGGCTCTTGGTTACAGGGTATGGTCATATGTGGAGAGGGTTGGCCCGCGGGGCATGCTCTCTCTTTCCCCAACCGCCATATATTATTCATTTTAAATGAAACTCACACCCTATGTTTATTAAGTAACATAGTGTGGCATAGCGGTAAGGCATTGCACTTGTGTGGGCGAGGTCGCAAGTTCAATTCCCTGACCTGCCAAAACAATTTTACCCGACCTTTGAGAGGGCATGTGGTGGCCTCTAGGCTTGCCACGTGTCAGCCTCTCATTGGTCCACCTAAATGCCTTTGACCAATCCGATGCCGACACTTATCACATCCTAATTGAGCCATCTGTGGAAATATTATGGGAATATTCCAAAGAATATTCCCTATAATTTTTTTTTGCTGACTGGGCTATACGGATGCCTAGTTAGCATCCCAATTAGCCTATACCCAAAATTTGTTTGTTTGACAAAACAAACAGAAGGCTCTATCTTTCTCATATGAACTTCATTTTGAGTGAAAAGAGTTTCATTGGGATTGTATCACCGATACGAATGTGGTTGTTCAGCTTTTGAGCGATTCCGAGAACTTATCAATACCACATGCCTAAAAAACATAACTTATTTCAATTTAATTGAATCTAAAAGGAAAAAGGTTAACATTAATTTTGATATATATCTAAACCCTCTATCCTCACAACTACTAAAAATATTCTCATAGAAATTAAATCATGGTTTTAATAAAATTAAAAATGAGATTATTGTTATATATAAAGATGTGAAATTTATATAATATCAATAATATTATTAAGAACCAACATAGACTAATACTTTCTTAAACACAATATCATGGAATCAAATTTAAGAGAGAGAGGGGGACGAAGATAGTGATGAAATTGGAGAGAGAGAGAGAGGGAGGAAAGAACAAAGACATAGATAGATAGAGGTGGAGAGAGAGAAAGGAAGTGAAAAGGGAGAGATAGGGAGAGAGTTAGGGAGAGAGGAGAAGAGGGAAGAGAGAGAAGAGGAGAGGAGGGAGATAGGGAGATAAGGGGAAGAACGAGAGGGGGAGACACAAAGATGGAGGGGAGAGAGAGATAGAGAGAGAGAGAGATAAGGGGGGAGAGAGGGAGGTGGTAGAGAAAGATAGAGAGAGGAAGGAAGAGAGAGAGGACTTAATAGAGAGAAGGAGAGAGAGAGAGAGAGAGAGAGAGAGAGAGAGAGAGATGAAGTTGGAAGGGGAGAGAGAGGGAGGGAAAATGAATGACATAGAGGGAGAAAGGTGGAGAGAGAGAGGAGTGACAAGGGAGAGATGAAGAGAGAGTGTGGGAGAGAAGAGAGTGGGAGGGAAGAGGGAGAGGGGAGAGAGAGGGAGAGAGAAGGGCAAGAGGGAGAGAGAAGGGGGAGAGATGGTGGGAGAGGCAGAGGAAGGGATATATATATATATATATATATGGAGAGAGATTGTGTATCATTTGGGGGGTGAGATAGAGAGATGGAATAAGAAAGAGACGCATAGATACAAATATAGATATTATATAACCAACCTAGATCCATCTAAACCTTGGATCTATCAAGCATCGAGAGGGATCAAACCTCTCAATGTGCAAACATTTCCTCATGTTTTGCACTCAAAAAAGAGGTTTGCACTTCAAGAAATTTGATCCCTCTCAGCACTTGATAAATCTAGGGTTAAGATGGATCTAAGTTGGTTTAAGATAAAAAATAATGATAAAAAAATTACAAATTTTAATTTTCCATTTTAAAAAATTAAAATAAATTTATATAATGTAACAATGTTGAATTTGAAAACAAATTTATTATAACATATTAAAAAAAAAATATTACATAGGATTGCTATCCCACCTATCCTACATAGGTTAGAGGTTCAAGAATATCCATGATACTAGGATATAGTTGTATTTGGTCATTTGATTGTGCAAAAGAGGAGGTAAAATAAATTGCCCTCCAAGATTAATGAGGCTAATTTGTATAAATTAATTGAATTTTTCAGAGTTGAATATGCTCTTGTTTGTGCTTTCTTTCCAAACTACGCTGGACCTTTTTTGATCTACCCTTTTATTTCCCTTACTATCTACTGAAAAAAAAACTCATTTATACGCATAAAATAAATCAATATGCTAACCTATAATACTAATGATAAACACATTACTAAATTTTTGTTAAATATATTAAACATAGCTCGCACTATAATATAAAATATCATAGCCTTTAATGAGACTTTTAATTTTTTTTCGTAGAATTATCACCTACTACTTTTCTGACCTTCACCTCTTATAATCATTTGTCATCAACTACACATCATTGTTTTATTTTATTTTATGGGAATCACAAAGGCGTTACGTACCGTGAGTTCAGATTAAGAACTATACCCTTTTCTTTTTGTTATAAAAACTTAGGGTTCCACTTATAATCGCCTTTTGACTAGCATTATATTCCATGTAGAAAACAATATAGATGAGGGGGTTTGACTTACTTTTTAACATTCAAAAGGTTTTGTATAAATTTATTTATACCCTTCCTCGCCTTAGTCTGAAAAAGGGTTATCTAATCTCAGAAACTCTTTTCATTCTTATTAATATTAGATATATTTTGCTTTTTGAACCCAACAAGTTATGCCATTCAATGAGTAAAGGAAACAATTGTCATACGAAAAGTAGCATTATGAACTTTTGTAAAACAATAGAGTACAAATAGTTTCCAGACAATTTTTTTATCTGAACTCGAACCATATGCAACCGATCTTTAAATCACAAAGCATATAATATTAAGATATGTCTTCTATTTTTGGGTTCCACCCTAAAATCTTACTTCTTACTTCAGTGAAAACATGTACCTTTCAAGAGTGTATAATTGTGATTTAGGCTTAATCATATTCTTTACTAAAACAGATTGAACAATACTCACAACCCAAAACCATTTATACTCTTCAACCAATGTATTCAGTTTGAACATTCAACACAAATTTTCATGCCAATCAAGGTTTAAATTTACTATACAACTTTTGTATCGAACGACAATGTATCTATCTATATATATAAAAAATAAAAATAAAAATATGGAAAGTGTAAGTACTAATTTATAAAATAAAACTTACAATAAAATCATTTTCCACGAAGCAATTTTCTTTCCCACAACAAAAAAAAAACAAGATTCAACCAATATCAACACATAATCTCATTTTTGAGTGAAGAATGAAGTGGGAAAACAAGTAAATCATAGAATGAGTGTAAGGGTTTGTTTGTGGTGTTGTTGACACTACTAAACAAGTAAATTGTAGAATGAGTGTAAGGGCTTGTTTGTGGCGCCGCTAACACTACTAAACAATAAGATGGGATAAGTGGACGGAGCAAATGATGAGTTGGAGTTGAGAGTGGACCAAGAGTCGGTGAGTTGGTGATGCAACCAGAGCTGAAGGTACGCATGCTCAGTGGTTTCTCCTACATATTCAGAGTTAGTATTGTAGATCTATAGTAAGAGTATCAAGGGGGAACTGTTTTGACTCATGCATAAGGGTTTTTACTAGGTATGACCTCCAAGGTAGGAGGGGTTGCCCTCCTTCCAAAATATAATTGCAGGAAAAGCAGTGGAAGAAGAAAAGAAAACACGGGAGGAATGTGGTCCAACAGAATTACAGTATCCTCCTATAATGGGCGATCTATGGCAAAGGGGGTTGTGAGGAAAATGTGTCCCTAAATCTCCTCAGAACCCAAAATTCACAATTCCTGCCAAATGCCTAAACAAACAGAGGAAATGAATGAGAGATCACGATTTCATTTGTAAGTTCATTGGAATCTGGCAAATAGAAAAGGAGACTGAACAATGGATACAAGTAAATTTGTAGCCAAAGGGAGAGTTTGAATTACTATTGGGTCCCAAAGGTCTTTTCACAGTTGTCTTTTCAAACCTAGAAATTAAAGATCACATTTTCGAAGGAGGGCCTTATTTCCTTAATAACACAAACCTCTATATAAGGCATTGGGAAGCTTGTTTTAACCTAGATATAGAGGAATTTACAACAATGCCAATATGGGTAATATTATATTCCTTACCAATCGAATTTTGGCTACCAGAAAATTTTGAAGGAATAGGTCAAGACCTCGGTTGATTTGTCAAGATTTCAGAGGTTACAAAATGCGGAAATAACACATCCTATGCTAGGTAGTGTGTGTATATGAATATGTCGCAACCGCTGCTAGATTCCATAGAATTGCATTATTAAGGGGAGATTTGGAAACCAAGGAAAATTTTAGGGGCTAATATTCGCAGGTGGGCTAATTTTCCATGTTTTGAAAAAAAAAAGATTCGCTAATTTCCATTTTTTCAAAAAATGTTTCGCTCACATTTTATAGTATAAAATTATTTTACCTTAAAAATCATCAATATATATATATATATATATATATATATATATATATATATATATATATAATAATTAGAAATATAAATATTCTTACAAAAATATTGTCAAACATTTTAGAATTTGCATATTAGGGATTAGTAAGATTTGCCAAGTTTTCTAAACTTTAAGATAAACTTCCATATTTAAAATTTTCCTTGTTGGAAACAACCCTTGGATTATGAGCATGTGCCATTTTGCTATCGGTTTTGTCATGAAAATCGTCATCTCATTCGAGACTATCCCTTGAACAAGAAGAAAATATTTATAGGTGGTCTAACGCTTAATGATGGTTTCACAAGGGTTCCTGATCATTGCCACAATCAAAGGAATAGACCCCTAGTAAATGCAAAGGGAGATGACGTGAATAATTCTTTTTTTGTGCTTAGAGCTATGGAAGAGGACTCCCAAGATATTGAGGTGATCTAAATGGAAATTGTTCCATCGGGTCTCATCCTAGGGAAGACCATTTTGAAATGTAAAATGGGGGATGAAGAAAATATACAAGTTCATTCTAATCTCTTATCTCTACCAGGTTTGAGGAAGTTGTTCCTCTCTTGGAACACAATCTATCAGAATTATCGGACATAGAGAAGACCCTAGTCTCTATGATAAATGAGTGGGCTGTGAAGGACCTTGGTGATTTGCCATCAGAGGAGAAAGAAAGGTATTTTGAAGTTTCTCTCTAATGGAAATCCAAGAGGAGGATCGTATGAGGGGATCCCATAGCTCAGGCCTTCCAAGAATTTAAATATAAAGGTAAATAAATCTTAGCAAAAGAACTAAGTAAGGAGCCAAAGAAGAAGACAACAAAACCAAACAAGAGTACACATGATCAGACAATAGTCAACCCTGAAAAGGGCTTGCAACTCACCAATCCCACCAAAATGAAAATATTTTCTTGGAATATAAGGGGTCTCAATAGTAGAGGGAAACAACAATATCCCAATATGGTTGGACGTATGAATCCGCTTTGGACATTGTCTCTATCAGGATGAGCTCTTATGCTCTTTTGGTCTCATCATCAATAGCTATTTCTTATGTTCTCTTTCTTCTCTCATGCTTCTAGTATGTTATTTGTGACTAGTAGGTCATATATTTTATGTGGTAATATGTGGTTTTTTATAAGTTTGGAATACCACCTTGTTAAGTTGTTTGCATATGGGTGGTGGTTTTTCTACATTGTCGCTTTAGTTCTTAACCTGCTGACCAGGTTTACTATGTACCCACAAGTACATCATATGTAATTTTGTTTTTTGGCAATTAATAGAAATCATGGTATGGATATTACACAAGGAAAAAGTGGGAAAACAAGTAGCTAGACCATTCATGCTATATCTAAGCCATGTTAATATGTAATAACAAAAGAATAGTAGCTAGAGTGTAATATAACAAAAGTAATAACCTTTAACTAGTGAGAAAGCCAAGTACCATGTTCATAAACTTGTGCATATTGTTGAGCAACCACCATTCCAGTTCGGTTCCAAATTTTCCACAGAGCAAATTCTTCTTAGTGACAAATCTTTCCAGATAGCCAAGAATACAATTGAACATGCATTTCAAAATGCCAAATCACTAATTCCAAGACAAGACAATTGCAAAACCGACAATCTTATTGCGCCATCCCTTTAGCATGGATGCATGGAGGCGATGTCCATGCCAACTCAACAAAATCACCTCCAAATTCACTAAATTCCACTGCCTTTGTTATAATATCTAACCCATATCATTAACCTGAGACAAATATCACCTTGGTTTTGACATGGTGAATGTTCACTATACCAACAAGGGGAACTAACCCGATCGTAAGCCCTAATTAGACGTACTTCCGTTTGGAATGGCTAGTTCCAACGGGTTTTAAGGGACCTCGTAAACTGTTAAATGCGTTTATAGATTGCTTCCAGGAGGAAGATTTCAATTAAATAAACAAAATAAAACAACTAACCTCTATGTATTAAATCCTATCTACACTACTTCTAACTACTCTAATCTAGTTCTAGCTATCCTAATCTATCCTGCATGAGCATGGCGAAAGAGAGGTTAAACATCATATATGAATCCCAAGTCTAAATGAATCAATTACTTGTTCACATAAGAACAAGGTTGCATCAATTCTAAATTGCAATCCAATCACTCATACAGGAATAAACATTCCTTTTATGGAATTAAAGCTTGCAACTAATGTTTAACATAGTTTCAAATCAGGGACTGCTCATGAATTAACTATGATGAAGAATCACATTCAAATAACCAAAGCTAAGCATAAACTATAAGTCATCAATGGGCACAAACACAAATCACATTCATATTTATGCTCACAACAACATCCTGATTCTTAACATATAAAGAAGAGGAAAATCAATCTAAGAAAAGGCTCCTTCTCTGACCCAAACAATCTTCCTTACTCACAATAAACAAAAGTTGTTCTGCCAAACGAAAAAGCCCTTATTGCCTCTGCAGAGGGAATATTTATGTCTCTGGAGATTACTCTCGGTATTCCTTTTTACCCCTTCCCCTTCCCTCTCTCTTCCTTCATTATACAAATTAGAATAGACAGAGGAAGCCAATCGGTGTCACTGTTGACACGTAGAGGGTGTTTCCTGTCATTAGAGCACTTCATTTCCTGGAGAACTGAATGGTTATTGATCAGAGGGGATGACTATGTGTCATCTCTTCATGATGTAATCTGGGGCGGTTTTGCTTTCGGAATACATAGGCAACACCTGGACATATGACTGCCACGCCATGAAACCCAATCTTCAAATAAACGTATCTGCATGAGTAAACTCCTCGGATCTGCGCATGCATCTTTTATTTGGAGTTGAACTTGAAGCTTATGCATCCATCCTTAGGCCTAGCTTGCCTTCTCTCGGTCCTCACCTACAGAAATGGCCAACATCAGTTACACATATATAGATATGATAAAAAATTCTCAAAAAGCACAAATTTTTCATTCATGAAGCATTTATAACATTGCAAGCAACAATCACGGAAGAATTGGCCCTTGGTCATTAATCTACTCATTGATTTGGTCTTGTAGGAAAAAATCCGATTTGCACTGAAAGTCCCCGCAAAACACAAGGCTACATCCAAAATTCGGACTTGAAAAACTACAGGTGGGAACCCATACCCTGTCGGGTCCACTACATCACATCCAATAGTGCCATGAGTTTGGGCTTAAGACTATGCCGATTGGGCCTTTCTGTTGTCTAGGCCCGACATGTATACATGTTGTAGTTCATAATTCCTTCGGGTCCGCCGTATAAGGTTTCCCTTTGTAAAACCCATATTCCAGCGCTTTTTCGAAATACAAGGGAAAACACGGTCAAAACTCGTGGCTGGCCGTAAGGTCAGACTTCAAATGTTATATTCTCTGGTTTATACTCATTGGTGTGTCCGGGTATAACGATGCACCATATATGAAAACCCCGCGACCCAGCCAATAGCGATATAGCGATATAGCTCCCGGACCCGAAATATATGAATTACAGTTAATAATGCCGTCGGGTCTGGGGGCCAGTGGTGCGCCATATATATGAGCCTTTGAGCCTCCCAATAGCAATAAGCGATTGAACCTTGGACCCAATATATATATATATATATATATATATATATATATATATATATATATATATATATATATATATATATATATATATATATATATATATATATATATATGTATATATATATATATATATATATTATATATTTACATATATATACATACATATATATACATATATATATATATACATATATATATATATATATATATACATATATATACATATATATACATATATATATACATATATATACATATATACATATATATACATATATACATATATACATATATATATATACATATATACATATATATACATATATATATATATATATATATATATATATACATATATACATATATACATATATATAGATATATATATATATATATATATATATATATATATATATATATATATAATTTTTTTAATAGAACCATATAATTTTTTTAATAGAACCATCGGGTCCGATAACGGTGGTGCGCCATATATGTATAACCTCCAGGACCCCGCCGATAGCGATATAGCGATATAGTTACCGGATCCGAAATATATATAATATGGTTAATACTACCATCGGGTCCGGAAGGTAACGGTGAAGACTAAGTCTTGGTGTTAATTGAAATAGGTGGAAAAGGGGTTTTATGTATGTTTTTTGAGCATTTCCGCTATAAGGAGCTATGATGGGAATAATGATGTGATGGAGGGTTTTATGAGTTAAATAAATCTCGATGAGCATATGAATGAGTGCTTAAACAGGGTTATAGGCGAGGGATTTGCTAAGGGGCTTCAACCATTTGTGAATGGAAGATTTGACTCTCTAGAGAGCTAAATCCCTCAGGTGAAAAAAATCATTAGGAGAGATGCAAGATTAACTTCTAGTGGACCCATCCAAAATTGTTGCTAAGGCAAGTTTTGAATGGGCGGTGGTTGTGGCCACAACAAATGGTGAATTGTTGGGTGAACCAGTTATCTCTATTTCCAAATAAACCTCAGATCACTAAAACATCGGGTGTTAAGATAAACTTGAAATGCAAACTGTACAGATGGACAGGCATGGGTTCCACTTCAACATTAATTGCTTCAGGTGGGATGAAGACAAATAACTTCTTCTAACTGATAGGGTTTTGACTGGCATTCTCCAATGGTATTATTTTGGGATTTATTGACCTTCCTTTACCTGTTTCCAACTTTAAAAATCCTTTTAGGGCCATCACTGGTCTGCCAATACCTGTTTTAGGTGTGTACCTCAGCTCTTTATGTAGATATGTTTATTTGCACTTCATATAAGAATTTCAGTGCTATATTTTCATATGATTGAATGGGGCGCAGTCATGGATCATGCCATATTTTTAAACCGCTTAAGCAAGGTTGGGCTTGCTGTGTCAACTATTACTCTAAGCCTAGCAACAGTCCCTACTCTAATTGGATTCCCAAACAACCTGTCCTTCCATATTGGCACAAGGACTCGACATTTCATTTTCTTTTACATAAGTCCTTCCAGTTTCAGGCACAAGGACCAAAGCACAATTGGATTTGCCACAGGGTGTATGGCATTGAGCTTAGCCCATGAAAGGAGGTATACTTGTAGATAACAGGTATTGGACAATTTAGTGTGGTGGATGGGACCAGTGGAGAATGACTGTAAACCTTATAGGCAAGTATATGCGAGGTCTGAGTGGGAGTTATTTAAAATGTGGCATCCCTCCATGCCAGTCCAACTGTAGTTATACATTCTTGTTTTATAAAGATGCCCTTAACCTCTTTAGATATCTAAGTTATCAACAGATCTTACCCAATCCTCAACAGATGCTAATGAGTGGCTTGGTTTCAATTCTATAGCTTATTTTCAAGTTCTCATGGGCTAAAAGGAAGTTTGTTTGATTTGCAAGGTAATGATGGATTCAGAAACAGCGGAATCATCAGTAGGTTAATGAGGAAGGGAAAAGCTGGGGACGGTGCATGAGGGAAAATCTAAGAAGAGTGAGAACAGGATGGGAGGGTCAAAGTGAGTTGGCTAAAAAAAGATTGTAATTCAAAACAGTAGGAAAATAAACTTTGCAGAAAACAAAAGGAAAAGACAGAAATACAAATAAACTAACAGCAGAATGAAATGAACTCTAATCTACTCAAGAGGTAACCACCATGTGGTGGCTACTGGAAGTATCTCTTCAGATGCTGGCCATTAACAGGGATGTTTTTAGTTTCTCCCTGCAAAGTTTTCAATCTGTAAGTTCCTTGACCAATTTTTTCCACAACTTGGAATTGGCTCAGCCATAAGTGTTGGAATGTTGTCTTAAGCTGATCTCCATTAGACACCAATGCTTGATTATATCCTAAAAACACATCTAATAGGGACAACATTTCAGACCTAGAAATGCACTGGAGAATGTGTTCTATAGGAGGGACAGGATAGCTATCTTTCTAGGGTGCTTGGTTCAGGTTTTTGAAATCGATACATAGCCCTATGTTCCCAATTTTCTTTCTTACTCACAAGAGATCGGCTACCCAGGGGGTGTGCATGAACAGAGAGATTATTTTGGCATCTAGCGTTTAGTTAAACTCTTTCTTCACCAACGGTCTTGGGCCTGGATGCATCCTTCGAAGCTTCTGTTGGTAGGGCTTAGCCTCCTATTTACTCCCATTCATAAGCTTGTCATCTCTGAACACCTACCAATTTGAGATCTTATCAGGCATGGATGGTCTAAAAATCAATTCAACATAAAATTTGTTCTTCTTTAATCTAAAATCAGGGAAATTTTAGCAGCAATACTAGCCATCAGATCAGCATTTTGGTTTTTCTCTCTAGGTATATATGTGGTATTAAAAGAGCCAAAACTATCAATTAAGCTCCATACCTCATGCTAGTACCTTACCAGGTGTGGTGAATTGCAATGTATCCTTTTCCTTACCTGATCCACAATTATCTATGAGTCACCAAAAGCTTTAAGATTTTTTACATTCATATCAATGGCTTTCTTCAGGCCTTGTAGCAAGCCTTCATATTCTGTTGTATTGTGGGTGCATGCAAACTCCAATCGGTTGGCCATCGAATTTTGGTTCCCTTGTGGGTCAATAAGAATGCTCCCAGCACTTGCACCTTCAAGGCAGTTAGAACCATTAAAATAGAGTGTCCAAAAATTAAAGTCTAATGTTACATTAACTAAATTGCTTCCCATGAGACTAGTTTTATCATCTACTATATTACAAGGTGGTTTGTCAGTTGGACTACGGGGGAGAGCTTCCAACCATGTGTTTATTGCAGTTCCTTCACTTGTTTCAGCATGGAATTTCCCAAAACAGGTTTCTGTGGCACAAACATTGAAACTGTAATTCCCAAGGATAGAGTTGGTAAACATTACAGGTTCATTAGGACCATTTATCTCTGTCACCACATACTTCATGTATGTTTCAAAATCAACTCTTAGCATATCACCCTTCCCCTTCTGAGGCAACAAGAGATGGGAGCAATCAATTGAGAAATATCCATTCAGTTTTGCTAACTAGTCCCTACTAAGTAGCATTCCATAAGCCTCGAGTATATCGACTACCACTATATCAACAACTTGTGTGTACTGTGGTTTAGCAGCCATCTGAATCAACACATCTTTTAGTTCCCCAATCACTTTCATTTTTGTCTTGTCTAATTGCATAATTTGAGTCCAAGTTTTCTCAGGTATGGCATGTAGTCTTTTGGCAACAACATAAGGCATCACAGTGGACGAGGCATTGGAATATACCAAGCAATTGTGTATGCTCATGTTGAGGATTTCAAATGTGATAAGGAAAGGTGGAGTCATGGATTTTGATTTCCTCCCTATCATGGCTACACTGACATCTTGGGGTTTTCGATTCATTTTAGACAGAGTGGCTTCCATAGCTGATGGTATTTGGGTTGTATTGGAGGTGTTGACAGGTCTGGACACTGGCTTCTTGGTTTGGTTGCTTGGGATGGTGGGAGTTTTGGAATTTCGCTCATTCATAGCTTTCAGGAGCAGATCTCTTTGCTGCGTTAATTTCAGCAAATCAAAGTATGTGATATTGGCCCTAGATTTCTTAAGATCATCCACAATATTGTAATCAATGCTATAAACAAGATAGGGCAGAGTAAACATACCAATTTTGCTGTTCTTAGGTGGGAGTTTACCATTTGGAGTTGCCTTCGTTGCAGTGGGAGCTGTGTTCTCTTTCTCTGGATGGTTTGCCACTGGGGTATTCTTGGACTGACCACTTGGTCTACTCTTCTCAACAGGAACTTTGGGAGCGGGTGCCTTCAAAGGGTGGACATCTTTCTTTGTTTGGTCAACAGGCTTCATCACCCCTGGAAGTGGCCCTTTACTTTTTGTGTGGATTTCTTCCATACAATCTTCTTCATCATCATCATTCTCATTTGTATAGAAATCCCACAGTACATTGATCTGAGATTCTTCGTCCACAGGCTCTTCTACTTGATATTCTTCCTCATTTTCTTGTTCTGGTTCCAACTCCACTATAGGTTCTTCTTTGTTAAGGAGTGACCTAATAAGAGCTAGCTCTTCCGTATTTAACTTCCCTTCATTGGGTGGAGCAGGCAGTGCAAGTTGACCATGACCACCTTCTATTTTCTTACAATAGAAAGGCTTGAAGGGATTTTTGTTGTTATAGTCTCCTCCACCACCACTAGGACTCTCTCCATGATTCCTTTTCATATCGATGACTGTGTTCGTTAGTTTCTTAATGACCGATGCAAACCTTCCACATTTATGGTGTCCTTTTCTTTGGTTTCAGCCCCTTTGTAATCACTCCCATTATTCTTCTTGGATGCCTGAGGGGTTGTCTTTTCTCTGGTTGTAGGGTGGCATGCTATGAGACTGAGCATTTCATTCTCGACTTTTACTGCTTCATCAATAGCACCCTGTAAGGTTTGTGCCTTACTCCTCTTGACCCACATCGCAATAGGGATAAGGAAAGCAGTGATGTAGAATTCCAAGAGCACCTCCAAAGTAGGTCTAGCAGTGGTAGGGATTTTGTTGAACAAGGTGTTGAACTAGATATTAAAATCCTTAACCTTTTCTTTGGTTTCCATTTTCAAATGGGATAGTTCTAGGACTAAGGAAACAGGTTTTTTTCATCGCCATACTTGTCTAAAAAGACCTGTTGAAAGTCAGCTCACGAGGTGATCGATCCAGTTCTCAAGCTAAAGTACCATGTGGAAGCTGCACCAGTCATGGTAAAAGGGAATAGGCAATAGACTATATCTTCATCAGCTACCCCCGACATGCGCACGACCAGGAAGAATGAATTGATATGGTTTTCAGCGATGTCTCCCTGCTCAGGGTCGAATTTAGGTAGTACCTTTTCTGCATTCTTGGGTAAGGGATGTTGCTGCCCAGGTATCGCCACGACATCCTGAGTGAGCCAGAGAGGTAGTTCTCTTGGAGGAGGTGGGAGTTGGTTTCAACCCAGTGGAGGAATATTAGCCATATCGAGGATAGGGATGTTCTAGTTGAGGGTTTCTTCATTAGGATTTTCCGAATTAGGCTAGGGATTTCCTTCAAAAGGGGAATCCTCAAGAATTTCTTCCCAGGGAGAGTCAATACTCTGCAAAGAATCAAGCACAATATCTTCAAGAGAAGGGGCTACAGATCTCTCTTCGTTTATGTGATAGACTCTTGACTTTCTTTTTATTGTCGAAAGTAAAGACCGAAAGATAGGGAGTTGTGATAGGGAACGAGTGTAAGCCTGAGTAAGTCTTTTGACTAGTTGTTCCTGAGTGACAGGATACTCCCACAGTGTCTCTTCTTCGAAATGAGGCTTTTTCGAATGAGAGGAGGGGTCTTTTCGACCTTCACAATCCATGTATTAATCTTATTGAATCCATGCGTGGCACTTATAGATGAAATCTTGAAAAGTTGTGGATGATGGTTCAGGCCCTCCTTCTAGCGCAAATTTGTTGACATGGCGAATGTTCGCTATGCCAACAAGGGGAACTAACCCGATCAAAATCCCCAATTAGACCTACTTTCATTTGGAATGGCTAGTTCCAATGGGTTTTAAGGGACCTCGTAAATTGTTAAATGCGTTGATAGATTTCTTCTGGGAGGAAGACTTCAATTAAATCAACAATATAAAACAACTAACCTCTATGTATTAAATCCTATCTACACTTCTTCTAACTACTATAATCTAGTTCTAGCTATCCTAATCTATCCCGCAAGACCATGACGAAAGAGAGGTTAAACATCATATATGAATCCAAAGTCTAAATGAATCAATTATTGGTTCACATAAGAACAAGGCTGCATCAATTCTAAATTGTGATCCAATCACTCATACAGGAATACACATTCCTTTTATGGAATTAAAGCTTGTAACATATGTTTAACATAGTTTCAAATCAGGGACTGCTCATGAATTAACTATGATGAAGAATCAAATTCAAACAACCAAATCTAAGCATAAACTGTAAGTCATCAATGGGAACAAACACAAATCACATTCATATTTATGCTCACAACAACATCCTGATTCTTAACATATAAATAAGAGGAAAATCAATCTGAGAAAAGGCTCCTTCTCTAACCCAAACAAATCTTCCTTACTCACAATAAACAAAAGCTATTCTGCCAAATGAAAAAGCCCTTATTGCTTCTGTGGAGGGAATATTTATGTCTCTCGAGATGACTCTTGGTCTTCCCTTTTACCCCTTCCCCTTCCCTCTCTGTTCCTTCATTATACAAATCAGAATAGATAGAGGAAGCCAATTGATGTCACTGTTGACACGTAGAGGGCGCTTCATTTCCTGGAGAACTGAATGGTTATTGATCAGAGGGGATGATTGTGTGTCCTCTCTTCATGATGTAATCTGGGGCGGTTTCGCTTTCGGAATACATAAGCAACACTTGGACATATGACTGCCATGCCATGAAACCCAATCTTCAAATAAACGTATCCACATGAGTAAACTCCTCGGATCTGCACATGCATCTTTTATTTGGAGTTGGACATGAAGCTTATGCATCCATCCTTAGGCCTAGCTTTCCTTCTCTCGGTCCTCACCTGCGGAAATGGGCAACATCAGTTACACATATATACATATGATAAAAAATGCTCAAAAAGCACAAATTTTGTATTCATGAAGCATTTATAACATTGCGAGCAACAATCGTGGAAGAATCAGCCCCTGGTCATTAATCTACTCATTGATTTGGTCTTGTAGGCGAAAATCCGATTTACACTGAAAGTCCCCGCAAAACACAGGGATGCATCCAAAATCCAGGCTTGAAAAACTACAGGTGGGAACCCATACCCTGTCGGGTCCGCTACATCGCATCACATTGTGCCATGAGTTTGGGCTTAAGACTATGCCGATTGGGCCTTTCGATTGACTGGGCTCGACATGTATACATTTTTTAGTTCATAATTCCTTCGGGTCTGCTGTATAATGCTTCCCTTTGTAAAACCTAGGTTCCAGCGCTTTTTCGAAATACAAGGGAAAACACGGTCGAACCCGTGGCCAGCCGTAAGGCCGAACTTCAAATGTTATATGCTCTGGTTTATACTCATTGGCGGGTCTGGGTATAATGATGCACCATATATATAAACCCTGGGACCCAGCCGATAGCAATAAAGCTCCTGGACCCGAAATATATGAATTATGGTTAATAATGTCGTCGGGTCCGGGGGCCAGTGGTGCGCCATATATATGAGCCTTTGAGCCTCTCGATAGCTATAAGCGATTGAACCCTGGACCCGATATATATATATATATATATATATATATATATATATATATATATATATATATATATATATATATCGTGTTTAATAGAACCATCGGGTTTGATAACGGTGGTGCACCATACAATATGTATAACCTCTAGGACTCCATCGATATTGATATAGCGATATAGTTGTTGGATCCGAAATATATATAATACGGTTAATACTACCGTCGAGTCTGGAAGGTAACGGTGAAGACTAAGTCTTGATGTTAATTGCAATAGGCAGAAAAGGGGTTTTACGTATGTTTTTGAGCATTTCCGCTATAAGGCGCTATGACAGGAATAATGATGCGATGGAGGGTTTTATGAGTTAAATAAATCCCGATGAGCATATGAATGAAGGGCTTAAACAGGGTTATAGGCGAGGGATTTGCTAAGGGGCTTTAACCATTTGTGAATGGAAGATTTGACTCTCCAGAGAGATAAATCCCTCAGGTGAAATAGATCATTCAGAGAGATGCAAGATTAACTTCTAGGGGCCCCATCCAAAATTGTTGCTAAGGCAAGTTTTGAATGGGTGGTAGTTGTGGCCATAACACTTGGGTATACCTCAGCTCATTTATATGTAATCAATATAACATTAAGTCATCCAATTTTCCTAGTATGGTGGATATGGAATCACCATTAAAGCCACAGTTGTAAACCATATAACATCAATGCTACCACATCCCATATTTCAAAACAAATATGTATGCAATGTTAAATACTCAAATAACAATTCTTTACTAAATGAAGACCAATTATATTTATGTGATATGCTTGTAAAAGTATAGTTTCCATAAGAGCCAATAACATACTTCTTTTAATGAAACCTTTGGTATTACAACAAGGCACACTTAGGTTAGGATTTATGCCTCATATTTTGTAACATTTAAAACCATATGGTATTTGATCAAATGCAAAATGACAAGAAATAAATATATGTTGTAGAAGAGCTATAATAAACGTTCCAAACATCAGAACTTATTCATGAATCTTGCATAAATGTGCCACAACGCTACTTATTTCTCCTTTTAGAGATCAATACCATGCATATCTGTATATATGAATGATGAGCACTGGTATTGCAACAAGGATGTTGCAACTCCTAGGCTACCAACTTTACTTATCAACCCGACGTTCGTACAAACTTGGAGGTGACAGTGCTATATGCACAAGTAGAAGTGAAGGTCCTGCTTATTGTCACTTTTTCATCTGGCGAGAGAACCCAGGGGTTCCAAGCCAGACTTCTATAGAGTCAGAAGAAGTTTGATTCTTTGATGGAAGAAGAGAAAATCTATTCTAAGAGAGCTACTCTACTGCAGTAATGAAGAAAACAACATGTAATGCTAAATCACACCATATCCTAATTAACCATTTAAATAGCTAAACTAAGAAGAATTGCTAAATCAACACTAACTTAATGCTATTATCTAAGTTATAGAAGTAAAGAGCATCAAACCAAACTAATGGGTAAGCAAGGAAACTAAACTAAGTCTGTTTTCACATTTTAGTGTGTTTTGGTAAAATCAAGCATGCAAGGAGTCAAGCGGAATAGCAAGTGAAGATCAAAATCAGTGAAAGGACGACGTAACGAAGAAGCAGTGCATGGGAATCATTGGATCGATCAGCGAACAGTAAAAAGGGAAGATGAGCAGTGGAGATCTTATCGGAGGAGATTACGTGAATAGATGGACGAACAAGACTAACAGAAGATGAATGGCAGAGATCTTATCGTGAGAGATTAAGTCAATAGATGGACGAATAGGACTAATGGGAGATGAATCTTAGATATCTTATCGCGAGAGGTTAAGCCAATAGATGGACGAACATGACTAATCAGAAGATGAATGACAAAGATCTTATCGCGGGAGGTTTAAGTCAAGATTTGAACGAATAGGACTAATAAGAAGATGAATGATGGAGATCTTATTGTGGAGATGAAGTGAATGGATGGATGGATAACATCAAGTCATGTGGTGACAGAAGGGTTAAAAAACATGCGGAATGATGGAGCGGGTTTCCATAGGCGGTAAGCAGTTTCTCGCGCACCCTCAAGGCTGTAAGCAGAATTCCAAAATTTTACGTGATTAACCTAACTGGGTGACACGTAGCATGAGAAAACCACTTTTCTCACATGCTCTCAGGTGGATATTGGTAGTGAAAGAATTCGTGCGAGATTGTGTGATAGCCATTAGATCATGCGGGATTGATCAATGGTGGAGATTGGCCAAGCTAGTTGGCGATCAGGTGATGCAATAGTTGTTGGATCAAGAGCGTGACAGATCAATGGTGGAGATTTGGAGCGCATAAAGTAGGTGGAAGAATTCACTATAGCCTTTGGATCAAGCTAGATAGATCGATGGTGGAGATCTAGAGCGCATAAAGTCAAGCATTGAAATGAATTGGACGGTGATTTGTCAGGTTTGTTGTGGATCAGACGGCAAGGAGATCTATAGGTATAATCCGATTAAGACGTGATTTACTGGCTTGCGCTTAAGTATTTCGTGCTGAAGGAAATGAGAATATGAGTGAGATCTATTAGAGAACGAGAGTGATTGAAGATGATAACAATGAAATGAACAAAGTACTGAATTAAGACAACAATCTCCAAAGCTCATGTGATAACTAGAAATTTGAAACACAACCAATCTACTCTACATTGTTGTAATGAAAATGCATCTACTTAAACAAATGAACGATTAAACCATGAATCTATGTGCTATACTATTGTAATGGAAATGCAACTATTTAAGCAAATGAATAATTAAAACATGGATCTAAGCTAGCATACATGTATAGTAAAGAGGAGTCTTAGCTACTAGGGTTGGGCCGTAACCCAAGAGCTTCATCCCTCTGAGTTAACTCAATGCTAGCTCGAAACAAAACTCATTCTTATTATCAAAACAATGGATTACATCCAAAACTGTCATAAGTCTTACAACTCGAAAATAAAGTAGAGTTTTACAATCAAAAGTCCAAACCCTACTGAGGTCCTAGGCCTCTCTACTTATGCATCTGAAGTCTCCAATGACTTCCTTAAAATTAGGGAGGCTCGGCTCCCAAACTAGAGATAAACTGGTGCTTTGACTTCCACTTTCTCGGCTGCCTTCTAGTCCTCATGATTTGGCTAGTTGAACTTCGAGCTGATGGAGGAATATTCGAATGGGGGGTAGTAAATGAGGAGGATTTCCCTCCTATAATTCCTCTCCCTTGTCCCATTCAATTTTTGACCAAGGTATTTGCTAAAATTCCTTGCTTTTATCCTTTAATCCTGCATTATATGCACATTAGACCACAAAGCAAAATATCCAACTCTAACTCATCTCATAAACAAAATATAATAAAAAGTATTTAATAAGTTGTGAGAATAGTTGGTTTGACTAAGCTAGGAGGTGAACTAAGGTCCATATAATTACTAATGATGAGGCTCATCATCACCCCCCTACTGAAAGTGTTGCTCATCCTCTGAGCAACTTAGTCAATGTCCATGCCCTTCATGGCTCTGGTAGCCTCTCTGACATCTCATGCCTCTGCTATGGTCTCTTATACTTGTGCATAGAAGCCTTCTTTCCTTTCTACTTCTTCCCATTGCCTCTTTTCATCTTCTTCTTTTCTCCCTTCTAGCATTCCTAGTAATAGTGGTGGACTGAGTTTTTAGGCCTATCCAATTGACCTTCAACCTTTTCATTGATTCCTTTTACATAGGTGTCCTGTTGAGTGCCTCTCTCAACCTTTGAGGGGAGTGATATTCTCTAATCTTCAAGCTATGTGGCAGTGTGTTCCATCTCCTTAAGCAGGCATGTATACTATCATCTCCTAGCAGCCTAAACATATCCTCAAAATGTGAAATTTCTTTCTCTTGGGGAGCAAGATATCTAGGTGCCAGCTGAGGATCATTTGAAATTAGATTATGGGTGCTAATTAGGGCCTTGGTATTTTATTTTTCAGCTCTGATGAAAAGAGGTTCATCCGCTCTCTGGCCAATATTCTTTTCATCTTTGCAGCCCTTGACTCCTCATGGTTCATCCATGATGCCAAAGCTATTAATTGCAGATCTCCTAGCAAAGCATTAGGATCCCAAACATTCTTGTCTGTGAGGGCCTCGTTGAGAAAGTAAAATTCAACCATTTTGGCCCTATCCTCTAGTGTACTTTAATCACAAAGATCAATAAATTGCCTGTAGTCCTGAAATGGAAGGTGCCCCTTTGTGCTAGTGTTTTAATCTAAACTTGCAGCCATTATTCTCTGAGGTAAAGAGCATAGGATTTAGCTGGAATCCTACACTAGATGGCCTCCAAGGAGAGGCTGGCCATACATGCTAGTTGGTCTTCCCTTTCCTGCAGCTGTCCTCTTAGCCATCCATTTTCCCTCTCAAGTCTATCTCTCATTATTGCTTCTCTATCCCTTAGTGTAGGGGAATCTTCAATCTCAATAGGGATTTTTGTTGATATGTGTGGCTTCCCTTGTTTGATTCTTGTGCTCTCTCTTGTTCTGAAATATAGAGGAGTTTGCCTTCTTATTTTCCCTTTTTGCTTGACTGGGGTGCTGAGAGTAGTGAAGGCAGCTGCTGGCTCCCTCTCAGGGGCCTCTGGAGACACCCTAGGCGACTCCTCCTTGTGTTCTTTCCCTTCTATTTCAATTCCTTCTTCCTCTCTGTTTTTCTTATCTTCTTCATATTGTTGTTCTTTCTTATCTCCACCAGTTTCTTCCTTCGTTTCCTCCTTTGTTTCAACATCATCCTCCTTTTCTCCTTCATCATGTTCTTTGTATTAGTTTCTTCTTCATCCATCTCATCCCCATCTAGCTCTGTATCTTCTTCTTTTTGCTTTGCGTCCACCCCACTGACAAGAGGACTAACATTATAGGTGAGGGTTTTGATGTCATCCTCTGCTAGTAAGTCTCTAAAGACTGACCATTTTATAGGGATCCTGAGGTTTTGGAGGGCATCCTCAATGAGGATCCTGATCAACCCATGGTGATCCAATTGTTGGGAATTCCCTTCCTTTACTTTGCTGCTAGAGTCTATGAGTGATTGCATCAAGAAATAGGGTATGCTAAGTCTTTGGTGAATTGGTTTTTCTACCCCAAATCTTAATTCTTCAAGCATCCTAAAGTGGTAGCCATAAACAACATTGTATCTACCCTCACATGAGATATATTTGATAAGTTCGTAACCAACCTCACTCCATGGGTATGGCAGACTGTCCCTCCTTACTCCATTTTTATCCTCTGTGGGTTCTTCACCTTCTAAAAAGAATTTTCTTTTTGCCACCTGACTGTCTGCTTTGTCTTCTTTTCTCCATGGAATTCCTAGGGGAAGTGTGGTGACCCTACTAATGAGCTATGGGGTGAGATCTATAGTGAGCCCTATAACTATAACAGTGGCATGGATTATGCTGTGTGGAGTGAGGGAATGAACAAATTCTTGAAACACCTCATCATCATACCCGGTGAATTTTTCGAAAAACCCCATCCATTGGTGTCTTATAAATATTTCAAGCACTTGGGGGTGTTGTTGTCTCCTCACAGTGTTTGTGTGTTCTCTCCTATTAAACCCTCCTATCATCTTGCTTGTGAGGCTTCAGGAGGAAATGAGAGGTTTGACACAAGAATTTTAAATTCAGGAGAAAACAAAGTTTCCTGTGTATGTACTTCACCTCCCACAGTTGTTATATCCACTAGCTTTTAGAGCATTTCTAGTTCATTTTCTTGTAAATGGGGATGGAGTTTTAGATCCTACCTCTTTAAAATGGTGGCAGTGGACAATTCTCGTGATATTCCCTCTTGAACCCCTCTCTGTCTATCTTGTAGACTACCTCTGTGTATCCTGTAGACTGCTCATGTAGACTGTTCCTGTGCATGCTCCTGTAGAAATTCTCTTGCAAAACGATAGATCCTTGCTTCTGGTGGGTGGCTAGAGTTATAAGAGAGACTTGAGTGAGGGAGTTTCGAGGAGGTGGGATGCATGAATGCATGCAAATAATGTTTTGTTTCCCATTCCTCATAATCAGCTCCCACCTCGTAGATTCGTAGTTAACCACTTCTTGTCCTACTTCTCCTCTGTCTTTGAGTTGACTGCAGCCACGTGTGAGAGGACACCCAGTTTTGTATGTGATGACGAAGGTGGCCAAGTTGACTGGCCATCTTTTCACTTATAAACCAACTACCTCATAACCTTTACAACTTTTGATCAAATTATGCATATAAGTGAGTGAGTGAGATACTTACCTGTGGTCTCGATGACATGCTGCAGTTGCTGATCTTAGAGGTGCTGCATTGTTTAATTGTTGCATGGTCATTCTTCTTCCTCCACTACTGTCTGTGACTGAAGAACTGATGTTGTTGCTATTGTGGAGCTCCTGGATCATCCTAGTGAAGACCTGTAGCTGATGATTGATATTCTGTGGATAGGCTACCACAGGACCTAACCAACCTACCATTCACCCTTAGATTGCTTCCTGTAGGTTTTCATGGGATCCTATAGAAAACACAGTCTTTGCCTAAATTGAAGCAATGAAGTGAAAAACAATGGAATTGATGGAGGGGTGTATGGTAAGGAGGGGAGGAAATGAATATATGTGAGGCAGGGTTCCCTTTGGATCTTCTCTTTTCTCCTTGATTGTCTTTCTGGCCTACATGCAAATAACAATTATGTCTTTTTTCTTTTTCTTTTTTTATGTTTTGAAAAACACCTAGGCTACCTCAGAGAGGTTTTCACCCTAGATGTTTTCCCTGGGTGCCTCAAGGAAGGTTTTCACCCAGGGATCTTCTTATTCTTTTTTTCATTTTTTTTCATCGTTGGTCTGCCTCACGAGGTTTTGAACCCAAAGATGGGACTCAAGCGCCTCATGGAGGTTTTCACCTTAATCCTTATTCTTTTTTTAGTGATTTGATGAGGGAGGAGTTGGAACTTGCCCACCATCATCACCGTCTTATTGATATTGTCAATTAACTCTTGCTTTGATAAAGGCCTCTTGTACATTTTCAATCAGTGTCCATTCACAAGCAATGGAATGGCTTCTTCATCTATAGTTCTTATTTGCACTGAACCATTGTCATGACATCTCTCCACCACATATGGTCTAAGCCACCTTGTCCATAGCTTGCCTTTGAAGTCTTCATACCTAGAATCATATAACAATGCGGAATCACCCTCTTGAAATTTCTTCTCCTTAATTTATGTTTATCATGCCAGATCTTCCTCTAAAGCTGAATTATCTCTATATGTAGGAGGGCCTGCATTCTGAATTCATCCAAGCCATTCAATTGGAACAATCTTTCTTTCTGTGCATGGTTGAGATCCAAATCTAGATGGGCTACCATCCTCAATGTATTATATTCAAACTCAATGGAAAACAAAGCCTTTTTCCCATAGACTAGCTCATAGGGTTTAAATCCAGTGGTGGTCTTCCATGTTGTATTATAGGCCCAGGTGGCCTCAACTAGTCTCTCTTCCCAATCCTTCCTATTGCTGCTCACTACCTTGCTTAAGATGCTCTACAATGCCCTGTTGGTCACCTCCACTTGCCCATTAGCTTGTGTATGATAAGGAGTGGAGGTCCTATGTTTCATTTTGTGATGGCTGAGTAGTTCTTCAATCATGTTGGAGGTAAAGTGGCTGCCTTGGTCTGTGACTAGCTCTCTAGGGTACCCAAATTTGTAGAATACATTCTCCCTTAGGAACTCAGCTACCTTCTCTTGTGTTGCTGCCTTAATCACCTTGGTTTCAGATGATCACATTGACTAATGTACTTTTTCACATCCTGACGAAGAGTGGGCCAATAATAGTCCGCTTGTAACACTTTGAATGTTATCCTCTATGCTACAAAGTGACCTCCACAAGGCCCATCATGAAAGGTTAGAAGGATGTCAAAAACTTCCTCTTCCCTTACACACCTTCTCAAGATTTGATTTGGGACATGTTTGAAAAGATTGCCCCCAATCCAAGTGAAGGGGGTGCTTTTCCTGACTATCTTTCTCTTTACTTTGGAGGGAAAGTTTGGTGGGAACTGTGTTGATATCAAATAGTTTTCTATATCAACAAACCATGGGGAGAGAACAGATATAGCAAACAAATTCTCTTTTGGTAATTGGTCACCCACCATTCCTTCTTCACCTACAGGCAGATTCATCCTAGATATAAAGTCTGCAACAACATTTTCCTTACCAGGCTTATCAACAATAGTTAGATCAAACTGTTGTAATAAAAGCAACCATCTTATAATTCTAGCATTCACATCTGGTTTGTTCATTAAATATTTGATTGCAGCATGGTCAGTATGCACAAATGTTTGATAGCCTGTAATGTAATGCCTAAATTTGTTTAATGACTGCACAATAACCAGGAGTTCCTTTTCGGTCATAGTAAATTTTAGCTCAGCCTTTGATAGGTTCTTATTGATAAAATAGATGGCATAGGGAAATTTCTCCTCTACCTAACCTAAGGATGCTCCTATGGCTTTGTGTGAGGCATCAACATGAATATGAAAAGGGAGGGCCCAGTTTGGGCCTCGAATAATTGGAACAATGGTCAACTTACCCTTTAAAATGTCTAAGGCCTCTTGACATTTTTTTGACCATATAAAATCTGAATGTTTCACCAACAACTCAAATAAAGGAGAGGCCAACTTGCTGAAGTCCTTTATGAACCTTCAGTAGTATCTAGCTAACCCCAAGAAACTCCTGAAATCCCTCTGCTTTTGAGGAGGTGGGACCCTTTGGATGATTGCTATTTTGTTTGGGTTCACCTGCAGTCCTTGCTAAGATATTGAATGGCCTAGCACGGTCCCTTAAATCATCAATAATTCACATTTTTCTGGATTGAGAGACAGGTTCATTTCAATGCATTTGTGCAAGACTTTACCTAGGTTAGTCAGGGCTTCTTGAAAATCACAACCATAAGGTGTAAAATCATCCATATAGATTTCCATTGCATCATGTACTCATTCAACAAAAATACTCAAGACTGCTCTCTCGAAAGTGGCAGGAGCATTGCATAGGCTAAAAGTAATGACCCTATAGGAAAAAGTACCCCAACGACAGGTGAATGTGGTCTTATCCTGGTCTTCTGGGAAGATTTGGATTTGGTTGTACCCACTAAATCCATCTAGGAAAGAAAATAACTTCTTCCCTGCCAGGCCATCTAGCACTTGGTCAATGAAGGACAGGGGAAAATTATCCCTCTTTGTGGCTTTGTTCAACTCCCTGTAATCGAGACAAATCCCCCACTTACCATTTTTCTTGGGAACTAACACTAAAGGAGAGACCCACTCAGTGTCAGAGATATGGTAAATGAATCCCGCATCTAGGTGTTTTTGCAATTCCTTTTTGACTATATCTTTAAGAGCTGGATTCATCCTTCTTTGTGGTTTCCGGACTAGCTTGCAACCTTCTTTGATGTATATGTGGTGAGTACACACTGAGGGGTGTACTCCCTTCATTTCCTTTTAACTCCAAGCAAAGGCTTCTAGGTTTTGTCTCAACATGTTGCATAGATTTTCCTCTTCGAGAGTAGAAAGGGATGCATTAATTTTCAAAGTTTTCTCTGGGTTAAATTCTATGGTTTGGCCATGGAGTGGGTTGGAATTGGCCAAGCATAAGTCAATTGGATGAGTGTTCTTGATTTCCCTTACTTCTTCTTCTAATGGTAATGAACTAGGAGTTGGACTTTGGAGCAGGTGTTAAATTAAGTCATCCTCATCTTGATGTCCTCCTCCTATGGTTGCTTCCAAAGCATAAAGTTGGGATGAATAAGCCTCATCTTCTTCCTCCTCCTCCAACCATAAAGGTAAATCATGCTCTAAAGAAGGTTGAGTAGGAGGGTATAGGACTAACTGCTTGGACATATGACCAATCTTGATGGTCATATTCCCATCTCTGCAACTAATGTAAGCATCTGATATGGCCAACCATGGCCTCCCAAGGATGAGAGGGTAACTAGTAAGCTTAGCTTTAGGCTGGAGAACTAGAAAATCTGCAGGGTACTCCCACAAGGGACTTCCGCTGGTGGTCATGGAAGATGATAGTGGATGAAGTTTTTCTTTCAAGATCTCTCCATCTAGGCATCTCCACAAGAAGAATTAAGTCCTTTTTATTTTTATAAAACTTGGTGCTTGTGAGGTGAGATGAGCACTCTTTGAGGGGGATTTGACATATCAACTTGGTGACTCCATTATGAAAAGTATGAATAGAAATTTTTTATTTTTGAAGTTTTGTATGGATACAAGATGGTTCCTTCATATGTGCATGCATTATACCCAACAATGAATGCTGAGAACATCCCAAGATATCCAAAAAGACCTTATCCAAATTTGTACAAGAATATTTTGACATTTGATGGTTGTCCTTTGGTTGTTGCCCCCCATGTCTTGGAATTTATGGGACATATCTCATAAATTGAAGAAAGACATGAGGATGCCATGCTAAGGTTATTCTTTAGGACTAGATGTTACCCATAATTTTGTTTTGCATAAATTGGTGTAATATAAGTAGTTAATGTAGCCAGTATATGTAAATACTGATAGTCCCATATTTATTAGGAACTCATTGCCACCACATTTGAGTCTTGATCTTGCAACATCCCCAAGGGAAAAATATTTTTGTTAAATGCTAGTGGTGCAAAGCTACAGTTACTAACTCTTGAAGTTGAAGCAAAACTGACAGAGAAGAGGAGTGCCTAGAAGTGCATACCTGTCCATAATTTCAAATACAACTCATTATGGGAAGATTCTAGTTTTGAACAGAAGATGAGATGGCTAGATTAATCATGCATAGTATTTTGTTGATAAGAATCTAATAACTATAACCAATGGTGACTTTAGCAAAGGGAGTGCATTGTACTCATCATTGAGGCTATCCATACTCAAAGAGAACTATTTGTAGTCTATTGTAACACTTACTTTAGTAAACTACATCATAACAAAATGTTTATGTAAGAAGGATGCAATAATTTCCTTATAGGAGAAGCAACCCTCTATAAATTTATATTAATGATGGCAAAGGGACATAAATGTGACTTGTGTCAAGTGTATAAGAAGAGTGATGAATTGGTTCAAGAGTCTATTGTAGAAGTGTCCCAAAATTCATTGGTACAATAGATCATACCAAATTGAAGATATAGTACAATGTTGAGAGTGATTTTAGACATATTCTAAAGCTCCAAACTTCCAAAGAATGTGTTGAAGTGTTGACTTCTGATTGCCATCCAAATTTCAAAGTTTCCATAGTGAATCAAAGAATGTGAATAAGGAAATAGAAAATATTTATATAGGTGTGCGAAGGAGTATACATGTTAGGACCAACCTATCCAAAATTTGATAGTCAATTTAACAGTTGATATTTACCTTAAAGATTGTTCTGAGATGCGAGGGATTTCTTTGGAAATCCCTCCCTTTTGAGAGTCATTTGAGGTTAAGTGAAGAAAATACTTTGTTGAGCATGGGGAGGTTGAGGAGCCTAGGAGCTCATGGAGGACCAAATTTTCCACTTGAAAGGTTGGTGTTGCACCTTTAAGCTACCTTGAAGGGCACCCTTGAAAATATTTTGCATTAGCCTTAGAGGCTAATTTAGGGTGTGTGTGCCCACATTGAAGGATGTTTAGAATGATTTGTGTAAGAAGTTGGAAAAGTTAAGGCAAACGTTATGCATATGAAGGGCCTTTAGAGGGTTGGTGCTTCACTAAGAACCCTTCATTTGAGGAAATGGTCATATTTTGAAGGATTAACTCCCTATTTTTTGTACTTGTGGCATTAAAAGCCCCATTTTTCATTTATTTAGATTAATCAATTTGTAGAGAGGGTCTTTTTCCCTTCCTTTGGCCGATTTAGGGGATTTTAGGTTAGAAGATTATTGTTTTATTATGAGGGAAGTTGAGCCCCTCTTCTACAAATAGAGGTGCACTTCCTTTTGTTTTCCCATGGAGTTTTGGGGAAGAAATCCCATAATAATCTAATTTTTTTGTGATTTCTCCTTGTAAAAAATTGGCTTTGGATATGTCAAGTTGAGCAACTTATCTTGGGGAAGATATGTTTTGCATGGATAAAATTTCATTGGATGGACGAAGTGATGCTTAAATGAATGGTTCAATTTTATTGTGAGGGGTAGTTTACGTTTTTCTATAATTGTTGAATTAGGGTTTTAAGCCTTCTTAATAGATGTTTCATCTCTTATGAACTCTATTTTATTGATATGCAAAACTTTTCATAAAGTAGCCATCACAAAAAGTAGATTGAATTTCTTGAACTTAAGTATCTTACTTTAGAAAGTTGCTACGGTTAGATTGAGAAGTTATCCTTCTCTCTTTCCCTCTCCATCTAAGGTCTTCAACTATTGACTCACTCCTTGTTTGAATCCATATGCCCATATATTCATTGATAAGTCAAGGAATTGATCCTTCATTCTCCATCACTTTTTACTTTTTGTAAATCATTAAATTCAAGGTAGCACATGTTTGGAATCTATTCGAGCATCTCCAAGTCCTATCTCAAGCCATAGGTTCTTTGATCTCATTACTTCATTTCATTTAGATCCATACATTATTGAAGATTATCTTAGGGTGTCTATATGGCAAGATCCTTGAAGGGTGTTCAACTTAGGGATCCTTGGGTTACTTAATCTTCGAGACTTTCCATGGAAGCCTCCCGTGCCAGGATAACATCTGAATAGTAGGCGAATTTGCTACTAAGGTGGAAATTATAGTAGATCCCATTGTTGTCGAGTATCTAGTAAGGCCTAGCACTAGGGCGCTAGATTTTGTGATACTAAGGCCTTAAAAAATCTGAATTTGATCCATTAATTAACATTACCAAATACATATGAGAAATACATCTCATTATCCATTTCACCATCACTAGACTAAAGCCCACATATAACAACAAAGATTTGTGATATAAACAATAAGTCCTATTGTAAACTTTTGACAAATCCAATTTTAGAATCATCCGGAATAATTTTTTTCCATAATGGAATGCAAATGTGCAACCAGATTTGCCTCATAAATATGTTTCCCTACTAATAACATAAACTAAACTATGTATGAGAAATGAATTCAAAGAATATTCTACAAACGAGAAAAGCCACAAACTTTTAAATAATTTTATAAAAACAATTACATAATAAGAGTGATAAAAAAATATTCTCCTCGCAAGAAAAACTACAACCTTTAAAATAATTTTATAAAAACATTACATGATAAAACTGATCATTAACTTAAACTCCTCCAAACAAACAATTTTATCTTTCTTCAAAATCAAAATAAAAAAAAATCAAATTAAAAGCCCGTAAAACCATTCCACCACTTTTAACATTCTTGAAAGTAAGCTTTCCTCAAATACATCTTAAAAACATACAAACAAATTTACTATCCACCCATCTAAACTATTACTTATATTTTACCTTTAAAATTTTTTATTTTTTTTAAAATATGATTTAAATAATTTTATAAAAACATTTACGTAATAAAATTGATCATTAACTTAAACTCCCTTAAAGAAACAAGATTATCTTTCCTCAAAATCAAAGTAAAAAAACTCAAATTAAAAATCGTTATTATCTTTCTTCAAAATCAAAGTAAAAAAATTCAAATTAAAAATCAGTAAAACCATTCCACTGCTTTTAACATTCCTGAAAGTAAGCTTTTCTCATATACATCTTAAAACATATAAACAAATTTACTATTCACCCATCTAAACTATTACTTATATTTTTCCCTTAAAAAGTCGAAGAATTTTCTATAAAAATATAATTTAATTTATCCCAATACATTCTTATTTAAATAAAAAAATTATTTAATGATATCATTACCACTCTTGATATATAACTAACGCTGCACAATTTCCCTTTACGTTACATTAAAAAACTATAAAGAAATATCATAATATTCGTTTATAGACTTCTCTTTAAGAATTGTATTCACATTGGGACCATATCAAGAAGTTCTCACATCCAAAAAGAGACACGGTATAAAGAGAATGCATAAATACATTGGGACTATACTAGAAAGTGCTTTACATTACTTTGAAAAAAGCATAGTACAGCAAAATTATATTCACATTGAACCATAGGGCAGTTACTTGGTTTTGAAATTTTAAAATAGAATGAAATATTTACAAGTGAGTTATATAAAATATATTTTAAAAAATATTAAAATTAAAATTAAATATTTATATTTTTATGAAGGTTTTATAAAAATATTTATATTATTAATGGTAATAATTAATTTAATAATATTAAATATATATGATTTTATTAAGAGAAATTTAGAGATGCTATAATATAATGTAAATATTTTGATTTGGTAAAAAAATGTTATTATTTTATTTTTATTAATAGTTATGATAAATTTAACTTGGTAAATCTAGAATTATAATGGATCTAGTATGATTAAAACTAATTTTTTATATTTTTAAAATAAATCTCACACTCACACACATATAGTTCTTATAGCTGCCGTCTATCCACGTGGACCCCCACACACATAAATAAATGACACATATATTAAATAAATAAAACATTACAAAATTTTATTAAAATCTGGACCATACCTAGGTAACTTTATAATATTATTGGTAAGTTGTAATAATTTTCCTTTCTTTTATTGAGAAAGTGAATCTGTCTCTTATGAATGAATGATATTTTAACTTCCACGAGACTAAAAATAGTCTATGGGAGTACCAACCTCCATGTTTTTTTCTTTTTGCAATTCAATCCTTTTTTTACTCAAATTAATGATGAGCTGACCCAATCTTGTAAGAGTCCCTTCACTAAAAAGACAATGCCAAGGAATTGATGCTAACATGATGTCTCTAAGAACACCACATTTCATTATTAAAATATGTTTATATAATATACTATAATAAAATTATTAAAAAATTGTAATAAAGAATAATAAAATAATTTGAGATAATATCACTCCAGATTTATATTAACTCTAAATCTACCAAATATTTTGAGGGAGATAAAATGTGTTGAGATACAAACTTCTTTTAGAGTGAAAAAAGATTTGATCCCTCCATCTTTGATAGATTTGGAATTAAGATGGATCTAGGCTATTTTAATTTCCATAGATTCTCAAAAAGCTAAAAAACCCTGGTAATTTGACAAGTCAAGTTTATATTAGCTAACCCATAATAATAATAAGAACAACAACAACAACAACGAACTTTATTTTTATTATTTTTAATTTTTAATTTATTTTATTTTAAGATAGAGTTATTTTTATTTTGATTAAGACAAAATATTTACAAACATTACATTACAACATCTCTATCATATTAAAATTAAAAAACAAAATGTAAAAGAAATTATCTTATTTCAATTTTCCATTAAAATATTAATTTGTATACCACCACATTGTTAAATCAAAAAATAAATTTATTACAACAAGAAATAACTTATTATTGAAAAAAAAACAAAAGAATCAAATTCCAACATATCCGAAATACAACACTGATATTAAAATTTGGTACCCCAGGTATTTTTTTTTTCCTGAAGGAACTGTATATACACATACATACATGTTCTATGGTTTGAAAATGAAACACACCATCCACTAACCAAATGAAGTCACAGTTGAAGGGGTAATGAGGTTGCACAACCCCTGCAAGCGCTTCGTGGGACTTTGAAAATGAAGAGGCTTTCAAAACTTTCAAACAAAAACAACTTATCTTTACACAACCTTGGGGATAATTCGTTATTTCATAATTTCACACCCTCACCACCTGTAATAACTCCATAGCTTTGGCCCGCCCAAAAGCAGAGGAGCTGACCAACACTGCACAAGAATAAGTATGATTTAGCTTTGCCCGAAGTCGCTCGAACTCCTTTTCAAACCCTTTAAGGATACAAGTACGGAAGCAATTATCTGCTTCTTTATACTTCCCCGTTTTCGCAGAAGTCTCGTTACAGTTTTATCACTTGCCTGCATTTTCCCACCTTCACCTGCAATTCTAGCAGTAGCTTCTGCTTTATTCTCCATGTTGGCCCTGTTGGTCACGTCCACTTACCCATTAGCTTGTGGATGATAAGGAGTGGAGGTCCTATGTTTATTTTGTGATGGCTGAGCAGTTCTTCAATCATATTTGAGGTAAACTGGCTGCCTTGGTCCGTGACTAGCTCTCTAGGGTACCCAAATTTGTAGAATACAATCTCCCTTAGGAATTCAACCACCTTCTCTTCGGTTGCTGCCTTAATCGCCTTGGTTTTAGCCCACTTAGTCAAATAATCAGTGCACCCAATAATGTACTATTTTTTCTTTGAAGGAGGGTTGATAAGCCCAATGAAGTCCATGCCCCACTTGTCAAATGGCTCGAAAGTCACATGAGGTTGTAGAGGCCTTTCATCTCTTGGAGTAGGCTTTCCCATCCTCTGGCACCGATCACACTGACTAATGTATTTTTTCACATCCTAATGAAGAGCGGGCTAATAATAGTCCGCTTGTAACACTTTGAATGCTATCCTCTTTGCTGCAAAGTGACCTCCACAAGGCCCATCATGACAGGTCAGAAGGATGTCAAAGACTTCCTCTTCCCTTACACACCTTCTCAAGATTTGATCTGGGCCATGTTTGAAAATATTGCCCCCAATCCAGGTGAAGGGGGCGCTTTTTCTGACTATCTTGCTCTTTTCTTTGGTGGGAACTATGCTGATATCAAATAGTTTTATATATCAACAAACCATGGGGAGAGAACTGAAATAGCAACAAATGCTCGTCTGGTAATTGGTCATCCACCATTCCTTCTTCACCTACAGGAAGATTCATCCTAGATAGAAAGTTCGCAACAACATTTTCCTTACCAGGCTTATCAACAATAGTTAGATCAAATTGCTATAATAAAAGCAACCATCTTATAATTCTAACATTCACATCTAGTTTGTTCATTAAATATTTGATTGCAGCATGGTCAGTATGCACCAATGTTTGATAGCCTGTAATGCAATGCCTAAATTTGTTTAATGACTGCATAATAGCCAGGAGTTCCTTTTCGGTCATAGTATAATTTAGCTCAGCCTTTGACAGGTTCTTACTGATAAAATAGATGGCATAGGGCAATTTCTCCTCTACCTGACCTAAGGATGCTCCTATGGCTTTGTGTGAGGCATCATCATGAATATGAAAAGGGAGGGCCCAGTTTGGGCCTCGAAGAATTGGAGCAGTGGTCAACTTACCCTTTAAAATGTCTAAGGCCTCTTGACAGTTTTTTGACCATATAAACTCTGAATGTTTGGCCAACAACCCAAATAAAGGAGAGGCCAACTTGCTGAAGTCCTTTATGAACCTTCATTAGTATCCAGCTAACTCCAAGAAACTCCTGACATCCCTCTGCTTTTGAGGAGGTGGGACCCTTTGGATGATTGCTATTTTGTTTGGGTCCACCTACAGTCCTTGCTGAGATATTGAATGACCTAGCACAGTCCCTTCAATCATCAATAATTCACATTTTTCTGGACTTAGAAACAGGTTCATTTCAATGCATTTGTGCAATACTTTGCCTAGGTTAGTCAGGGCTTCTTGAAAATCACAACCATAAGGTGTAAAATCATCCATATAGATTTCCACTGCATCATGTACTAATTCAGCAAAAATACTCAAGACTGCTCTCTGGAAAGTGGCAGGAGCATTGCATAGGCCAAAAGTAAAGACCCTATAGGAAAAAGTACCTCGAGGACAGGTGAATGTGATCTTATCCTGTTCTTCTGGGAAGATTTGGATTTGGTTGTACCCACTGAATCCATCTAGGAAAGAAAATAAATTCTTCCCTGCCAGGCCATCTAGCACTTGGTCAATGAAGGGTAGGGGAAAATGATCCTTCTTTGTGGCTTTGTTCAACTCCCTGTAATCGAGAAAAATCCTCCACTTACCATTTTTCTTGGGAACTAACACTAAAAGAGAGACCCATTCACTGTCAGAGATAGGGTAAATGAATCCTGCATCAAGGAGTTTTTGCAGTTCCTTTTTGACTATATCTTTAAGAGCTGGGTTCATCCTCGTTTGTGGTTGCTGGATTGGCTTGCAACCTTCTTTGATGTATATGTGGTGAGTACACACTGAGGGGTGTACTCTCTTCATTTCCTTTTAACTCCAAGCAAAGGCTTCTAGGTTTTCCCTCAACATGTTGCATAGCTTTTCCTCTTCGAGAGCAGAAAGGGATGGATTAATTTTCAAAGTTTTCTTTGGTTTAAATTCTATGGTTTTGACATGGAGTGGTTGGAATTGGCCAAGCATAAGTCAATTGGATGAGTGTTCTTGATTTCCCTTACTTCTTCTTCTAATGGTAATGAACTAGGAGTTGGACTTTGGAGTAGGTGTTCAATTAACTCATCCTCATCTTGCTGTCCTCCTCCTATGGTTGCTTCCAAAGCATAAAGTTGGGATGAATAAGCCTCATCTTCTTCCTCCTCCTCCAACCATAAAGGTAAATCATGCTCTAGAGAAGGTTCAGCAGGAGGGTATAGGACTAACTGCTTGGACATATGCCCAATCTTGATGGTCATATTCCCATCTCTGCAGCTAATGTAAGCATCCGCTGTGGCCAACCATGACCTACCAAGGATGAGAGGGTAACTAGTAAGCTTAGCCTTAGGCTGGAGAACTAGAAAATCTGCAGGGTACTCCCAGTAGTCAATGGAGACCATCACATCCTCAGAAATTCCCTTAGGGGTGACTATGGAATGGTCTGCAAGTTGCAGAACTATTGTGGTCTTCCTTAATGACCCTTGGAGGTTGAGCTTGAGCATGGTGTCCATGGTCATCACATTAATGGAAGCCCCCAGATCAATCAAAGTGTGTGGGACAATGGTGCCATTGATGTGAAAATCTACTACAGGGCTTCCAGGGTCCAAATATTTTGGAAATATTACCTGCCCCAACATTAAGTCAGACAACTACCCAATGACATTAATGGTAGGAGCATTCCTTTTTCTTCTTCTTGGATGCTTGAAGCATTTCTACTTAATCAACTTATTGTAAATGGGAACATCTTTTATTGCTTGGAGAAGGGGGATCTTTACACATAGATTTTTCAGTTCTCCCGGAAGTTCAACTTCTTCTCGGGTAGGCTGGAGTGGTTGCGATAATCTCTCAAGAAAGGGTGGATTTACTTTAAAGTTGATTTCCTCTCTTTCTTCCTCAACCTCCCTATGTGGAGAGAGAGGTTGGTTATCTGGGAGAATTCTCCCAGATCTTAGGTTGATCTCCTAGATTTATACAACATAAGCTGGGTGTGATGTCTCTCCACTATATACTTGTTGAGCCTGCCTATTGTTCGGGTTCGGATTTGGCTGGGCAGGCATCTGGGGTTGCTCGGGTGGAGCAGAGTGCAGGAGTTGTGGTTGGGTAGGTGGTGGAGGCAATAGAGCTAGAGCATTGTTGTATTGCAGCCTCCACCCGTAGTGTGGGGTATTCCACTGAGGTTGTGGCGGAACATAAGGTTGAAATGACTGGTTGGCTAGCTAGGAATGATACTAAGATGCATAGGACCAAGGAGGGGGTGTAGACAAGGAATGATGAGAAGGGGGTCCCCAAGAAGGTATAGCTATGGTTTGGTTGGGGTTGTAATATGCATGGGATGACCCTTGCATACCTTGTTGGTATGGTCTAGGCCCAGGAGGTCTCCTTTGGTTGATGTAGGAAAGCTGCTCAGTGACCTCTTCAGCTCCTTGATACAACTTTGAGTCTGGGTAAAGAAGGGCACTTGTCTGTGGAGTGGGTTTCTTCACAGACAAAGCAAATCTCAATGCAGTTCAATGAACATTCATTCCTAGGATGCCTCCTGGTGCGTCTAGGAAAAAAGATGGCTAAGGCTCTCTTTGCTTCCTCTTGCTTCCTTTTGATGTTCATGGTGTCCAATTGCAAGGCAAGGGTTTGCAGCATCTCTGTTTTGAAATCTTCCAACATATTTCCAATTTCACCCTTGATGGATGAGTTGGAAGATGATGTAATGGCCATAGGTTGACTACCCATACCCTTTTTCCTCGCTGTCCTAGAATGGTTTCTAAATATTGTCTTGATATCCTCATAGGGTAATTAGTAGATATCCCCTCCTGCTAAAAAATATAAGGTATCCAAAAGATCTTCCCTTACTCCTCTGAGCAGGACCAACTTTAGTGACTCAGGGTCAAGTGTGCACCTGGCCCTTTTGTAACTAAGCTGGAATATTTCTTCATAGTATTCTAAGTATTCATCTTGGCCCATGGTCATCCTGAAAATCTCTTCTTTAATATCCTTTGACCTACAGTAGTCCCTATATTTGTTGTTAAAATCTTGCTGCATCTGAGCCCAAGTTGTGATGCTATCTCCAGGTAAACCCTTGAACCAGCACAATGCTGCATTCTTGAGGGTAGATGGAAACAATTTTAACTTTTGCTCATCATTTGTATAGTCATAGGTTTGGCATATAACAACAAACTCAAATAGGAAAGTGTCAGGGTCCGCTGTGGTTAGACCATGGAAATGAGGTAGGGCAGAGGGGCTTATATTCTTCATCTTAGTGTCCCCAGTGGTTTCCCTGATGGGGAAGGCACCCTCAACTCTCTCTCTCTATTCCCTCTGTCATTTCAGTTTTCAGCCATTGGTTCAGTAGGAATGGGTTCTTCTTCTTCTTCTTCCCCTATAGGTTCTTCAAATGTGTTAGGTTGCTCACCTAAAGGTTCCTCCAATTCACAGCCCCTAAAGAAGAGAGAAGGTTGGCTGTTGGATGCAGTGGGGGTATTTGGCAAGAATTTCCCTAAATTGTCCCTACTCCTATGAGGTATGAAAGGAAATGCTTTTTTGGGGGCTTTTATAAGCTTTTTTTAGCAATAAAGTACTTTGCCAAAATGAAATTGCTGATTCAATGAAAACTACTGACAGAAAGAAACTACTTGCTGAATTGAAATTATATTTGCAGAATAGAAAGGAAAGCAGATAATGACAAATGAAAGAAAGGAAGCTATTAGATTACTTTTACAGAAATAAAATAATGGAAGAAAGTTGAAGACTAGAAATAGAAGAAAAGAAAGCAGTAATCACATTCTACTCTGACACCCCCCCAGCAACGGCGCCAAAAAGTGATGAGCGCCAATATTGCAGCAAGGATGTTGCAACTCATGGGCTACTAGCTTTACTTATCAACCCAAGGTTCGTACAAACCTGGAGGTGACAGTGCTATATGCACAGGTAGAAGTGAAGGTCCTACCTGTTGTCACTTGTTCATCTGGCGAGAGACCCCAGGGGTTCCAAGACAGACTTCTATAGAGTCAGAAGAAGCTTGATTCTTTGATGGAAGAAGAGCAAACCTATTCTAAGAGAGCTACTCTACTGCAGTAATGAAGAAAACAACATGTAATGTGAAACCACACCATATCCTAATTAACCCTTTAAACAGCAAAACTAAGCAGAATTGCTAAGTCAACACTAACTTAATGCTGCTATCTAAGTTACAGAAGTAAAGAGCATCAAACCAAACTAATGGGTAAGCAAGGAAACTAAAATAAGTGAGTTTTCGCGTTTTTGGTGTTTTGGTAAAATCAAGCATGCAAGGATTCAAGCGGAAGAGAAAGCAAAGATCAAAATCAGTGAAATGAGGATGTAACGAAGCAACAATTCATGGGAACCGTTGGATCGATCAACGAACAGTAAAAATGAAAGATGAGTGGCGTAGATCTTATTGCAGGAGATTACATGAATAGATGGATGAACAGGACTAATGGAAGATGAATGACGGAGATCTTATCGCGAGAGGTTAAGTCAATAGATGGACGAACAGGACTAACGGGAGATGAATGGTGGAGATCTTATCACAAGAGGTTAAGCCAATAGATGGACGAACAAGACTAATAGGAAGATGAATGGCAGAGATCTTATCGTGGGAGGTTTAAGTCAAGAGATGAACGAACAAGACTAATCAGAAGATGAATGGCTGAGATCTTATCGTGGAGATGAAGTGAATAGATGGATGGATCACATCAAGTCACGTGGTGATAAAAGGGTAAAAAAACATGCGGAATGATGGAGCGGGTTTCTGTAGACAGTAAGCAGTTTCTCACGCGCCCTCAAGGCTGTAAATAGAATTCCAAAATTTTACACGATTAGCCTAACTGGGTGACACGTAGCACGAGAAAACCACTTTTCTCACGTGCTCTCGAGCGGATATCAGTTGTGCAAGAATTCGTGTGAGATTGCGCAATAGCCATTGGATCATGCAGGATTGATCAACGGTGGAGATCAGCCAAGCTAGTTGGTGATCGAGTGACGCGATAATTGTTGGATCAAGAGTGCAATAGATCTACGGTGGAGATTTGGAGTGCCATAAAGTAGGTGGAAGAATTCACGATAACCATTGGATCAAGTTAGACAGATCGACGGTGGAGATCTGGAGCGCATAAAGTCAAGCATTGTAATGAATTAGACGATGATTTGTCAGGTTTATTGTGGATTGGATGCTAAGGAGATCTACAGGTATAATCCGCTTATGACTTGATTTGTTGGCTCGCACTTAAGCATTTCATGCTGAAATGAGAATATGAGTGAGATCTATTATAGAAAGAGAGTGATAGAAGACAATAACGATGAAATGAACCAAGTACTGAATCAAGACAACAAACTCCAAAGCTCATGCAATAACTAGAAATCTGAAACACAACCAATCTACTCTACACTATTGTAATGAAAATGCAACTACTTAAGCAAATGAATGATTAAACCATGAATCTATGCGCTATATTGCTGTAATGGAAATGCAACTATTTAAGAAAATGAATGATTAAACCATGGATCTAAGATAACATACATGTACAGTAAAGAGGAGCCTTAGCTGCTAGCGTTGGGTCCTAACCCAAGAGCTTTAGTCCTCTGAGTTAACTCAGTGTTGGCTTGAAACAAAACTCATTCTTATTATCAAATCAATGGATTACATCCAAAACTATCACAAGTCTTGCAGCTCAAAAATAAAGTAGAGTTTTACAATCAAAAGTCTGAATCCTACTGAGGTCCTAGGCCTCTCTACTTATGCATTTGAAGTCTCCAAAAACTTCCTTAAAATTAGGGAGGCTCGACTCCCAAACTAGAGATAAACTGGTGCTGACTTCCACTTGCTCGATTGCCTTCTAGTTGTCATGATTTGGCTAGTTGCACTTCGAGCTGATGGAGGTATATTCGAATGGGGGGTAGTAAATGAGGAGTATTTCCCTCCTATAATTCCTCTCCCTTGTCCCATTCGAGTTTTGACCAAGGTCTTTGCTAAAGTTCCTTACTTTTATCCTTTAATCCCACATTACATGTACATTAGACCACAAAGCAAAATATCCAACTCTAACTCATCTCATAAATAAAATATAATCAAAAGTATGCAATAAGTTGTGAGAATAGTTGTTTTGACTAAGCTAAGAGGTGAATTAAGGCCCATATAATTACCCAATGATGAGGCTCATCAATGAAAATAGTTGCATTATGAACAAAATACGCATTCACGAACCTAAATATATGATTCATCAATCAAAGAAACAACTATTATCTTCATGCTCAATGTAGGTTCCATACAAAATAATTGATAAATGTTTCCTAGCAGAACCCACCTACTTTAGTTTCTTTTTTAACATAGGGATATAGGCTTTGCAACACCTTGCAAACCTCAAAGTAAATAGGTGATATATTAGTCAACAACCACTTTATGTTGTACTATATTAAGACCTCATTTTCTCTCACTTGCTTGAACCCCCTACAGTATGGGTACGTCTACGTCATCCCTTTTGAGATTTTTCACACTCCCCACCTTTTGAATTTATTGTTGATAGTTGGTCCTCCTTGGCCTCTTTCATGAGAAATCCTCCTTCCCAGGGCACTTATCTCCCTCCTTGATCTTCTTAGAGCTTGCTAGAGGTAAACTATAATGTATTTTTGTCATATGATTTTCTCCTAACCTCATACACTAGGGAGCAATCTATTATCACCCAAAAATGGTCCACCTAAGCAAATGCACATAATTGACCAAAATACACCATTATGTAGTAGCATTTCCACCTATTCCACTTGCTCCACTTTGACTTGAACTCAAGAAATGCATATTAAAAGGTCATACAAAAAGAAGTGTACTAGACTTATCACCCCTTTCAAGTGCATTTCCAATGTGGAAATCAAACCCAAAATCTATGTTGGTGTGTGGAAACACAAATTTTGACTATTCCAATTAGAAATTTTCCAAAAAATTAAAATGAATAAAAATGGACATTTCCAAATCCTAAAAGTTGTTTCTATCCTTGATTTGATCAACTAATTATCGCTTATGATGACCACATCAAAAGGAACTAACCACTATTTTTCTTATAAAAACCAATAGGTCCCTCCCTCCCCATCATCCATTTACAAAAGTAACTAGATCCTGCCAAAAATGATCTAGACCTCAAGAGAATTCCTTTCTCTTTAACCATTATGCACATCCAAGTTACTTATATCCAAAGAGAGGGGATCAACAACTGTGAAAGAAAAGGACCCTCCTAACAAGGAGATCTTGGAGGCAATCTTCTTCAACTATTTCTTCCATAGGTGAAATGTAATATAGTTTCCATTGGATATAGAGTTTCATTCACATTATTTAAAACATGTTTATTCTCTTTTCTGCAATTTATTTCTTTTATTCCTTTCATATGATTAAAAACTATTTAATGTAATGCCTATCTACTTTTAAATTATATATTTTATGCTTTATCTCCATATTTTTCTGTATCTAGACCACAACCTCTAGATATATAAATTTTCACACCCTTGTTAAATATTTCTACCAATAATGAAACCCCTATTCATCCAAGGATGCCATTTTCATATAACCCAATTGAGTAGAGTAACCCTCGCTAGATTTATTAAACACTCATGGTAGAGAATCATCTTTATCTCTCAATCTAACATGGCATATCCTCAACTTGTATATATAAGAGGTCCCTATACCTACATCTTCTCCTATAAGATCAAGACCTAAAGCCTATCTCCAATACTATGACCATAGATTAGCTATATTTTGAGCCGAATGTAGTTGAGTTGTAATACCTCTATCAATGAAGGAAATCCTCATGCTAGTTACAAAAATCAATCTCTTTTCACAACCTAAAATATCATCATTTCTAATTCCAACCTAGTCCCCATTCCCAACTCTCTAGGTTAGATGACCTATTATTGTGGATGATTGGAAAATATATTTTTTATTGATTAGAGGCATTCTTATTAGACTTCCTAGTATTCATCATTGATTCAAGATAAGGTCCAAGCTCGAAGTATTTGTTTGCAATGACCCTACTCTGCAAATTATGGCAAGTGAGTGCCATCAACAAACTTTTGATTACTAGGGAAACACCAAAATTGTGAATAATTTTTGAGCCCAAACCTCACACCTCCTTTGGTTTTACTAAGATCTATCCTTTTATATGTGGAATTCCCCCTTGTTTTTTATTAACCAAAAAAATTTGAAGCACATCATTTGATTTCTTCTAAAACCCCATTAGGGGTATGGGATAAAAAATATTAGAAAATATGACTAGACAAAAGTTAGTCTGTAGGTTTTAACCCTGTACAAAAATTACCTACAAATAATTTCTTAAACATAAATATATAATGGCGAGAACATAAAACAAATATACACAGATATTTTCCCCTAGATCCCAAAATCGGGACTACCAGCTCAGTTTTCATTATTTTCCTTTCAATCTTACATATATATATATATATATATATATATATATATATATGTCAAAGCATTCATAAACCCCAATCCATTAACCGTTGATTAGAACATAACCATAGTTCCCTTGACCGGATCTACAAAATACCTTGGGCAAAAAACCATCATGTCCAAAACCATGTGCAAAACCTATGCACAAAACCATGGGTAGGTCCGCTCACCATCTTTGCGTCTAACCCCCATCCTTGGTTCTGCATATATATAGAAAAAAAATTCCCGGGGAATGCCCCAGACCCCATGCGTGTGTGACTAGTCATGGAAAGAATATAATACACACCCAACATAGTCTCCCATCAATTGATAACTACCAATTACACTAAGTGTGCATTTTTCACTCTATTTTTTCAAAAACCCACGAGGACTATACATTTTTTTACGTATTGGGCTTTAAGAGGAAGTTAGGATGTTTGAAACCATCATTAAATGTTACAAGATTAAAGAGGCATGTCCTTTTGATCCATTTTTTACCCTCTCATTCCAAATTGAAAAGGATATATATACTTTTTAACATTCAATTCCATCATTAGTGGCAACATTGTAAGTTTCTAGTGTTTCTTATAACTAAGCTACATTGCTAAAACTTCCATTCTTGAATAGTAACACATCAATCACAAATAGTGGATGAGTTAAGAACAAATTCCCCCCCTTCCTTAACACTAACCATTAGACCTTGTATTTTTGCATCTTTAATGATTGTTCTCAAGTCCTTTTCTAATTATAGAGAGAAAATATGAGGGTGGACATCCCTATTTGAGGCCTATAAAGGAATGGTTACTGCAAAATAAAACACTCTTGTGCCAGGCCTCACTAGATCCATGACAATAGTGGGATTCGCCACATATATCACCTCAATAGTGAATTCCCCTATTGTTTTGTGGGAAGATGATATCCCCACAAGAGACTTCCCCTGTTGGTCATGGAAGATGATAGTGGATGAAGTTTTTCTTTCAAGATCTCTCCATCTAGGCATCTCCACAAGAAGAATAAGTCCTTTTTATTTTTATAAAACTTGGTGCTTGTGAGGTGAGATGAGCACTCTTTGAGGGGGATTTGAGATATCAACTTGGTGACTCCATTATGAAAAGTATGAATAGCAATTTTTTATTTTTGAAGTTGTGTATGGATACAAGATGGTTCCTTGGGATGTGCATGTATTGTACCCAACAATGAACGCTGAGAACATCCCAAGATATCCAAAAAGACCTTATCCAAATTTGTACAAGAATATTTTAACATTTGATGGTTGTCCTTTGGTTGTTGCCCCCCATGTCTTGGAATTTATAGGACATATCTCATAAATTGAAGAAAGACATGAGGATGCCATGCTAAGGTTATTCTTTAGGACTAGATGTTACCCATAATTTTGTCTTGCATAAATTGGTGTAATATAAGTAGTTGATGTAGCCAGTATATGTAAATACTGATAGTCCCATATTTATTAGGAACTCATTGCCACCACATTTGAGTCTTGATCTTGTAGCATCCCCAAGGGAAAAATATTTGTGTTAAATGCTAGTGGTGCAAAGCTACAATTACTAGCTCTTGAAGTTGTAGCAAAAATGACAGAGAAGAGGAGTGCCTAGAAGTACATACCTGTCCATAATTTCAAATACAACTCATTATGGGAAGATTCTAGTTTTGAACAGAAGATGAGATGACTAGATTAATCATGCATAGTATTTTGTTGATGAGAATGTAATAACTATAACCAATGGTGACTTTAGCAAAGGGAGTGCATTGTACTCATCATTGAGGCTATCCATACTCAAAGAGAACTATTTGTAGTCTATTGTAACACTTAATTTAGTAAACTACATCATAACAAAATGTTTATGTAAGAAGGATGCAATAATTTCCTTATAGGAGAAGCAACCCTCTATAAATTTATATTAATGATGGCAAAGGGACATAAATGTGACTTGTGTCAAGTGTATAAGAAGAGTGATGAATTGGTTCAAGAGTCTATTGTAGAAGTGTCCCAAAATTCATTGGTACAATAGATCATACCAAATTGAAGATATAGTACAATGTTGAGAGTGATTTTAGACATATTCTAAAGCTCCAAACTTCCAAAGAATGTGTTGAAGTGTTGACTTCTGATTGCCATCCAAATTTCAAAGTTTCCATAGTGAATCAAAGAATGTGAATAAGGAAATAGAAAATATTTATATAGGTGTGCGAAGGAGTATACATGTTAGGACCAACCTATCCAAAATTTGATAGTCAATTTAACAGTTGATATTTACCTTAAAGATTGTTCTGAGATGTGAGGGATTTCTTTGGAAATCCCTCCCTTTTGAGAGTCATTTGAGGTTAAGTGAAGAAAATACTTTGTTGAGCATGGGGAGGTTGAGGAGCCTAGGAGCTCATGGAGGACCAAATTTTCCACTTGAAAGGTTGGTGTTGCACCTTTAAGCTACCTTGAAGGGCACCCTTGAAAATATTTTGCATTAGCCTTAGAGGCTAATTTAGGGTGTGTGTGCCCACATTGAAGGATGTTTAGAATGATTTGTGTAAGAGGTTGGAAAAGTTAAGGAAAACGTTATGCATATGAAGGGCCTTTAGAGGGTTGGTGCTTCACTAAGAATCCTTCATTTGAGGAAATGGTCATATTTTGAGTCCCTATTTTTTTTACTTGTGGCATTAAAAGCCCCATTTTGCATTTATTTAGATTAATCAATTTGTAGAGCGGGTCTTTTTCCCTTCCTTTGGTTGATTTAGGGGATTTTAGGTTAGAAGATTATTGTTTTATTATGAGGGAAGTTGAGCCCCTCTTCTACAAATAGAGGTGCACTTCCTTTTGTTTTCCCATGGAGTTTTGGGGAAGAAATCCCATAGTAATCTAATTTTTTTGTGATTTTTCCTTGTAAAAAATTGGCCTTGGATATGTCAAGTTGAGCAACTTATCTTGGGGAAGATATGTTTTGCATGGATAAACTTTCATTGGATTGACAAAGTGATGCTTAAATGAATGGTGCAATTTTATTGTGAGGGGTAGTTTACATTTTGCTATAATTGTTGAATTAGGGTTTTAAGCTTTCTTAATAGATGTTTCATCTCTTATGAACTCTATTTTATCGATATGCAAATTTTTTCATAAAGTAGCCATCACAAAAACTAGATTGAATTTCTCGAACTTAAGTATCTTACTTTGGAAAGTTGCTAGGGTTAGATTGAGAAGTTATCCTTCTCTCTTTCCCTCTCCATCTAAGGTCTTCAACTATTGACTCACTCCTTGTTTGAATCCATATGCCCATATATTCATTGATAAGTCAAGGAATTGATCCTTCATTCTCCATCACTTTTTACTTTTTGTAATTCATTAAATTCAAGGTAACACATGTTTGGAATCTATTCGAGCATCTCCAAGTCCTATCTTGAGCCATAGGTTCTTTGATCTCACTACTTCTTTTCATGTAGAACCATACATTATTGAAGATTATTTTAGGGTGTCTATATGGCAAGATCCTTGAAGGGTGTTCAACTTAGGGATCCTTGGGTTACTTAATCTTCGAGACTTTCCATGGAAGCCTCCCTTGCCAGGATAACATCTGCCCACAAAATAGTATGGGAATTTGTTACTATGGTGGAAATTAAAGTAGATCCCATTGTTGTCAAGTATCTAGTAAGGCCTAGCACTAGGGCGCTAGATTTTGTGATACTAAGGCCTTAAAAAATCTGAAGTTAGTACATTAATTAACATTACCAAATACATATGAGAAATACATCTCATTATCCATTTCACCATCACTAGACTAAAGCCCACATATAACAACAAAGATTTGTGATATAACCAATAAGTCCTATTGTAAACTTTTGACAAATCCAATTTTAGAATCATCCTGAAATAATCTTTTTCCATAATGGAATGCAAAAACCAGATTTTCCTCATAAATGTGTCTCCCTACTAGGAACATAAACTAAACTATGTATGAGAAATGAATTCAAAGAATATTCTACAAACGAGAAAAGCCACAAACTTTTAAATAATTTTATAAAAACAATTACATAATAAGAGTGATAAAAAAATATTCTCCTCGCAAGAAAAACTACAACCTTTAAAATAATTTTATAAAAACATTACATGATAAAATTGATCATTAACTTAAACTCCTCAAAAAAACAATTTTATCTTTCTTCAAAATCAAAGTAAAAAAATTCAAATTAAAAGCCCATAAAACTATTCCACCGCTTTTAATATTCCTGAAAGTAAGCTTTCCTCAAACATCTTAAAAACATACAAACAAATTTACTATTCACCCATCTAAACTATTACTTGTATTTTACCTTTAAAAAATCTATTTTTTTTTTTTACTTTTATAAAAATATAATTTAAATAATTTTATAAAAACATTTACATAATAAAATTGATCATTAACTTAAACTTCCTTAAAGAAACAATATTATCTTTCCTCAAAATCAAAATAAAAAAATTCAAATTAAAAATCCATTATTATCTTTCTTCAAAATCAAAGTAAAAAAATTCAAATTAAAAATCAGTAAAACCAACATTCCTGAAAGTAAGCTTTTCTCATATACATCTTAAAAACATATAAACAAATTTACTATTCACCCATCTAAACTATTACTTATATTTTTCCTCTAAAAAGTCCAAAAATTTTCTACAAAAATATAATTTAATTTATCCCAATACATTCTTATTTAAATAAAAAATTATTTAATGATATCATTACCAGTCTTGATATATAACTAACGCTGCACAATTTCCCTTTACGTTACATTAAAAAACTATAAAGAAATATCATAATATTCGTTTATAGACTTCTCTTTAAGAATTGTATTCACATTGGGACCATATCAAGAAGTTCTCACATCCAAAAAGAGACACGGTATAAAGAGAATGCATAAATACATTGGGACTATACTGGAAGGTACTTTACATTACTTTGAAAAAAGCATAGTACAGCAAAATTATATTCACATTGAACCATAGGGCAGTTACTTGGTTTTGAAATTTTAAAATAGAATGAAATATTTACAAGTGAGTTATATAAAATATATTTTAAAAAATATTAAAATAAAAATTAAATATTTATATTTTTATGAAGTTTTTATAAAAATATTTGCATTATTAATTGTAATAATTAATTTAATAATATTAAATATATGTGATTTTATTAAGAGATGTTGACTATTTTAATATGGTAGAGATGTTATAATATAATGTAAATATTTTGACTTGTTAGAAAAAATATTATTATTAATAGTTATGATAAATTTAACTTGGTAAATCTAGAATTAAGATGGATCTAGTATGATTAAAACTAATTTTTTATATTTTTAAAATAAATCTCACACTCACACACACATATATAGTTCTTATAGCTGTCGTCTATCCACGACCCGGTGGACCCCCACACACACATAAATAAATGACACATATATTAAATAAATAAAACATTACAAAATTTTATTAAAATGTAGACCATACCTAGGTAACTTTATAATATTATTGGTAAGTTGTAATAATTTTCCTTTCTTTTATTGAGAAAGTGAATCTGTTTCTTATGAATGAATGATATTTTAACTTCCACGAGACTAAAAATAGTCTATGGGAGTACCAACCTCCATGTTTTTTTCTTTTTGCAATTCAATCCTTTTTTTACTCAAATTGATGACGAGCTGACCCAATCTTGTAAGAGTCCCCTCACTGAAAAGACAATGCCAAGGAATTGATGCTAACATGATGTCTCTAAAAGCACCACATTCCATTACTAAAATATGTTTATATACTATACTAAAATAAAATTATTAAAAAATTGTAATAAAGAATAATAAAATAATTTGAGATAATATCACTCCAGATTTATATTAACTCTAAATCTACCAAATATTTTGAGAGAGAGCAAATTTGTTGAGATACAAACTCCTTTAGAGTGAAAAAAGATTTGATCCCTCCATATTTGATAGATTTGGAATTAAGATGGATCTAAGCTATTTTAATTTCCATAGATTCTCATAAAGCTGAAAAACCCCTGGTAATTTGACAAGTCAAGTTTATATTAACTAACCCACAAACTAATAATAATAATAATGACATAGAACTTTTATTTTTATTATTTTTAATTTTTAATTTATTTTATTTTAAAATAGGATTATTTTTATTTTGATTAAGACAAAATATTTACAAACATTATATTACAACATCTCTATCATATTAAAATTAAAAAACAACTCAATGTAAAAAAATATCTTATTTCAATTTTCCATTAAAATATTAATTTACATACTACCACAGTGTTAAATCAAAAAATAAATTTATTACAACGGGAAATAACTTATTATTGAAAAAAAACCAAAAGAATCAAATTCCAACATATCTGAAATACAACACTGATATTACAATTTGGTACCCCAGGTATTTTTTTTTTCCCGAAGGAACTGTATATACACATAGATACATGTTCTGCGGTTTGAAAACGAAACACGCCATCCACTCACCAAAATGAAGTTACAGTTGAATGCTCTACTGTTTGAAAACGAACACACCATACACTAACCAAATGAAGTCACAGTTGAAGGGGTAATGAGGTTGCACAACCCCTGCAAGCGCTTCGTGGGACTCTGAAAACAAAGAGGCTTTCAAAACTTTCAAACAAAAACAGCTTATCTTTACAGAACCTTGGGGATAATTCGTTATTTCATAATTTCACACCCTCACCACCTGTAATAACTCCATAGCTTTGACCTGCCCAAAAGCAGAGGAGCTGACCAACACTGCACAAGAATAAGTATGATTTAGCTTTGGCCGGAGGCGCTTGAACTCCTTTTCAAACCCTTTAAGGATACAAGTAAGGAAGCAATTATCTGCTTCTTTATACTTCCCCGTTTCGGCGGAGGTCTCGGTACAGTTTTATCACTTGCCTGCCTTTTCCCACCTTCACCTGCAATTCTAGCAGTAGCTTCTGCTTTATTCTCCATGTCGGCCGCTGCCGAAATTTCCCAGAGAAAGAGAACAGAGCGCAGATTTCACATAAAAATTAGCGGCATAGCAAAGATAGAGATAAAAGCGAATCGCAATGGTGGCCGAGAGTCATATAAATGTTTAGGTCAAGAACTCTTTTGGAAAAATCTGGACGGGCGCCACCGAAAACTTGAAATCCACGTATAACTAAAATTGTGCCGTCGAGCGTTTTTCTTTAGGAAAGCGTATGCGCTGATACGTATTCCCCTGTACCATCGACGTACACTGGAGAATCATAAGTGAAAGTGAAGATACTCTAATAAATTAACCTTTTGTTAATAAAGGTTCGATTAAAACTTTATTCCTCAATAATATAATTATATTAAAAAAATCACATATTTATCGTAATAACAAAATGCGAGAGCTGTTCTTTATAGCTTTATGGAAAAATAGTGACACGATTTGTATGAGGTCTAGGCATAACGACTAATGAATACAGTGGAATACCTTGCATTATGAAAAAGCTTGGAGGTGATTATAGAAAAGAAAATTCCATGACTTATTATATTGAAAATTCCATGATTTATTATTGTATTTGGATACTCAATGTTTATTATTTGATAAATGACGAAACCAAACAATATATTCAGATTCCCCTCTCAATAATCAAAGGGTTCTTATCTCTGCCTCTCAGTTTGAAATTTCTGGAATTTTTCATATTCTAAACATTTGAATATGGTAGCAGATAATTTAGCCATAAGAGATTTTGTTATGGAACAAAGCAGCCTTGAATTGGATAATATTCTCAACATTTCTACAGTTCCATAATGATTAAGAAAATTTCAAATTTTGGTCACTTCGATGGCGGCGTTTACGTTCCCAATAATTATGTTTTCGCGAGATTATTTTATTACAATCATTGGCGATATGGCTTATTGAAGCCTGGTGTTTATGATTTAGAAACGTGGCCAATTTCCTTGACGCCCCTTATAAAGTGGCATGCTCTCAGAGAATAATGAGTTCTAGCCTCCGACGATTTGCCTCTTTCTAGCCACGTTCATCATCGGTCTCTCTCCGGCTCTTAAATGGGCTCTCAAGTGACAAGTCTCTTTGTCTAATTCAAGAGGGTGGTGTCTTTTCCATTTAATCTCCTTAAGGTGGGGCTCAGGGTGTGCTAAATTCAAAATAGCACATGTTTGGAATCTATTCGAGCATCTCTAAGTCCCATCTTGAGCCATAGGTTCTTTGATCTCACTACTTCATTTCATTTAGAGCCCTACATTATTGAAGATTATTTTAGGGTGTTTATATGGCAAGATCCTTGAAGGGTATTTAACTTAGGGATTCTTGGGTTACTTAATCTTCGAGACTTTCCATGGAAGCCTCCCTTGCCTGGATAACATTTGCCCACAAAATAGTAGGGGAATTTGCTACTAAGGTGGAAATTATAGTAGATCCCATTGTTGTCGAGTATCTAGTAAGGCCTAGCACTAGGGCACTAGATTTTGTGATACTAAGGCCTTAAAAAATCTGAAGTTGATCCATTAATTAACATTACCAAATACATATGAGAAATACATCTCATTATCCATTTCACCATCACTAGACTAAAGCCCACATATAACAACAAAGATTTGTGATATAACCAATAAGTCCTATTGTAAACTTTTGACAAATCCAATTTTAGAATCATCCGAAATAATCTTTTTCCATAATGGAATGCAAACGTGCAACCAGATTTGCCTCATAAATATGTCTCCCTACTAGGAACATAAACTAAACTATGTATGAGAAATGAATTCAAAGAATATTCTACAAACGAGAAACGCCACAAACTTTTAAATAATTTTATAAAAACGATTACATAATAAGAGTAATAAAAAAAATATTCTCCTCGCAAGAAAAACTACAACCTTTAAAATAATTTTATAAAAACATTACATGATAAAATGGATCATTAACTTAAAATCCTCCAAAAAAAACAATTTTATCTTTCTTCAAAATCAAAGTAAAAAAAATCAAGTTAAAAGCCCATAAAACCATTCCACCGCTTTTAACATTCCTGAAAGTAAGCTTTCCTCATATACATCTTAAAAACATACAAACAAATTTACTATTCACCCATCTAAACTATTACTTGTATTTTACCTTTAAAAATTTTTTTTTTTTTTAAATATAATTTAAATAATTTTATAAAAACATTTACATAATAAAATTGATCATTAACTTAAACTCCCTTAAAGAAACAATATTATCTTTCCTCAAAATCAAAGTAAAAAATTCAAATTAAAAATCCATTATTATCTTTCTTCAAAATCAAAGTAAAAAAATTCAAATTAAAAATCAGTAAAACCATTCCACTGCTTTTAAAATTCCTGAAAGTAAGCTTTTCTCAAATACATCTTAAAAACATATAAACAAATTTACTATTCACCCATCTAAACTATTACTTATATTTTTCCCTTAAAAGTCCAAAAATTTTCTATAAAAATATAATTTAATTTATCCCAATACATTCTTATTTAAATAAAAAAAATATTTAATGATATCATTACCACTCTTGATATATAACTAACGCTGCACAATTTCCCTTTACGTTACATTAAAAAACTATAAAGAAATATCATAATATTCGTCTATAGACTTCTCTTTAAGAATTGTATTCACATTGGGACCATATCAAGAAGTTCTCACATCCAAAAAGAGACACGGTATAAAGAGAATGCATAAATACATTGGGACTATACTAGAAGGTACTTTACACTACTTTGAAAAAAGCATAGTACAGCAAAATTATATTCACATTGAACCATAGGGCAGTTACTTGGTTTTGAAATTTTAAAATAGAATGAAATATTTACAAGTGAGTTACATAAAATATGTTTTAAAAAATATTAAAATAAAAATTAAATATTTATATTTTTAATGATGTTTTTATAAAAATATTTACATTATTAATTGTAATAATTAATTTAATAATATTAAATATATATGATTTTATTAAGAGATGCTGACTATTTTAATATGATAGAGATGTTATAATAGAATGTAAATATTTTGACTTGGTAAAAAAAATATTATTATTTTATTTTTATTAATAGTTATAATAAATTTAACTTGGTAGATCTAGAATGAAGATGGATCTAGTATGATTAAAACTAATTTTTTATATTTTTAAAATAAATTTCACACTCACACACACATATATAGTTCTTATAGGTGCTGTCTATCCACGACCCGGTGGACCCCCACACACACATAAATAAATGACACATATATTAAATAAATAAAACATTGCAAAATTTTATTAAAATCTGGACCATACCTAGGTAACTTTATAATATTATTGGTAAGTTGTAATAATTTTCCTTTCTTTTATTGAGAAAGTGAATCTGTCTCTTATGAATGAATGATATTTTAACTTCCACAAGACTAAAAATAGTCTATGGGAGTACCAACCTCCATGTTTTTTGCTTTTTTGCAATTCAATCCTTTTTTACTCAAATTGATGATGAGCTGACCCAATCTTGTAAGAGTCCCCTCACTGAAAAGACAATGCCAAGGAATTGATGCTAACATGATGTCTCTAAAAGCATCACATTCCATTATTAAAATATGTTTATGTAATATACTATAATAAAATTATTAAAAAATTGTAATAAAGAATAATAAAATAATTTGAGATAATATCACTCCAGATTTATATTAACTCTAAATCTACCAAAGATTTTGAGAGAGATCAAATTTGTTGAGATACAAACTTCCTTTAGACTGAAAAAAGATTTGATCCCTCCATGTTTGATAGATTTAGAATTAAGATGGATCTAGGCTATTTTAATTTCCATAGATTCTCATAAAATTGAAAATCCCCTCGTAATTTGACAAGTCAAGTTTATATTAACAACAACAACAACGATTTTTATTTTTATTTTTTAATTTATTTTATTTTAAGATAGGATTATTTTTATTTTTATTAAGACAAAATATTTACAAACATTACATTACAACATCTTTATCATATTAAAATTAAAAAACAACTCAATGTAAAAAAAATATTTTATTTCAATTTTTCATTAAAATATTAATTTACATATCAGCACAGTGTTAAATCAAAAAATAAATTTATTACAACCAGAAATAACTTATTATTGAAACAAAGATACAAAAGAATCAAATTCCAACATATCTGAAATACAACACTGATATTACAATTTGGTACCCCAGGTATTTTTTTTTTCCCGAACGAACTGTATATACACATAAATTAACCTTTCGTTCGTTAATAAAGGTTTGATTAAAAATTTATTCCTCAATAACATAATTATATTAAAAGCAAGATCACATATTTATCGTAATAACAAAATGCGAGAGCTGTTCTTTATAGCTTTATGGAAAAATAGTGAGAAGATTTGTATGAGGTCTAGGCATAACGACTAATGAATATGGTGGAATACCTTGCATTATGAAAAGGCTTGGAGGTGGTTATAGAAAAGAAAATTCCATGACTTATTATATTGAAAATTCCATGATTTATTATTGTATTTGGATACTCAATGTTTATTATTTGATAAATGACGAAACCAAACAATATATTCAGATTCCCCTCTTAATAATCAAAGGGTTCTTATCTTTGCCTCTAAGTTTGAAATTTCTAGAATTTTTCATATTCTAGACATTTGAATATGGTAGCAGATAATTTAGCCATAAGAGATTTTGTTATGGAACAAAGCAGCCTTGAATTGGATAATATTCTCAACATTTCTACAGTTCCATAATGATTAAGAAAATTTCAAATTTTGGTCATTTGGATGGCGGCGTTTATGTTCCCTATAATTATGTTTTCGTGAGATTATTTTATTACAATCATTGGCGATATGGCTTATTGAAGCCTGGTGTTTATGATTTAGAAATGTGGCCAATTTCCTTGGCGCCCCCTTATAAAGTGGCATGCTCTCAGAGAATAATGAGTTCTAGCCTCCGATGATTTGTGTAAGGTCCTCGAGTTTAGCTGGGCGTGGTTGGGCGAGCGGGCGCGGTTGGGTGCGGGCGAGCCGGGCCGCACGACGGGCGAAAACACACACGGGCGCGGGCGCGATGAACAAGCGCGAGTGTGTGGTGCGACGGCGGGCGAGCGCACACGGGCGCGGGCGCGGTGAACGGGCGCGGGCATGTGGTGCGACGACAGGCGAGCGCACACGGGCGTGGGCGCGGTGAACGGGCGCGGGCGCGGTGCGACATGCGGGTGAGCGCACACGGTGGCGACTCACATATGCGACGAAGTGCGACGATAAAGAAATGAAGTGCGATGATTTATACCCATGCGAAGGGCGTTTGCGATGAGGGGTGGCCGACCTACGACAGGTGGGCAAGGCCGACTTATAAAACGCTGAACGGGTGTGTGTGCGGGGTGTGTGGGCGGTCGGCTGGGCAGCCCACCCACGCACGAAGGATGCGTATATATTTGGTGCGATGGAGCTCAAATTCAACACACAATTCGACAAGCATTCACATCTTCTACGCTCTTGGAGAAGTGCGCAGTTTTAGAAGGAGTCTTGAGCGCATAGCTCATGCGCACTCCTTGGAGATACACACTTGTGGAGTTTGCTCACGGTGAGAGGTGAAGGTGTTGGGCAAGGCGTGCCCGGGTTGGATGTGCGGTTGTGATATTGTGCCGGGACTTGGCAAGGGTGTCTTGGTGACTCAAGTGAGCACCCGCCCATCGTGCAAGGTGTGCACGAAGTTGTATTGATGTAAAATGGGCTAAGTATGGGGCTTGGTCTTGCCAAGACATACTTGTATATTGTAAACTGACATTCTTAATATATTATCGGGCAGACTCATTGTTCAGGGAGTTGCCCCTCCCTTTATACTGTGCAATTGTTGTTCTTGTTATAATTGCTGTTGATAATGAATGAGTATGGGTGTTCATTAGTATAAAGCCTAACATAATATTACTTGGTTGCGAAACACAAACTAAGTAAGGAAAAGTGAATTAGGCGTAGTCCATGAACATTAGTATTGGTGAAAAGAAAGTGTTTGGTGGTGCCGCACCTCACTATAAGCGGTTGGAAGACTACCGCAGGTGTAGGGGCGTGACAAGTGGTATCAGAGCTAGTGCCGGGAGAGCTGGTGTTGGTGTTGAAGCATTGAAGTTGATACACACCTGCACTTTGTGACAGGTAGTATCAGAGCAGCTGATTCAGGGTATTGAAGGTGTAAGCTGCTACACACCTTCACCGAAGTGAAGTTGGTATCAGAGCTAGTCTGAAGACTTGGAGGAGTCTTGCAGGAAGCTGGTGAGCAGGGTTGCTCGTGACAGTGGAAAGGGTACTTGCAGGTGAAGGAAGCTGTTTCACACAAGTGGAACAAGGGTTGGTTCAAATTGCAGGTGACTTGGTGAAGCTGTTGGATGGTCGAAACTAGATCACAAAAGAAGAAGAAGCTGTTAGAGATGGCAGCTGAATCTCAGGCTGGGTCTAGTCATCATGGTGTGCAGGATGCTACCATCACACTTATGGAGAAAGTGTTGGTGAGAATGGAGGTTATGGAGACTTCCTGGGATAAGAAGATGGACTTGCTCGCTAAAGAACAAGAGGCCAATTCGAAGGTGAACGGAGAGCTCGATGAACTCTGAAGACAACACGACGAACTCTGGACACAATATGAGTACACTGATCTTATGTGTACACAACTTGAAATAAGGGTCAAGGAGGTTGAAGAAGCAAGAGATCAAGGTCTTGTAGAGATCGTGAACTTGAAGAAATCTCTTAACGAAGCCAAAGATGAGATCACGATGTTGAAGAAGGCTGTGAGGCATAACTCAGGTGGAGGAGTGCCTCATGTAAAAGTCAAAGAACCAGAATCTTATGATGGCACAAGAAATGCAAAGACTATTGGCAACTTTCTATGGGACATGGAGCAATACTTGGAAAGGTTGGGTCTATCTGATGATGAGACAAAGGTCACGGTAGCTGCTCAGTTCTTAACAAAGGATGCTAAGATGTGGTGGCGAAGGAGGCTGGATCAGATTGCCAATGGCAGTGCTGATGACATCACTTCGTGGGATGACATGAAGAAAGCTTTGCAGACCCATTTCAGTCCTCAGGATGAAACATGGGAAGCAAGGACAAAGATTAAGTACATAAAGCAGACCGGGAGCCTACAAGCATATCAGCGAGAGTTTGCAAGTGCAGCTCTGGAACTTCCTGACATGGCAGAGAGGGACAAGGTGTTCAACTTCATTATTGGGTTGAAGCCTTGGGCATGCAATGAAGTGAAGAGACAGAAGGTTAGGACACTTGAGGAAGCTTTTGCTACTGTTGACAGGTTGGTGGAGCATTATGATGAGACTTCTGATGATAGGAAAAAGAAGTCCGATAAACCGAAGGATAAGAAGAAGGATGATGCTTCGAAATCGGATGATAGTTCGAAGACGAAAAGAGCATTGAAGTGTTGGATATGTGCTGGACCACACATGGTGAAGAATTGTCCTTCTAAACCGAAGGTGGCTGCTATTTCACAATCTGATGCGAAGAATGAAGGTGCTTCTGTGGGGATGATGTAGATACTTGGTGCTTCTGCTACTACGAAGGTGGCCTCTAGGAGGGATCCTGAGAGGAACAGATTGGAGTATGTTCGAATGAAGGTTCGAGGTGCTGATGTACTCACTATGGTGGATAGTGGGGCTTCTCACAACTTCATGGGCGAGGATACTGCAAGAAGAATTGGGCTGAAATTTGTACCGGCAAAGGCACAAATGAAGACAGTGAATTCTCCTCCTATTGAGATTCTTGGTATAGTTGAGAGGGTGGACACTACACTTGGTGAATGGACAGGGAAGGTTGATTTCACTATAGTGTGGATTGATGACTATGAGGCTGTATTGGGGATGGAATTCATGAAACAATTTGATGCTATGATTGTTCCACATTTGAAGAAGCTCTACATTTACGATGGAAGGGAAGATGTACCCATTGGCGTGCCAACCATTGGTGTGACAAGACCTGATTGTAAGTTGGGAGTGATGCAAATGGAGGATGAGAGGAGAATGGGAGACATGAGTAAGCGATTGTCTACTGTTGAGGCAAAGCTTACCGAGCAGTCATTGATTATCAGGTCACTTTCAGATAGCATCTTGGACTTGTCAAGAAGGCTAGAGTTGGTTGAGGATGATGATGATGAGGAGGTATATGTGAGGCCGGATGTCCAGAAGGAAGACCGGGTTGCTTATCTACAAAGGATGGAGATTGAGGATCCTGATAGATGGATCGAGTTGATTAGTGAGGGAGAGCCTTCAGGCTCTACTCCCTCCACATCTTCTTAGATGGATGAGAAGATGGGACTCATTGTTAGCTGCTCATGGCAGTGAGTCCTTAAACATGTTGAGCAGGTATGATTGATGGTGCAGGGATGGCTTGGCATCAAGCATCATGACATGTTGCAGATGAGATGGATGGAATTTCCATGGACCTGAGCATGGTTTGCACTTATGGAGATAGATTCTTGATGAGTCAAGAATGTGGTAGGTTGTTTTGAGAAACGACTGGTGGTGATGGATGAATGTGCATTCTTGTGGTTTAGGCGCATGGTTGGATTAGCTACCCAACTAGCTTGAGTCATGAGGGGATCCAGTGTACAGAATGATGTTGCTATTGGGATGAGATGTTGGCACATGATGGACGTGTGTTAGCTCTTGTTGGAGTATCATGACAGAGGTTCACATTGAGGACACATGATGAGGTCGACACAGGATGTAGCAGTGGAGATTGTGGCAGAGGGGTCGATGATCATGGATCGAGATGATATCTGATGGAGGACATACCGTTGAGGTGTATACCTTGGTATGGTGAGCTTGGTGGCAGTTGGTCACTAAGTTGGAGACATGATGGAGATGGAGTTCTACATATGTTGCAGAGATGTTTGCCTTATGTGGAAGAGTTGACATCATGGATAGTGATGATCTTGGTGGATGGCTACTGAGATGGTATGTTGTCGAGGATGACAATGATTTCAGGTGGAGGAGGATGTAAGGTCCTTGAGTTTAACCAGGCACGGTTGGGCGTGGGCGAGCCGGGCCGCACGACGTGCAAAAACGCACACAGGCACGGGCGTGTGGTGCGACGGCGGGTGAGTGCACATGGGCGCGAGTGCGGGCATGTGGTGCGACGACGGGAGAACGCACACAGGCACGGGCGCGGTGAACGGGCGCGGGCGTGGTGCGACATGCGGGTGAGCGCACACGGTAGCGACTCACATATGCGACGAAGTGCGACAATAAAGAAATGAAGTGCGATGGTTTATACCCATGCGAACGACGTTTGCGATGAGGGGTGGTCGACCTATGACAGGTGGGCAAGACCGACTTATAAAACACTGAACGGGTGTGTGTGCGGGGTGTGTGGGCGGTCATTTGGGCAGCCCACCCACGCACGAAGGATGCGTATATATTTGGTGCGATGGAGCTCAAATTCAACACACAATTCGACAAGCATCACATCTTCTACGCTCTTGGAAGAAGTGCGCAGTTTTAGAAGGAGTCTTGAGCGCATAGCTCATGTGCACTCCTTGGAGATACGCACTTGTGGAGTTTGCTCATGGTGAGAGGTGAAGGTGTTGGGCAAGACGTGCCCGGGTTGGATGTGCGGTTGTGATATTGTGCCGGGACTTGGCGAGGGTGTCTTGGTGACTCAGGTGAGCACCCGCCCATCGTGCAAGGTGTGCACGAAGTTGTATTGATGTAAAATGGGCTAAGTATGGGGCTTGGTCTTGCCAAGACATACTTGTATATTGTAAATTGACATTCTTAATATATTATCAGGCAGACTCATTGTTCAGGGAGTTGCCCCTCCCTTTATACTGTGCAATTGTTGTTCTTGTTATAATTGCTGTTGATAATGAATGAGTATGGATGTTCATTAGTATAAAGGCTAACATAATATTACTTGGTTGCGAAACAAAAGCTAAGTAAGGAAAAGTGAATTAGGCGTAGTCCATGAACATTAGTATTGGTGAAAAGAAAGTGTTCGGTGGTGCCGCACCTCGCTATAAGCGGTTGAAAGACTACCACAGGTGTAGGGGCATGACAATTTTCCTCTTTCTAGCCACATTCATCATCGGTCTCTCTCCGGCTCCTTAAATGGGCTCTCAAGTGACAAGTCTCTTTGTCTAATTCAAGAGGGTGGTGTCTTTTCCATTTAATCTCCTTAAGGTGGGGCTCAGGGTGTCTCGTCTTGGCTGTGGAGTCAAAGACATCAAGCAGAAAATTGGAGTTATGGAAGTCATCTAATGTCATTCCTTCTCTGTCAATTCTTTGTTCGACTGATTTTTGGGTAGTAAATTTAGATTCACTGCTGATGTTTGGCTCGTGGAATGGTTCTATCTTTGCCTATATTCTGAATTCCTTGTTTCATCATAATATTATTGGGTTCTTGCCTTAGTCTGCTTATGCAGCTGATGTTTCCACTGTCTGTGAATTATATAGTTAGGTATAAAATTTATGGTATGCAATGGAAAACTCCTCTATCCCTTCAGACAATGTTGATGCCAACCTCGTGTTGGACAGACTTCTCGATGCTTCTCAGGATCTCCTAGTTTCCATAAAAAAAAAACTGGAAGATATGGTCGAAAGACAGAGGATGTCGTTTTAGCTTTTCCTGGAAGCTAAGCTCCTCCGTCATCAGGCATAGATGGAACAAGTGATCGAAGGTCTCAGCGAGGAAATACGAGCTCTTGGCATCCATTTGTCTGCAATGGAAGTTTAAGGAATTGGATATTCATAGTCTGCTCTAGGTGATGAAGGTCCTAGTGTTATCGCTAGAGGGAAACGAGCTCATCAACTTAGGAGTGGTATTGATGAAAATGAACATTGTTAAATTTTTTGGTCATGAAGTTTTGGGTGGTTTTTTGTGCATATATACTCTCAGATGATGCAATGTAAATTTTGTTTAATACTTAACCAATTTTGTAGAGTCTGCAATGATGATGCAATGTAAATTTTGTTTAATACTTAACAAATTTTGTAGTAGAAATGTTATGAAATGGTTCAGGTACCTAATTCAGGTTTATTAATATGAAAATTCTTACTCGTTTTGTTTAAAATAAAACAAAATGACCATAACACACAAATGGCTTATTTGAACCTTGAATCTTGGTTTGAAATTGCATGGAATACTCACACTAAAATCCACATAACCCGGAAATTAAATGTTCTTTCCCGAGACATGTCATAACATTTGTATATATGAGATATGCCTACAAAAATTTGATAGGACATATAAGATCACCAACAAAAATAACTAATTTGCAAAGTGAAACATTACTATGTTGATATAGAAGATTATTGGTTTCTTATATATTTTTTATCATTTTTGTTTAGGGAGATGTTCAATGTTGTTTGTATACATTTGTTAGTACAACAACAATGAGACAACCAAAAAGTGATAGTAGTGCTCCCATCTATATATTTATATGTTCATACATACTTTATTTTCTAATGGCTATTTACCCATAAATTGACTAAAAAATAAATCGATAGACCCGCCAAACATATTTTATCTTCAAACCAACTCTAGGCATCACTACTAGGAAATGTTAATCCATCAAGGGCGCAATATCCTCATCATCTCCATGGAATGTAATGCCTTTGTGGAAAATAAAGAGAAAAAGTTTCAGGTCAAGTAGTGGTCTGTGCAGAGGACAATTAAGACCCGAGGAAAGGATATTTAAAACTTGGTTAAGAGTGAGGGGAAGTGATCTGGGATTTGCTTGAGAATGATATAGCTAGCTAATGGAAAAGCCTTTTAAGGAGAAGATTGGATAAAATAAGGCTATTGGACTTTATTTCTTCATTTAGGTTTTCATAATAAGTATTCTACCTTTTAATAAAACACAATACAACTTCTTTCACCACTCGAACTTGAGGATTCTAGATTAAGCTGAGTGTGAAACATAGGAAAAGTACCTTTAATGTCTCAATAATTTTTTTGCCTTTACACAATCCAACGTCTTGACCAGAGTTGTTGCATAATTGTTCCACACTTGCATATGCATAAAAAATATTAAACAAATGAATTGAAATAAACATACAAACATAATTATTTATTAAAATAAAAGCCAAAAGTAACAATGCATACCTCTTTTACCCATTGCACATCATGTGGAATGAACATCAACCACCTTTATAAGGTTTATTTAGTGAAACTATCACCTCCTCTCCCATAGGATACCAAATGTAAACAATAAAAAAACTTTGAAAAACAACAATATCAAAGCCAAATAGAAAATCCAAATTTCACAAACAAGCAAGAAAAAAAATAGAGAAATAACCATTGACATAGAGAAAATATAAACAGAAGAAAGAAGCATAATAAGAAAAGGAAGGAAAAATAAAAAATGTGCAGTGGAACTAAACTCAACCCAACAATCGAGGACCTAATGTACTTCATGGCCGGAACGACCACGTTCAGTTTTGCATCAAAAGCTGAAGAGTTATCATCCTATCCATGATCTCTTAGAGAAAATGAACCACCATCACCATGCTCCCACTCCCACATAACAAGTGATGCGGGATCTTCACTTTTGGTAGCCATGTTATACATGTATCTACATTCTCCTTCTGGGTTAAGCCTCATCTCTGAGTCTGTTTCACAACAATGAGTCTTTATATGGCTTGACTCCATTTTGGTGAGCTGTAGTGGACAAATTAGGCAGAAAAATCAAAATAAATGAAGTAATTTCAACTTTCATCCATTAATATCCATGTTGCATCACTAATTTGCTCCAATATTTTGTTTTGGTAATATGCATTTAGCTTTGGTGTGATATTAATGACTTTGAATTCACACAGCAACATTGTGATATGCCACCAATTGAGATGAAACTTTCCCTTCAACAGATAAGGTGTTAATAACAATTTTGGAAAAAAAATAAACCGTCAAAAATACTTTTGTGAACTTCAACGTGCATCATGAAAAATAATCATGTTAAATTGTTAAACGCATTTAGCAAGCCAATTGGGCTATGACGAGCATTTTTCCCACTAAATTCCAACCCTGGTTATGGGTGTGCATCAGGGAAGGACACCCACATAGAGGAGCAAAGGTTGCATGGAGTGCTTCATTCAATAACTTATCTCCTCTTGGTTGCCCCCACAAGATTCCACTAGGCCTGCACACAAGAGAGTGAAAATACCAAGTTGAGCACATGACACGGGGGCTTCACTCAATGAACCTCTAACATAGCATGTGCGTTCATGATATACTAAACAATACCCATAATTTGACTAAATGTTGGAAAATACCTCTAAAAATCACTTTATTTAACCCCCTACCAATACAAACCTAATACACCTTCACAATTTAAAAATCCCCAATTTTCACTAGATATTTTGGGTATCCAATTTTTCATTAACATTTGTTATATCCCTTTATATTTATATACTTTTATTTTTCATTAATAATGGTAAGTGGATTTTGCACCTAGAAAGAATAAACCTAAATAATGGGTAGTTGAAAACTTGAAAGTTTCAATAAAAAAGAGGCAAGCACAAGTTGGTTGATTTACAAATACATATTGTGGAAAATTTGAATGGAAAATGCATAGATTTGAATTATCAATTGCATCTATCTTCTATTGAATACTGAAAAAGATACACTACAACAGTTCAAAACAAAACCTCGATAACCAACACAATGATGCACCTTTCATCACACTTATATAATAGGAAGAGGAGAGAAAGTAGAATGAATATGGACATATGAAAATTCCTATTTGGTTGGACTTTGTCAAATCATAGCCCTAACCTGATCACCTAGTGCACCATAGTTGCATGGTAAGAGTGCCAAGTAAGTGTGTCTCCATCAAAAGATGAACTGGAGCATGCAAGCATGCATCCCTTCCTTGAGATCTGTGTCCTCTACCTATGATGGGAATTTCTCAGTTATAAGTATTCCAATTGACTAAGGATTTGCACCTTCTTAGTAAGAATAAATCATGCATGCTAAAAGTAACAAAAGAAAATCTCTAATAATAGAAACACTCCATAAAAAACTGAAATTGCTAAATTTGAAACAAAATCTAAATTGGAATTAACTGAAGGTGTGACATGTGTGCCCTTAGCATGCATGCACCCTCTTCCAAACAATAGTCTATTTCACTATATCTTGTGGCATGCATGTGCCCTCTACCAATCAATAGTTGGTATCACTGTCTCCTTCACTTTCATTCAATATGTTCATCACTAATGTAAGGAAAGGGTGAAGGTTCCATATTTTTTGTCTTCTCTATTGCCTCATCATTGGGAGGATCACTAGCAAGGAAAATTTTAAGGATGAAAATTTATTTTGAAGTTTAGAAACCTTGACGAATCTAACTAGTCCATAATATGTAATCTGTAAAATGTTTGGCAATATTTTTATAAAAATATTCAAATTTCCAATAACTTTATGTAGTCTCTATATAAATTTTTCACAATTTTTAAGGTAAAACAATTTTATGCTATCAAATTTGGGCGAATAATTTTAGAAAAATTGGAAATTAGTGAATATTTTTTTTTGGAAAAATCATGGAAAATCAACCCACTTGCGAATATTAACCCCTAAAATTTTCCCTGATCACTAGCTAAGAAACAAGTAAAAAATCTTAACACACACATTAGACATAGATCATAGAGATATTATTAATGTGACGCATGTCTACTCCGTAGAAAGGTTGCTTGGGAGTGAGAGCGAGAGCAGAAGCAGGAAGTGGGAGTAGAAGTGGGAAGTGCGAGTGGAAGCAAGAGAGAGGAGTGATAGTTTCAAAAGCTCCTAGGTTGGGAGTGATTTTGGGAGTGAATTATATAGTGTGTGTGTGTGTGTGTGTGTGTGTGTGTGTTAATGCATATATGTCAACAAAAGCATGTATAATGATGAATTTGTGATAAAAAAAATAAAAATATGTATTAAACCATATAACATCATTCATCTAGTAGTTATAATATTCATCAACCACAAGGCCACAAATTATAAGTTCTCATTTATATAACATGTAAGGGTGCACATAACCAAAATAACGTCGACTACAATCCATCTCTGAACCGAAAATACATCAACAAATAGGCTCTGGATGGCCTCTAACATCCAAAAAAATCATGCTACAATAAATACCTACATATCATCAAAATCATTGCCTATCTTGGGATCTTTGTCATTAATATCACCCTCTAAGCCTTAACATAAGATAGAAAAAATGTAGCACGTCAAGTCAAGGTTTTGTTTGAGTGACGTGTATATTTTTAGTAGGGTCATGATAGAGGAGTTTGACAAATAATTTCACTAACATCAAGGTACATAGAGAGCTTGGTTCTCTTGATTAAATACGAGTTCATACCCTATTACATGACAAATTCCAATGGAAACATTGCAATCCCCCCAATCCTGAAATCCTAAAACAATAATAAGTCTGTTGGATTTTGAGTGAGATCTAAAATTCCACTTTATCCATGTGAAATCTAATGAGGTCGGAACCACTCTCAAACATCCTGAGTCATTTCATGGTAATTTTAAGAATTTAAGTAAAAGGATGAAAATGAAAGATAAAGGACCTAATATTACCATAATTTTTTCTTTCTCCTTCCCACTCTTAATACTCCCACAATAATCCAGAACCTCTATATCTCCATCCCACTTGTTTTTTGCCTCTGCGTGGCAAATGTATTGTATAAACAATACCTTATACTACACATATTGCTAAACACCATATACATACCCTTTACCCCCTTATTATATCCTCAATATATTATTATACTTTTTCCTCGTTTTTTATGCCCCAATATGAACACACATGATATGGTATTGCTTTTTCAGTGAAGCCCTCGTGGCACGTTGAGAGTGCTCTAGGGAATCATTATTAGGACCATGTTTGGAATTTCAGATTCAATGAAAGCTAGGGCATCATTATTAGGAAAAGTTTGGAATTTAAATGTGCTTTGATGGTGGTTGAATCTTTGAGTGTCTTTTATTCCTCTACTTAAAATATTGATTTTTTTGTGTTTTTTAATTAAAATATATATTAAAATAATATAGTTTTAGTAAAATTCTGCACTTCAAGATATTTGATTCCTCTTAATGCTTAGTAGATGTGACATTTTTTTCACTATCCAAGATTTTGTAATGAAATTAAGAACATATAATGTTGGGATGCCAACATTGATGTTATGATGTCAAACTCTATTATATGATGTAGTGCTTATTTTTATTAATAAAAATGATAGCTAAAGAAAGTGACAACCAACAGATTACGATTGTAGAAATTCTCACTCTAGATTAAACTGATTATGCAATGTACTAAAGCAAAATACTTAATCTACTTCTACAATCAAACTTGTGGAAGCTTAATCGATTTTGAGAAAGATCAAACAGAACACATATAACAAAGAAGAAGATTCAATCATACATGAAACACAAAATAATACTATGGGGAAAGCCTCAGCTAAAAACCCCACTATCTGTATTATCATACAAGTGGAAATATCTCAAGATTACACAAAGCTTTAGCTTTCAAGCTATCCAACTCTCAGTGTAATCCCTCACTGCTACTCATAGACAGAATAAACAACACATATGCCTTCTCCTCTATCCTCCAAGCTTCCTATTTCCTTGCACAGTTTTCCCTGGTGCTCCAACTGTTACCTAGTGTGATAATGATCACACACACTACTCTTGCCTCTGTAGAAACTGCAGAATCCTCAAGGAATGAATTCCTTCTGCATGCAAGAGATTTTCTCATAAGAATATTCTTGCAACTGATAGTACATTGTCCTTGCGTTTAATGTCATCTGGGTCTTTGTCTGAAATGACATGCATGAGTTATTTATGAGAGAATATTCAATTATTTGGAGAACACTAGTTGCATGCATGCATGCATTAACTGACTGAACTCACAATTAGTTCCTCAAACTGTTTGGAACTAATTTAACTAGACTTAACTCAGTTAACTAAGCTAACTAATTACAACTCAAATACAACTCATCCTTATCACCTTAATTAAGGGATAACTTCCTCAATCAAAGGGATAATTGTTGCATGACTTCACAAAGACTTCATGTTTGAATTTAACCAACTAATTAACTCAAGATGAATTAATTAATTATTTTTCTAGTAGCTAGTGAGACTAAATTCGAATTTTAATTCAAGGACAAATTAAAATTGGAATATTTTGAATGTTATTTTTAGCATTTCTTGTTGCTATTTTCAACACTCCCTCTCAATGAGAAAGGGATTATCTGCCACCCTGATCCTATCTCTATGGAACTCGAATTTACATTTTGACAATGCCTTAGTCAAAATGTCAGCATCTTGCTCCTTGGTCGAAATATACTACAACAACATGATCCTCCTCGCCACACAGTCTATGAGATGATGATACCAAATGTCGATTTGCTTGGACCTGTCATGAAATACTGGATTCTTAGACAATTTGATACAACTATGATTATAACAATAGGTCACAGTTGGATCCATCCTCTGATCAAACAAACCAACTAGAATTTTCTGCATCCAAATGGCCTCACATGCTGCCTGACTTGCAACCATGTATTCAGCCTCTGCTGAGCTGAGTGCAACTGACCTCTGTTTCCTGCTGTACCGAGAAACTGCCGCTGAACCAAGGTTGAAAATTCCTCCTGATGTGCTCTTCCGATCTGATGGAATCCTTGCCCAATCTGCATCTGTGAAGCCCTATAGCTTCACTCCCTCTGACCATCTATACCATAATCCATACTGAGATGTGCCTCTGAGGTATATCAAAACATGCTTAGTCACCTTCCAAAACAACTTGGTAGGGTGAACCATAGCTTGACTCAGCTAGTTCACCGCATAAGACAAATATGGTCGTGTGTTCACTAAGTACATTAGTGAACCCACAAGTTGCCAATACACAATAGCTTCTACTACTTCTCTTGAAGTAGCATCCTCCTTCCTCCAATTACCTACTAGAGGAGTCTGCATGGGCTTGCACTTCTCCATGTGGAATCTCCTAAGTATCTCATTGGCATACTTGCCTTGAGACACAAACACTTCCCCATCCTTCTGCCACACTTCCATGCCTAGAAATTAGCGCATGAGACCCTTGTCTTCCATCTCGAACTCTCTTGCAAGGTCCTCCTTGCAAGACATGATCAACTGATCATCACCTGTCAATATCAGATCATCAACATAAAGAACAATGACCAACTGCTTACCTTCCACCATGATGTTGTACAAGTTCACATCCACTTCACTCTTTGTGAAGCCCAACTCGGTGAAGTAGTTGTTGATACTAGTGTACCAAGCACGAGGTCTTGCTTCAGCCCATACAAATCTCTCTTGAGTCAGCACACATGCGACTCATGATCGAAGGTCTCAAAACCTTCTGGTTGCTCTATGTACACCTCTTCCTCAATCTTGCCATTGAGGAATGCAATCTTGACATCCATCTGATGGATCTTCCAACCCATCTGTGCTGATAGTGCCAACATCAATATGATAGATGAGTACCTTGCTACAAGAGCGAAAGTCTCTTCATATTCAATCCCCTCAACCTATGAGAAACCACGGGCAACAAACCTTGCCTTATGTTTCTCCACACTACCATCAACAGCTTGCTTTACCTTGTAAAGCCAACAGAAACTCACAACTGACTTGTTCTTTGGTCTTGGAACCACATCCCAAACATTGTTCCGAACTATGGAGTCATACTCCTCCACCATAGCATCAACCCAAATCGGCTATTGCACTTCTTCCTCAAAGGAAGATGGCTCAGTCTCAAGACATTCCCCAACAAGGGCCATGTATCCAGTGTACCTATCAGGTGACCTCCTCTATCTGCACTGAGAAGATGGTTCTCCCACATTCTCTCTCACAGCTGACAACAATCTCTCAGCTTCCCCCATGCACTTCCGCACATCTCTGGAAGACTCTGCTTGAGTGGATGTCTCCACTCCTGGAACCTCTACATGCGGCTACTCTGCATCAGTCTGAGGCTCCTCCTCCTTAGGAACCAAAATTTCCTCCACAGCCTATAGTTGGAGCTCCCTCTCAAGGGAAACTTGCATAGCCTTCTACTCATCAAACTTAAGATCTCTGCGAACCATTGTCTTTTGATTGGTAGGCAAATACACTTGATAGTTGTGGGGTGTATCAGTGTACCCCACAAGTATCCCCAACTCTGTTGTCGGCTCAAGTTTATTCCGGGCATCCTTGGTCACATGGCAATCTACCGATGAGCCAAAGATCCTGAAGTGACCCACATCTGGTCTCTTCCCGAAGAAAGCTTCCTCTGGTGTCTTCATCCAAAGAATGTGATGCAGGCTTCTATTCTGCAAATAGACTGTTGTGTTGCATGCCTTAGCCCATAAGTGAAGTGGTAGGCCTTGGTCATGCAGCATCACTCGAGCTGCCCCCACAATCATTCTGTTCTTCCTCTTGGCCACCCCATTCTGCTGTGGGTTATGAGGTTTCGCCAACTACCATTTAATTCCTTTTGCTACACAGAAGTCCTTAAAATCTTGAGAGACATACTCTCCACCATTGTCGCTTCTCAAGGCCCTGATCTTCTTCCCTGAATATTTCTCAACCAAAGCTTTGAACTCACAAAACTTTGGGAAGGTTTCATCATTCTTCTACATGAAATAGATCCAGCATTTATGAGAAAAATCATCAATGAAAATCACATAATACATTTGTTTCGTGGTGGAGGCTGTCGAGAATGGTCCACACACATCTATATGAACTTGCTCCAAGATTGCTTCAGCTCAACTGTCTCGATCATGAAAGGAAGATTTTGCATACTTACCCAAGGTACAACCTTTGCATGTGGCCACTTGCTGAAGTTTACCTTTGGGAAGTCCGATAGAAATTTGGTGCATTATCTTCAAGGCCCCATGATGCAAGTGGCCCAACCATCTATGCCATAACTCGCCAATATATTGGCTTTGCACCAATTTTGCTTTGGAACTCAATGCAGCATAGTCATCTACCTCCAACTTGTAGAGATTCTTCACTCGAATCCCAATCCTCTTGGTCTAACCCGTGTCTATGTGTCTCAGGAACACCTTTCCTTTACTGAAGACTACATCATAGCCTTTGTCTTCCAACATTGCGACTGATACCAAGTTCTTATTCAATGCAGGCACATACTTTACATCAGTCAGGGTGAGAGGAGCTCCATGCTCCCTCTAAAAAACAACCATCCCTTCACCTGAAACACGGTACTTTCCATCATCGCCCATCTCTATGCACATCTTGAGGTCTTTCTCCTCCAAGGTACTGAATAAACTCTTATCGTCGGTCATGTGGAATGAGGCTCCACTATCCAGGTACCAAACACAACACACCATCAATGAAACCATGCATGCGATGAGGATAAAATCAAATTCGAACTAAGAGGCCAGTGCCTTACCTTCTGATCCTTTCGAGGATCCCTTCTTAGATTTCTTTAATGGACAATTAGTTGCATAATGGCCCACCTCATGACAATTAAAGCATCTCACTTTAGATTTGTCAATCTTCTTCCCACCATGGGAAGAACTTGATTTGGAATGGGAAGCCTTCCCTTTCCCTTTCCTCGCCTTACTTTCTAAGGCTAGATTTTCTTCATCATCATGTTTAGATGAAGAACCATCTCTAGTATACGGCCACATTCGTTCCCAATCTGGCAGTTTCTCTCTTCCATTCACTGAGTCATGGTAGTTATGCCAGCTCTTAGGAAGACCAAGGAGAGAAAGACTCACCATATCATAATTGGTTTTCATTATTCCTACACTTCCAAGCTCATCTTTACAGGTGGTGAGCTTGTTCAGATATGCAAAAATCGTGTCGCCCTTTTCACACTTGATTTTCCGAAGCTTGTCCTTGAGTGCCAGCTTCCTCTGGTTGCTGTTGTTCTAATATAGGTCCTTCAATGTCTTCCACATTGAAAATTGAGTCTCCTTCCCATGGATACTCGAGACAATATGGTCTCGAACTCCCTCCAGAAGAATCCTCCTTGGCGACGCCACACACTTCTTCCATTCCGCTAATTCTTGGGCATTAGCTGCTGCTGGCTTGGGGATTTATTAATCAATGAAATCCTTCAACCCATTGTCTTCTAATACTGCTTCCATGTGATCCTTCCATGCTATGTAATTTGATTTGCCATCCAGGGCATACTTGAGTCTCAAGCCATTGAACACCATTGGTGAACTTTGAGATGTGATAAGAAATCGATTTTGTACCTGCAATCAAGAACTTAAAACTTTGAACTTTTCCCTTCTCAATATGTTGTTCACGGTTGTAATCACCTTTGCTCTAATACCATGTAGAAATTCTCACTGTAGATTAAACTGATTATGCAATGTCCTAAAGAAAAACACTTAATCTACTTCTACAATCAAACTTGCGGAAGCTTAATCAAGTTTGAGCAAGATCAAATAGAACAAATATAACAGAGAAGAAGATTCAATCACACATGAAACACAGAAGAATACTCTGGGGAAAGCCTCAGCTAAAAACCCCACTATTTGTATTATCATACAAGTGTAAATATCCCAGGATTACACAAACCTTTAGCTCTCAAGCTATCCAGCTCTCAGTACAATCCCTCACTACTTCTCATAGACAAAATAGACAACACATATGCCTTCTCCTCTATCCTCCAAGCCTCCTATTTCCTTGTGCATTTTTCCCTGGTGCTCCAGCTGTTACCTAGTGTGATAATGATCACACACACTGCTCTTGCCTCTGTAGAAACTATGCAATCCTCAAGGAATGAATTCCTTCTGCATGCAAGAGATTTTCTCATAGGAATATTCTTGCAACTGATAGTACACTATCCCTGCCTTTAATCTCAACTGGGTCTTTGTCTGAACTAACATGCATGAGTTATTTATGAGAGAATATTCAGTTATCTAGAGAACACTAGTTGCATGCATGCATGCATTAACTGACTAAACTCACAATTAGTTCCTCAACTGTTTGGAACTAATTTAACTAGACTTAACTCAGTTAACTGAGCTAACTAATTACAACTCAAATACAACTCATCCTTATCTCCTTAATTAAGGGATAACTTCCTCAATCAAAGGGATAATTGTTGCATGACTTCACAAAGACTTCATGTTTGAATTTAACCAACTAATTAACTCAAGATGAATTAATTAATTATTTTTCAAGCAGCTGGTGAGACTAAATTCAAATTTTAATTCAAGGACAAATTAAAATTGGAATACTCTGAATGCTATTTTTAGCATTTCTTATTGCTATTTTCAACAACGATGGCATGGGGAGGGGAAAATACTTGACTTAACATAAAAAATATACCTTGAGTGAATATTTCTCCTTGATGTGATAGTTTGTCTTCCCAAGAAGCTGAAAGGTTAGAAAGATGAAGGTCAGGATGTGATTATAAAAATAAGAGAGGAGTAAACAAGGAGCTCCTTTTATTGGTTCTTAAGCTTATAGTTTTTCTCTTTTCTATTACTCTTTCATGCATCTCTCTCTCACTTAAAAATTTTGAATTAGAAAAAGGATTGGTAATAAAACCTCGAGAGGTTCAAACCTTATGAGTGGTTAAGAGTTGTGAGTGACATCTTATGTAATAGGAAATAAATGTGTTGCAATGCTTTTTACTTGGACTAGATTATTTTGAGAATTAGGAATGGTTCTGGTTGTGTGTGGCACATAGAATACTAAAAAGGGGATGGTGTTGGAGAATCAATGTATTTGTGGATTAGAATTGATTTCTCCTTGCATGATAATTACTTATGATATTTGTTGGCATTTTATTACTTTGATTGTTTCTTCTTCATCAAGCAATTACCAAACATAAAATACATGAAGATCACATGAGCACAAAGAACACAAGATATAGGCTCCAAGCCAAGGTAAACCCCCTCCAAGGGGAAAATGAAAAAATAATTCTTCTCTTCTTATAGAATCAAATCAAAGTGAGACCTCCAAGACTTAAAGACCAAACCTCCTCTAAGCACCAAGTGAACCCTCCAAAAGCCTTCATGAATTCAGTCAAAGTTCACCAGATCAAAGATGATCAACCACCAAATTTTTTTCTTCAAGTCAAAGTCTCAACCCTCTACCTCATGTTTTCAATTCAGACCTGAAATCCTCGGCCTTGTAACTTGCATAGAAACCCTAGATCCTTCGTACATGTGAGCAAAACAATCAAAATTTCAAATCCTGTTCTTCTTCCTTAGGTTTCTCCTTCTTCCTTTTCCTTTCCCTTCCTTTCTTCTTTTCTATTACAGAGATCAAACTTGTTATATGATTTTTCAAATAAGGAAAAAATTTCCTCTATATATAGTCATCCAAGAGAGCGAAAAGGTTCCTTAGCAGGGCTGACTTGGTCTTGGAGGACAAATTGACCCTTCTTGACTCAAAAAAAATAATTTTCTTCTATTACAAAGATTCCAAATGGGACCATAATACATGAAAAATATTCTTCTTTTACTTTAACTATCCCTACAAGCATGAAGAACATGCTTTGACCTATACTTGAGCATGAAACCGATGCTTGAATAAATATAATTCTTCTTCTTTATTCAAATTCATGCTTACAAAATTAATTATGAAGATCAAATCTAGTAACATTCTCCAACACTCCCTCTTAATCAAGGAGGTATTGATAATCCCTTTATGAGGTACAAGGATTCTCAAATTGAAGTATTCTCATAAGAAGAGTCGAATTGATAAGCCATTCTCAAGCATCAATATCAACATTGTCAACATAGCAATGCCTTCACTATCAAGCTCTATCTCTTCACTAGATCATAGCACAATGTTGGGAGGCTTTATGTGAGACACCACACTACCTCTCAAGGCACACAGCCCATATGAATGTTCACTGAGTATGTCCTTCTAAGACTATTCTTATCTTAGATTCCTAATCGTCAAATAATATTTACCATCTCCAAACACTCTTGTATTGGATACCCTGTCCAATCCTCAAAAAGTGTCGATCCATGAGACTAATTCCTATCTTGGATTCCCAATCCTTAAGGAGTACCAGTCTCAAATTCTTATCCAATCCTCCATTCTCCCACCTAGTGCCTTCACTAGACTTATAGGTGTTAGTCCTGGTCTCGTCCATGACACATGGACAATATGGTGTCCATTGTCACTCCCTTTTAACTAGGGAGGAGATCCATACACCTTAAACATGAAGGATATTTCTTAATTCCTCTCAATCATAGAGACATTTATACTCCATATTAAACATAGAGGATATCCCCATATTCATTTCAACTAGGAAAATGTAACCACAACCTCTCAACTTGTAACAATATATCAACTACTAGATCATTTGTAGAGATATTTTATGATAACTGCATGGGCTTCTTTTCCATATCACATCACATCATATTTGAGCTTCGACTTTACCAGATGTTATGGAGCCAAACATTTTCTCAAACCATTATCAAGACAAGGTTCGTGCCATCACTTTCCATCAACCAACATTTTTGTCATCAATATTATTTTTTCAAACCAATCAATGTAAGGCTCAATTCTAGCTTTCATTGTACAACTAGGAAATTTATCTTCATCATCATGACCAACAAATAATTTCTTGACTTTCTACCTTTCTTGTCTTACACGGTGGACATAACCATATATTTTCTAGGCCATCATCAATGCTATTCATTCAATCCCTGTGTTCTTGAATTGAGTTAATGCAAACGACAATAGATATATCATCTCATCTACTTTCTTTCCAGCGTGTATTCCATGCAATAGGTAGCCAAATGACATCTTCAAACAAATCACCAACATCATAGTTACCTTTAGTCATGATGCCAGATTTTTCTACTTATTTCTTTTGAGATCAACATCCTTATTCATTTTCCTTTATAGCACTAGAGTTCTCCTCCATGCTTTTTTATCTTGCAAACATCAATCCATGTGTTCTTGGATTGAACCAATCAACAAGCTTCAACTTCATATCTAATAGAGTCTCTTCAGCTCCCTATGAAGCTATAATGAATCTCTTTCATTCTTCAAGAGACCATATCTAATGTTGATCAATGTCACCAAGTGTCCTGCACATCTATCATGCTTCTATACATCGAGTAACCATGTGGAAGATTTCTTATCTCATATAGTATATTCTAGTTGATTCCCTTCACCAACAACCTCTTAATTTAAATGGAATTTCTATGATGAGGCTTCTTTCTCAAGAGTTTTTTTATTTATTTTTATTATGCCTTCATGCTACAACTAAACCAGCAAGCCCTTTTTATGCTTGTTTCCATAAAGTTTATAGTGGAATCATGCATCTGCCATGTCACAATGATTCTTCCATTTGTTGAAGAATCTTCTTGTCAAGAATCCTTTTGATCCTTTCCTACTAGAAGACTTGTTTCAACATGATATTAAGAAGCAACAACATGCAATTGTGAAGTGTTAGATAATCCAAATCCTTTTATCCTCATCATCGTCTTACTTTGCTCTATTCATCTATCCTTCTCATCTAGCTACCATAACTTTTGGCAACACTCATTATGTACTTGCAATACTTACCAACATGTACAACCAAGCAAAAATTTACAAAAATTCCATAGAAAAATCTCAGAGGTACTTATTTTCAGCATGATGTCAGTCCCGACATTCTTGAGAGCTATGGTTTTCTAGCTATCTAGGGTTTCTAGGGTCTATTAATTCTTACCAGGGTTTGTAAACCCTAGTTTCTACATTTTTCATTCAAACCATATAAAGCACATCTTGATCCTTTCAAATTTTATAAAGAAACCCTAAAGATATCATGCCCCCTATTCTAGGGATTTTAACCTTGCAATATTTCAAAATATGATTATATGCATACTATGACAAAAGTATATGTACCTTTTTCGATTTAACTTATTCATTCTTGCAAAGATCTTTGTTCTAGGTTTTCCATCTATCTTCAATCTTCAATGTTCAAATGTTGTCAAGCCATTTTTCATTGTTTATCTTATCAAGGTCACCTTAGAATATAACCTTTATCACAATCTTTCCTTGGAAGATTATTTCACCTTAACGTTATGCATCACTGATGTATCATATTCGCAAGACCTTTTATCATTGTATGTCACTGATATGAAGAACTCACACATTGATATGCATTCCAACAAAAAGGAATTTCATCACTATATGTTGCTAACACTGATCACTAAAAGTTTCGCATTAACCATCTCATTTTTTATTATTATTATTATTATTAAATTTTTGTTTTATTGTCAAGTTTAGTGGAGACAACTTGTGTCACTGCTTATTAACCTTGCTCTAGATCCTTTGTCAATATAATATAATCATGATGATTTTTTATCACTATCATTCTTTCACATATATCATTGTCCAAGAGTATATGGTTACAACTCATTTGTTGTCATAATGTCCATACATCAAGGTGGCATACTTGTAGTAACTCGAAACAAATGCCTTCTGGATCATTCTCGCGTCATATATCTATATATATATATATATATATATATAGATATATATATATATATATATATATATATATATATATATATATATACTTGTATCACAAACATATTGTAGTATACTTGACTTATTGACATACTTTATAGCCTTGGAAAAAGTATCATTTCTAAACTCAAACAAGTAACATACTTGTATCATTCATACTGTAACATAATTATCATGACTTCACATACCTTATATATTTATAACATTCCTTGCATTACTTGTAATACTTGTTTTACCAAAATTCAAATCTTGTCCAACATCATAGGTACCATTCCACAGTAAAAGCTTGCCTCCTTACCCACAAACTCACATGCTTGGATCTTTGGTTCAAAAAAATTATTTTGTATCTAGTACTATGCCTTCTCATATTGAAGTTGAATTAATTCTTCATCAAAAGAGAACTCATATAGTAGTCATTTAAAGCAACTCGTCCATCAAATTTGTATTACTTTGGATTCTTCTTGTAGTAGCGACTAAAAAAGTGTTGTAGTCTTTCTTCCTTTCCACATTGTCAACAACATGTGGTATTCGGCCTCCTTCTACCAACCTTTGCTCTGATACCATGTTGGAGAATCAATGCATTTATGGATTAGAATTGATTCCTCCTTACATGATAATTACTTGTGATATTTGTTGGCCTTTTATTACTTTTATTGTTTCTTCTTCATCAAGCAATTACCAAAACATAAAATACATGCAGATCACAATAACACAATGAACACAATATATAGGCTCCAAGCCAGGGAAAAAAATCTCAAAGGGTAAAACCTATAAATAATTCTTATCTTCTTATCAAATCAAATCAAAGTGACACCTCCACGACCTAAAGACCAAAACTCCTCCAAGCACCAAGTCAACCCTCCAAAAGTCTTCCTAAATTAAGTCAAAGTTGATCAAATCAAGTATGATCAACCTCCACAAGTTATACTTCAAGTCAAAGTCTTGGCCCTCTACCTCAGGTCTGCAATTCAAACCTACAATCCTTAGCCTTGAAACTTGCACAAAAACCCTAGATCCTTTGCATGTGTGAGCAAAACAATAAAAAATTTGGATCCTCTTCTTCTTCCTTGTCCTTTGCTCTTCATTTCTTCTTTTCTATTGTAAAGATCGAACTTATTATGTGATTGTTCAAATAAGGATGAAGTCTCCTGTATATATAGTCATCCATGAGAGCGAAAATGCGCTTTAGGAGGGACAACTTGGCCTTGGATGACAAAATGACTCTTCTTGACTCAAAAGTAAGAATTTTCTCTTGTTACAAAGTGTCCAAATTGGATTAGAGTACATGAAAAATATTCTTCTTTGACTTAACAATCCCTAGAAGCATGAAGAACATGCTTTAACCTAGACTTCAACATGAAACCCATGCTTGAATAAATAAAATTATTTTTCTTTATACAAAGTCATGATGAAAACCGAATCTAGTTACTTTCTCCAATATATGGTTGAGGGGCTACAAAGATCAAAGAAGGAATCCCTTGTGTTGTGCAGACCTACATGATATTTTTGTGAAGGTGAGCCTCATCCAAGATGGAAAAACTGCTCATTGAGTTTTCATGTGTCTATGTGTGTGTGTAAATAATAACAACCTTCAGTTTTGTTGTGAGAAAACTAGCAAGGGGGTGGTTATTTGTGAGAAAATTTGTAGCAAGACTCATAATATGGTGGGTTGGAATATGGCTCACCCTCTTTTTTTTTTTGCTTTTTTTCTTTTGGTATAGTAGAAAATTGTTTATTTGTGTGTTAATGATATTTATGGCATAGATGGTTTAGCATTATTATTTGTAGTTGTTACACTATTTGGTTATAGTTTTTCCTATGTATTAAATTCTGTAACAACACTCGTTATGGAAGATAAGCTTCTTAAATTCTTGTTTAAACAGGTCATTTTAGCATTTCTTCTATAACTTTTTTCTCGGAGGTTCTAGAAGTTGAAACTTGGACCACTCGGAATGAAAATATGGTTGATCATCTGGTCCAACTTTTAAATATTGGGTCGTGATATTTTAGAAGATATGATCAGAGGAAGTTGAGCTTCCCAGATGCTCCTAAAATCGTGCATCAACTAGGTCATGTTAACATTTATGCTATAAATTTTCATAAGGGAGATTTTAGAGGCTAAAACTTGGACCACTGTGAGGGGAATTGCCACTAATCATCTAGTTCACTTTTCAAAATCAATGGATTGTTATAATTTAGGAGATATTCCTTGGGGAAGTTTCTATATTAGTTTTTCTAATGATTTATTGCATACAAATTGTTAGGTGAAGTGTCCCAATGAAAATGTTGTTTTGTTGATGGGGATAATATTATTGTATGTTAGCATTGTTTTATAATAGTACTACTATATTTGATATATGCATATTTGCATGCAAATCATTTGAAGAAATGTGTTAAAGGTGTTTTATTACAATTTGCATACAAACTATTTGATAAAATACCTCAAAGACATAAATCAAAAGTTGTATGATTGAGTGGTATATTTTAGTTAGTATGTTACAAGGGTGTTGGCTTATTGGGCCCTGACCCAGGTTCGGAAGAGTTATTAGCCAAAAAAATCTCGCAACTACCGGATCTTTCGGCAACAGCCCGCGGAGCGCGAACTGAGGTCTCACTCGAGGTAGTAGGGAGGGTGCTGGAACCAGGTTTCCGCACCCTTGGGATGTATAGATGTGGTCTAGGGTTCGTGCACCATTCTGTGGCCTCGCACCACTCTGCTTCTGCATAGATCTGGAACAAGGAAATTCCTTGATACTTATTACTAATGAGTTGTTATAGATCAGATCTACCTTTTACGGTCTTTAAGAAAACATTTAATATAGATAACCAGTTCATGCACGCAGAAAAGTTATAGGTTTGCATAACCTCATAACATAAGCATACGCGCACAGATCAAACAAATATATTAATCATAAATTAACCAGATCCACAATATTTCAAATTTAACACAGTATTTCAAAACCAACTTATCTTTATTCAACTCTGTCACCAATACAATCAGATCTACCCTGCGCACTTAGCTGTAGGGGTTCGCGCACACAGCTGTGGACTCTACCAAGCCTCTGCGTACATAGCTACAGAGCCTCTATATACCCACCAACACCCTCGACTCGAACTTATAGATGCTTCAAGACTTCTTTCTTCAAAAACCCATTACATTCCAGATCCAAAGTACATACCAAAAACTTACTCCTAACTCTAGAGCCTTGCTCTATTTATACATTTCCATGGTCTATGGACCATGGGCAGGCCGAATTATTTTACATTATCTTTGGGCAGACAACCCTTTGACTTGACTCATTACAATTTGCGCTCCGCGCATCTCGTGAAGCCTTTACCATAACTTTACCCAAAATTATGGGCTTTAAGCCCCAAAACCGTTACGCGAGGCCTCTGCTACCTAACACTCCCCCAACACAATCATTGTGACTCGTCCCGAGTCACTCGGCTAGTGTGATAATCTTCGCGCGAAGGTCAATTAGAAACTTTTGTGCTTCGCTTGTACTTGCAGCAAACTCTTCCACCATCCGTTGTACCTGTTCAACGTGTGTCATCGACACATCAGTCTCTGTCTCAGTTGCTTCCCCGGGTGCATATTCTACCTGCATGTGTGCCACCTTGTGCTCGATGGTGGTGGAAACCGCGAATGCCTCATCAATCCATGGCTGGAGTCATTCTTTAATGACTGCTTCCTTTTGTCGGGCAGCATCAGCTTGTATTTTCAGGGCCTGGGCCTCCCTCATCTTGGCCAAGCGTTGCGTAATAGAAACTACCTGCGCAGTCCCTCTAACATTATCATAGGCTTGCTGGAGCTCCCTTGCCTCTGTTTCTAGTCGTTGTAGGGTTGGATCTTCCTAAAGTGAAGTGAGCGTAATAAGCGACTGGGCCAACAAGTTGGTGCAGTCCTTCATAGAACGTGTGATCGTTTCCCGCTCGGAGTTAATGATGCTTTTGCACTGCTCGGTGACCTCTGGTGGTGTTGAAGGCTGTACCTGCAATTTCAACTCTGCGATCTGCAAGTTGAGCTCCAACTGAATCCTCGCGGCCTCCTCCTTTGCATCATGGAACCCACTAGCCATCTTGTGGATTTGTATGCCAACAGGTAAATCGGCTGTAATCTCCAGCTCAAGGGAAAGCGAACATGCTTCCCCTACAAGTTGCTCCAATTGTTGACTCTGTGCGATGGCTTCATCCCACTGGAGGCTCAACTATTCTATATTAATTCTCTATTCACTGAGTACCTATTCCACGCACCCTTCCTTGGTGCGGAGCTCTATCATGGCGTTGTCCTAGAGCTGGTACAAGCATTCACACGAGAGGGCAGCCAAATCTAGTCCCAGCGCCGTAAGCTGTCCGACCACAGCTTTGTCCTCCACATTTTCTGTTATCAATGCTCCTGCTGGAATCGTAATAGTATGAGCCATTTGGGCCTTCAGCAGCTGCTCAGTGGCTGACATACCCGTAACCCCATGAGTAGCGGTGGTTCCTGTCTGCGTTGCCCATGTCCCAAGTTCTTGTAGTTGCGCACGGAGCTCCCCCAACACAATCTATTGCTCCGACATGGCCTCGTCGATTGCATCCCGAGTGACTTCGCGAACTATGTCCCCTATGTCACCTAGGTCACCCTCGATCAAGGTGGTTAGTTCTCCGTCCCATTTAGACGCCTTGGCCTTCTTCCACGGCTTCGTCCGTTCTCTTGGTGGCGGCCATTTTAAGTGCGCACCAATGGTGGTTAAAGGTGTTCCTTCCGTCCCTATCTCCGTGGCTGTCTCTGTGGGCACCTTTTGACAGCTTTCGTCCTTTGCAGCCGCTCCAGCTGGTGTTTTGTTTGTCGAAGTCTATGCCACCTCCTGGGCCGCTCAAACTTCCGCAGCGTGTTGTTCATTCCACTTCTGTTGTGCGACGCGCTTAGCTTCATCCTTTTGTTTCTTGATGGTGGCCTCATCGTGCCCCACCGCATCGGGTCTATGCCATTCCGGTGGCCAAGTATCCAATACTGCATCGATAGCTTCGTCAATGGAAATGAAAGGAAGTGTAGTCCACGTCTGGTCGGGGTCCTTGTGCGCCTGGATGTAGACAAAGTGCATGTCTGCTTTAAACTTGGCTATGTGCTTCACACTGTCATAGATTTCGTTGGACAACCGGGGTTGCTGGGTGACCCAGTGTTGAACATCTGCGTCCATCAGTATCCAAAAAATCTTGATGCCCTAGATTCTTGCAGCATCCTTGGTCACCTAGAGTGACGCAAATTTGGCGGCTTCTGGCCAATCCTGGTCCAAGGAGGGAAACTGATTGTCTTCAAGTAGTTCAGTGGTAACCAGCACAATGGACAACAGTAACCACACATAGTGGAAGGTCTTTCCCTCCTCTTAGACCTCCCTACAGTTGGTCAGGAATTCTTCACAAAGGAACTGTGCCCAATTGAACCATTCTCCAGCTGCGCATTCCTCAGCTAGTGCAATGACGATCGCTGGAACCTCGGTGCCGTGACATTTCCGCATCACTTTCCCTACCAGCAACTGGGTAGCAATGCAGACTGCTTTGTCTGAGATACTATCAATAACGTACCCTTGCTGCCCTTTCTCCAGCTTATATTTCTTTTTTAGGGTTTCTATCATCGTCACATCGCCACTCTTATCAACAATTTCCCTGGGGTCTCTTCCTTTGTAGGGAAGCAGTGAGATCCTATGAATGAGTTCTACCATGATGTGGATGGGTTTGCCGAGCCATAAGTATCCATCATGTACCAGACAGAGCAACTATCTGATGACCAATATTGTAATAGGGGGCCGGAGAAAGTGGGGAATGGACAAGAGACAGAGCAACCCGGCTTTCTCCACCTTTCGCAGCCATTCCTTTGGCTGAAGTGTCGTAACCATCCCTTCTGCGCTCTGCTCCATCAGTTCGCTAGTCACCAAATGGGGAAATTTTGCTGTATCTACAAGGTCCCAGTCTTCAAATTTCATCGTCGAAATATGGCCAGTCACTGTGCTTTCAATTGGAACCCCTTTCGAAAGAGACAAGGTGATGAGTATATTGTCAACGTCATCCAGATTAGTAGGGACCTTAGCCTTCCCTTTGCTTGGAGGAACATACTTGGGATGTCGCACTGGCTGGATAGTTTCTTCATTGGGGTCTATTTCTTCGACGTATGTTGGGGATACCTCTTCCTCCTCGTCGCTTTCAATTGTAATAGTTTTTCCCTTTTCTTCCATTGTGAGCTTGCTAAAGTGCGGATTTCGCGGTGACCTCCTTATTGGTCCTGGTATCTGGGGGTCCTTTTTGGTCCGCAATGTCCTGGGTGATTTAGGGAGTTCGGCTACCTGCAACATGGGATTCTATGGACTTTCCATGGTAGGGTTTATTGACCTGAGGAATGACTCTCGGTATTCCTTTGGCAGTGCCTGAAACCACAGGCTTTCCTCCATTACTTTTTGATTTATCTTGATCCTCTCGGCTTGAACCTAAGGCGTCCTATTCTTCGAATGATCAAACTTTGTGGTATGCCCCTTTTCTTTCTTGTTATATATCATTTCAAATTCAAAGTCCGCCGTTCACCCTCCTCATGGCTCATTAATGTGATTTTAGCGGTTATCCTTACACCTTAATTTCCTGTCGCCCGCTCCTCTATGTCTTAAATGGTACATCTTATCATGAAGAGTACCTGCAACGGTCGCCTTCCATCCCATTCCCATAGCAGCGCAGCCCCTGGTACGTAGATGCATCCTATGCATTTGACCATCCTTACACGTCGCAGCCAACTTGTGCAGCTTTCTTACAGCCTGTTTTATAGTCTCGCGCCCTATTCCAACTGCGTGGAGCGCTAGGACTGGGCCTCCTTCAGATAGTCAAGTGGTCGCACCTATCGTGCAAGCCTTCTGCTTCCCTACTAGCCCGGGTTGCGAGCACCATTCGCATTCCTTTGAGTTTGATAGCGTATCGCGATCTGTGTTCGCTTGTGCCCTAAGGTGCAGGCGCAACCATGCTAGCAAGGTCGTGGCTTGTCCTAATAGTGTAGGAGAGCCAACCATGTCCGGTCCCTTCAATAGCTCTCGCATGCGACCCATGTGGGTGACTTCTAATTTGATTTTATCAATTTCTTCATCCAGCCTTGCACTTTTCTTTCATATTCTGGCCCCCGTTTCTTCTAACTCACGAAGTCTCATTTTGTCGTGCCAAACAGCTTCCCATAACTACCGAATCTTGTCACACAGATCTTTGGGTGTAGGTCAAACCATAGGGGAAACGGCCCATCCGGCCGTGGATAGAGTTCTCTTAGCATACCCTGCTCTGTGTACGGTCATATCGACCCAATGAACCCTTGCTATGTATAGATTCAGTTGGTGCGATGGTCGCGCAACATACGACCGTACCCTTCACTGTAGATGTATGACCGCCCTGCTCTAGCGTGGCTGCCATGCATGTCCTCCAATCCGTACATGGAACCACCTTCTCCATCTCAACTTCCTCTGTGCACACCACCTTGGTGTGCGCGGTGCTTCTTCCGATGCACCATGCTGCTTCTGGGCTACGATTAAGGTGCCAGGGTTGATGAACTGCCCCTCACTGGTTGCGCCACTATTCATTGGTCGTTGCCTTACTTCAATGGTGACGTGTCATAATGATCTAATCATCATATTACAATTGAGTGTGGTGACTTCCTGCAATCTATTTTACCATCTTTCAATCTCCTCATCTGCATTCGATGTGCACGAACTATCGTGCTCCCATGAGAATCTTCCGTCCGTTAAGGGATTCACCCGACCCTGGTCTCGCGCTGTTATCTGGTAGATGTAGTCTAGTTCATCATCACTTTCTTCGTTGTGCACTGGCTCAGTGTAGTGCGCTCCTTCAGCTGGGTCCAGCGGGACTGTGACACAAAGTGCCTTTTTCTCGAAGGTCATTTTCCGTCTTTTTAAGTTGATAACTCCATTCATGTCCGTGGCCCAATCTATTCCTAGCAATGCAGGGTATTGATTACTATCATCAACAATTTCTATTACCTCAAAATCGGTCTGCGTACTTACTCCTTCAATGTCCACTATCACCCCTTGCAGTCATCCCATCGATAATATCTTTTGTTGATTGGCCATCCGTAATTGAATAAGAGACCACTGTAGTGCAGGCCTACCCATGCGTTCCCATGTTTGTTTAGGCAATACATCCGCGTCCAACCCTAGATCCAGAATAACCTGGTCCATCTCATATTCCCCGATTTGTTCCATTAGCCGCATCTCCTGCCTGGTGCATAGAGCATGTTTCCCTATTTTCTGAACTATGCACAGTTCCCCTAACCCCACGCATCTAGTAATCAGCTCTTGGAGTCCTTTAGCCGCCCTATTATCGCATAGAAACTTTATACATGTCTCTGAAAAGGTGGTAAGCATAGAGGGATCCATTCCTGGCTCAATTTGATCCCTATCACCTGGGGTAGAGACCTTTGTGAAGCTCTCCTAAGCTTCTTTAGTCGTCCCTTTCGTCTATTCAAGTTCCTTTGTCAAAGCACCACGACCCTTCTCATCTTCCCCAGACTATTTCCTTGCATCTCCTCTGGTGGTTGCACCGCTTCTTAGTACCATGTTTATGCTAGGGTCTTCTTCGCAAGGTTCTAATCTCATCATCTGGACATTTTGAGTTGGAGTGGGTTGCAATACCCCCATTTCGCGCATCTAGGCAATAAGCATTGGATAGTCTACCACTTCATGTCAAATTGCTCACGGTATGGACAAGATATCCTCGTTGGATTCATGCAGTCACGAGCATAGTGCCCTGGTCCTCCGCAGTTATAATAGATCAGCTGTCTGCGCCCTCGCTCGGGCCCCATTCCTCTTCCCCGCTCGCATCCTTGAAATCCCCCACGTGGCCTGACGGCTAGGTCGAAACCCCGCGCTTCAGTCTGCACTCGATAGGCTGGGGTTCTTTCCATCATTAAATCGTAACTTTGACAAGTTCACTCATCGTGACCCATTGATCTACAAAAGTTGCAATACAACTGCTGTGGGGTCTCGGTATACTTCTGCAACAAGTGGCAATTGTCTGTTGCATGCTTTCCTCCCACTTGACAAATTGCACACCAGAGCATGGGTACCGCACTTGGCCCTGCTTGTACCTCTAGCTTCAATGGCATCAGGCCCCCTCCCGCCAAATAGTTTGCAAAGACGGGGCAGTGGTCCTTGTCATGTCCCTGGCTCTTGCACTTAATGCACCCTCCCTTTGTACGCGCCTCCGGTCGGGGTGCCCTTTCTTATTTCAAGGTTTGCATTTCTAAGCATAGGTTTTGTATTTGCATGTGGATTTGCTGAACTCCCAACCCTGGATCCTGTATTGGAGTTTCGTGCAACCCCATTGCTGTCTCTAATGTTTCAGCTTGGGTTGAGATCTTTTGCTGTGATAGCGTCATCCTCAAATGTGGTGTCAAAGACGCCACAGACCACATACAATGTTGCACATCTGTCAATGTCATGTTAGCCTCATGGATTGTGCTTTTCAATCTCTGATCCAAATCCCAAGGGGTTTCACCAGGTAACATCGCGATCTCCTTGAATCCAATGACCGACTATGTCTCCAATTTCAGCCGACTAAACTCCCTGGTCAATGCGTCCTGGATCGCCGCTATTCCTGCATTCAGATGATCACTTGAGTACTTTATATACCATGTCAACGCACAGTCCTGTAGCGTGCTAACCAGAGTCGCCTTTTTGATGTTATCATCCGTTATACCTTGGGCTTCCCATACAACCCTTACCACAAACCAGAACTGACCTGGTTCCTCATTTCCTACACCTCTAAATACCAGCAACTTGACTGCACTTGCCATCACAACCTTCGATGGTGGCGGAGGTGGGGTTGGTGAAGATGGATTCGATGCAGGAGAAGTAGGTGATGGCATGGACAGTGGTGGTATCAGTGGGATGTGCTGCCCAATCAATCGAACTGCGTTTCTCGGAGAGAACCCCGCGAGTTTTTCCTTACTTTCTTGCGAGATAGAAACTAGAGGGTTGTTTTCTGATCCTTTGGTTCCCTAGTAGCCTCTTCCACTCCACGTTACGCCAGACATCAATAAACACGCATAATTTGTTTTTCACACAACAATATCTTAATCCAAGTATTCAACGATTTGATATACTTACCCCGCCGTCCCTAGAGAAAGCGCCTTTCTGCTTCACTATAACTCATAGTTGTGTCTATCACGAACTTGGTGATAAACCCTCCTATTACCCAATCCAACCAGTGATCTACTGCGCGTGCGATTTTGTCTTTAGAAGCTTCTAGCATGCACACCAATTCTGGAGTCCACACAATAGGTTGATCTAGTATGCACCTTCCTATGCTGTCAGCTAACCTCACGATCCACTCGTACAACTCTGTTGAGAATGACGCGAAGAAGATCTCGTGGATGTCTGTGTATATGTAACGACCCAACCAATGTTCATCTGATATCCATGGATTTCTGTTTTCTTGAACCACAAACTCGTGAAGCTTCTGATCTAGCCAATCTTCAAGCTCTTTCTTCGTAGGGTTCCAGTGTTCCAACATCAGACATCCCTTAGGCAGATACCGGTCCTAACAACAGAACCATTTGTTGTCTTATTGGGCCCTGACCCAGGTTCGAAAGAGTTATTAGCCAAACAAATCCTGCAGCTACCAGCCCTTTCGGCAATAACCTGCATAGCGCAGACTAAGGTCTCACCCGAGGTAGCAGGGGAGGGTGTTGGAATCAGGTTTCCGCACCCTTGGGATGTCTAGATGTGGTCTGGAGGGTTCGCACACCGTTCTATGGCCTCACGCCACTCTTCTTCTGTGTAGATCCAAAACAAGGCAATTCCTTGATACTTATTACTAATCAGTTGTTATAGATCAGATCTACCTTTTACAATCTTTAAGCAAACATTTAATATCGATAACCAGTTTGCACACCCATACAAGTTATAGGTTTGCATAACCTCATAACATAAGCATACGCGCACATATCAAACAGATATATTAATCATAAATTAACCAGATCCACAATATTTCAGATTTAACACAGTATTTTAGAACCAACTTATCTTTATTCAACTCTGTCACCAATACATTCAGATCTACCCTGTGCACTCAGCTGCAGGGGTCCGCGCACACAACTGCAGACTCTACCAGGCCTCTACGCACATAGTTGCAGAGCCTCTATCTACCCACCAACACCCTCAACTCGAACTTACAGATGCTTCAAGACTTCTTTCTTAAAAAACCCATTACATTCCAGATCCAAAGTACATACCAAAAATTTACTCCTAATTCTAGAGCCTTGCTCTATTTATACATTTCCATGGTCCGTGGACCATGGGCAGGCCAAATTATTTTACATTATCTTTGGCAGACAACCCTTTGACTTGACTCATTACAATTGGCGCTTCACGCATCTCGCGGAGCCTTTACCATACCTTTACCCAAAATTGTGGGCTTTAAGCCCCAAAACTATTACGCGGGGCCTCTGCTATCCAACAAAGGGGAATTAGAGCAATGTTTCTTGTTTGATTTCATACAAAATGTTTATAATAAAAGAATACGTGATTGGTTGTATATGAAGTATTTGAAGAAAGGTTTGCATGTGTAGTGTTTGACAAATTGTATGAGAGATGAAAATCAAGTTTTTGCAAGTGCGGTTAGGCTAAATTTAGTAGGGGTGTATGACAAACTGGTATCAAAGAATGGTTCAAAATTTGTACCTCGATGGGCTTAAGAACAGATGAAATGGGAGCTCTAAATTGTGTTACAAAGTGTTAACATACCTTAAAATTAAGCTCATGAGGAAGACAAAGGTTTGATACCCCATATCGTTAATTGAGCATTAAGGCACTAGGTATGTTACAAAGTGGTATTAGATCATGGTTCAACACTAGGGCTTAGATGGGCTCAAGAAAAAATGAAACTAGAGCTCTGATACTATGCAACAAAGTAGTATCAGAGATAACATTCAACATTGAACCTAAATGGGCTCGAGTACATGAAATAATTTAAGTTTTACATTAAAATCTATGTATGCATGTGTACTTATGTGAAATCATTTCGCTATATATATGAATACACTAAAGTTACTTGAATACTAGCTTGAGTTTGATGCAACAAGATAAACATGCAAAATGTTGACTAGATTCCCAAGAGAAATCCAACATAATTACAAAATTTTATGGCTAAGTGATGCAACCATAACTATGAGGAGGAATCTCTCCACTTATATTTTGCTAGTTTTAATATTTTTCTTCAATGTTTTAAGAAGTTGTCATATGCTAATGACTAATAACATAGGCATGATAAAAATGTAAAATATGAAATAGTTCAAAGATACATGTCAATTTAATAGATATTAAATAATCATATACTAGATGCATGAAGATATGTTGCGTGCATATAATAATGGGTGTACATGCATAAAGACTCAGAGTAGTATGTTTTCATAACATTATTCATGTGACTAATAGTGGTTAATGTTGAATATGTAACCATGAACAAGTTGACATCATGATTGAGAAGCCAATGAAGGTGTTGCAAGTAGTCTTGTGGAATCAAGGCTATGGAAGATAAGGTGTTGATGAGAGAATGGTACAAGTGGAACCTATGCATGTTGTGACAATTGTGTGCATGAATTTCTCCTTGGGTTTCCTTTTGGAATGTTGGAGCACTAGAGGGAGGAGTGTAGGGACAAATGTTTAAGTGTGGGGTTTAGAAAATACCTGGATCCCCAAAGGCAGATGAAGCTCCTATAAGCCATACGGCTATGAGAAATCCTTGTCTAACCCAAGTCAAAGACCCAAGAAAGATAGTGGCACATCCTAGGGAAAATTTTAGGGGCTAATATTCACAAGTGGGCTAATTTTCCATGCTTTTTTCAACAACAACAAAAAACCACTAATTTTTGTTTTTTCTAAAAATAATTTCACCCAAATTTTATAGTATATAATCATTCTACCTTGAATATTGCCAAAACTTTAAAACTACTATATAAAATTATTATAAATTTGAATATTATTGTTTTGAGGCTTCTGCGATTTGTGTTTTGTGTAGAGTTTTCTTTCGAAATCATCGCATCCATAATTGTTTGAATTGACATTTTGACCCATCCACCATGGCTCATCACCAAGATAAATCAATAAGTATATAAGGAAAATCTCAATGGGATGTATAAATAGAGTTATGAGATAGTGATGGAATGGGAATGATGGTAGCCGACCATGTCTTAGAGAAGGAGAGAGAAAGTTAGGTTCAAGAAATATGATATTTTAATTTCATACTAAATAATAGTTGTACAAACTTTCTTTTAATGTTTGTTTTAGTTAAATATATACTATAGATAATTCATTATGGTTGTTAATAAATACTAATTAAAGTTTATTTGTTAAAGATTAATGGTGAGTTATTAATTAGATTTAATAATACTCGTAAGTAAATTTAGAAATGATAATTAATAATTAATAATAGTACTTAATAATTATTACAATTATAATTTTATTTTGATTAGAATTAATTGAATTTTAGATTAAGATTAAAATAAAAATAATTTTAGATTAAGATTAAAATAAAAATATTTTTAATTTTGAATATTATTAAGAATATTTTTTTTGTAAGCTTGGTAGGACTCTCTGGTTTTCATGTTTACATGTCCATTGTTCACCCCGCTATGAGGGAGGGTCGCAGAATATTCGAACCCAAGATCGTCGGTTCGATAATACTTCATTTCCACGGCCATCGCCATTTGAGCTACCCCATGCGAACAAGAATATTATTAAAATGTTTAAAAATTAATAATATTAATCTAATTTTTTTAAATTTTGATTAAGATTAAAATAAAACTAATTTTAATTAATTTTAATTTATAATTTGATTAAGAATATTATTAAATATTTTATAAAAAATATTATTAATATTTTTAAAAATATATAAAAATCTTAAATTTTTTAGTTAAAATCAAAATAAAAAATTAAAATTAGGGTTAGTGATTAATTAAAATGTGAGGTGTAAAGAGAGAGAAGCAAGGTCAAAAATGGAGGTGAAAGGTCAAGTGGAAAGAGGGAAGGGAGATGTTAGGAGGGGCCGATTTAGGAGGTTAAAGTAGGAATCCAATTGTCACTTATTTTCCATCCTTCATCTCGATTGAGGTTGTTAGGGTGTTTACCTATTTCTATGGCTTCTCTAAATTTTCTATGGTTGTAATGATCGATTTTGGTCACCACACTGGAGTTTTCAATACAGACATGATGATTGGTTTTACTGGAATGTTCAGCCAGAGTTGAGGTTTTAGAGCGGTTGTGTTTTTTTTACAAAAATATCACAAACATTTTAAAGTTTTCATATTAGGAACTAGAAAGTTTCTGCAAAGTTTTTAAAATTTAAGATAAATTTTCATCCTTAAAATTTCACTGGCACAACTCGAGGGATTGATATGATCAAAGAAAGGGGGTTCTCTATCTTGGTTTGATGGGAAGATGAGGGATGTGAGCCTGTTGGTTGGAGGTTATCGAGCTTGGTACCTTGGCTAAGGGTTTGGAGGGTACCTAGAAACTTGTGAGGTATCATGAACTCTTAGAGCCGTAGAACTTTGGACATCCCTAATTGCTCGTTGTGGGGTTGATGGTGAATGTGAGTTTATTGGTTGGAGATTTCTAAGTTGGTACCTTAATCTTGTTTGAGTTCAATATTAGTTATGTATTGTACATGGATTTTGGTAATCCAATTTCTTTGTGAAGTCATGGCTAAGCTTGAGAATGACCCACCATTGAACAAAACAGGAGTAGTAGATCCTATGGCTTACAAGAAAATAAGAGGTGTGTTTCTAGTAAATGGTTTTCTCTAGATTAGTGTTCTAAGAATTATTGATTATGACTCTTGAATTTTATACATACTTAAAGAATTGTTTGAATGTCTAATTAAGCGTGTGATATGAATAGATACTTGTGATATTTCATAAATGAATGATCATGTTCTAGAAGACAATTGGACTAATATAATGTGTGTTGAGATAGCTGATATGCATAGGAGTGCAAGGGGGAGGTACCCCATAATTGTTACAAGGAATAAATTTGGGTTGTGAGTCTACTAAGAATTTGAGAAAATTTATTATTTTGTTTAATAAAATTGTTATGCTTAATCGTGCGATGAAATTCCTCATGAACTGGAGAGCCTGCCTTGTAAAGTTGCATTAAAGGGAAGATGTGGATAAATGATCAATCAAGGAGGGCTTAATTGGGTCAATATGAACTAGATGGACATTGAAGGCATAATGATGAAAATGGCTTAAGAAGGGGGTTTCCCTTAACTAAAAAATGTGTTTGCATGATATATTTTATTTATGAAAATTATACAAATGTGTGAATGGTAAGAAAATAGAAAATGACACTTGTTATGTTTTGGGTAATATAGTAAGGTTACCTAATGAATTCCATGTCACAAGGAATGTTCATATGACAAGTATGCAAGAGAGATCTCTTGTTGTTAACTACCACATGAAGGAAAGTAGTATGCTTATACTTATGAGACTTGTCATGTGGATGATTGAAAACAAGAGAGGCTGAAAATTAATTTAAAAATAATGTGTATGCATAGCATGGAATATGTGCAAGTATGGCACATGCATGAAAAGATGTATATGCACATGTTTGGGTGCATGATTGAAGGCATCGTTTGAATGTGTAAATTGGATACATAGTGCAAATGATGTTTATGATTATTCATTGAAACTTGTATGTAAGCAGATGAAATGATAGAGTTGTGGATAATATGTGATGTTGAGATCATTTTGGGGGTTGTTGAATGTTGCAACATCAAGTATGCTAAGAAGCCAACTAGACTCCTTGAAAAGAACTTCGCTGAGAATGCATGTGATTGTAGCAAAGTAAGAGTGCAATTAGTAGCAAGCAAAGCTAAAAAGGTGAAGGAATTGGGTAAAAATTCCTTTCAACTAAATTTAATATTTTTTGTTTTCAAACTAATGCATGTATTACATGGATGCCCAAGAACGCTTATGGTTAAGGCATAAAATTGTTAAAACAAATATATTTAGTAAAATCTTAATAATATGTGCATACATTGAACTACCATGTTGAACAAAATCTTAAACTAGAATTTGCACCTGATGTTGCAAAGGAAATGTCGTAAGGCATAAAGTGTGGAAGAATAGCGAAATGTGAATGGATATTATTGAAAGAAAAGGTGGATGATAATGTTGAAATGGTTAGTTATGTGTATTCTGAATATGGTTATTGGAAGAGTAGCGATATGTGAATGGAAATTGTTGAAATCAAGGGTGGATGATAATGAGTTATAGTTGAAAATATTAGTTGTGTATTCTGAATATGGATATTTTGTAAATAATAGTAGTGTGTGGAAGAATAGTGACATGTGAATGGACATTGTTGAAAGCAAGGGTGCATGTTAATCAGTTATAGTTGAAATTGTTAGTTATGTGTATTCTGAATATGGAATTTTTGTAAGTAATAGTAATGTGATGCAGAGACTATCCATTGTCCATTTAGTTGTTGTTGTTTATGTGAACATGTTTTGTACACTTTTTTTTTAACAATTTTGAGGGACAAAATATTGTATAAGATGTGATATTTTTCTTCGGAGATGTAATTTTTCCATATGATACCTATTTATGACGTTATTAAAAAATCCTAGTAGATTGTAATGGGGGAGGTGAAAAAAACCATACGACATTGTGAATAACATCATGGTTGTCATTCCATATTTGAAAATGCATCAAAACTTGTTGGAGTTATCGAAGACTTGAAGAAGAAGTAAAGTACTTGAGAAATGTATATTTTGTTAAAGCGATGTAGAAGTATTATTAATATTTGAAATATGTAAATTAATTGTGGAAATTCATTTGTAGTAGTTTACATTGAAAAGGTTATTGAAAACAATATTTAATAAACAATATTGCATGTAATGGTGGAAGATGAAGCTAAGTGATATACATTAGGTGGAATTTTCATATAGTACAATGTTTATAATGAAGAATGCCTCTTGATCTTGAAAGATGTTTTTTCAAGTTTCAATTGAAAAATACTAGTAGTAGATTGTAATGGAAGAGGTGAAAAAAGAAATAAAACATTGTGAACAAAATTATTGTTGTTGTTCCATATTTGAAAATGCATCAAAACTTGTTGGAGACATCGAAGACTTGAAGAAGTAGCAATGAACTTGCAAAATGTATATTTCATTAAAAATTTAAATATGTAAATTAATTGTGGAAATTTATTAGTAATAGTTTGCATGTGATTTGTGTTAAAATGAGTTTGAAATGAATGGAAATGAACTTACCTTTGTCATAGGGATTAAAATATTGTTAGTCAAAAATACAAGACGAATGATGACATATTGAACACCATTGAAGATTTATGTGTAGTTGGAGATGCATATTTCTTGATTGCCAGTCCGCCCATATTTTTCGCATTCTGTCACGTTGATGAATGTGGATTATGTGTTTCAGAGCATATTTTATTTGTAGTAATAATTGTATAGTTGGACGGAGGCGGTATAATGGTACTTCTAGATTTGGTGCCGGTAGAAATATGTTTTGTATATTTTGCAATGTAAGTATTGATGACTCAATTTCGTCGTAGTATTTATATAGTTGTGTTATTTCTGATTCCATATGTCGTGTTGCAAAAGAAAGAAAATGATAGAACCAAATATATAGAGTATATAATGAAAGGTAATATTTGCAACCACGTATTAATAATGATTAAATTTGATTATTGTCCAAAAATATGAAAGGTATGTTATGAAATACATTGAGATTAATAAATATAGGAAACCTTTTGGTGATGTTAACCTATGGATTGGAGAAGATTGTCTGGAGATGGCATTGAATGGAGAATTTCTTCTGCAAGCAATGTTTTTGTTGTCTTTCATTTTATTGTAACAATCGAAACTGAATGCGGGGCAAATATGGAGATCTTGTAGAGAAGGGACTCTTGAAATTGTTGTGAATGTGAGACCTTGGCGTTCATTTTTTCCAATGTCAATTGTTTCTTTTGGCAGTGTCATACCTTGAGATTTATGTATGGTTAATGCCCAAGCCATCTTTAGTGGAATTTGCGGATGTCCATTTCTTTTTATTGCTGGAATAGTCAAGTGAGTGAGATTTAATTCATCCCAAGGAGGCCCGCTGTATTTGGGAAAAGCTACGACAACAAATGTTGGAAGTTTTGGAGGTGCAATTAATTCTTTGTAGAAGATGGATATAATTTCTCTGAGGGAACCATTAACAACTCCGGCTGAAACCCAAAGGTTGGAAGTTACCATCACTTTTTGGCCTTTGCATAGTAACACTGTTCGCTCAAGCTGCTCATATTCTGAGGAAATGTTGGAATGCGTGTTCTCATATTCAACAATGGAAACCATGGATGTGTGCAAATACTCTATGTTGCCATTCATACCTGTTAAGTATGCATTTGTGTAAGATAATTTTGTAGTAGATGAGGTTTGATGTTTAGAGAGTTACGAAAGAAATGCGGTAGAATGCATACTTGTACCAGTAGTCTTTTGTCTGCAAGTGTTTCTCTAAGATAACTTCACGAAATGCTGTGAATATATGGTGCATATATAGTGATGTTAAATGTGGGTTAGAGATAATGTTATCATTTCTCCATTTTTTTTGTTTTGCAATATCAGAAGGTTGACATCCGAGCATGACTGCATGAAGATCATGCCATTTTGTATCAGTTGCACTTAATGTGAAAAAGAATGTTGGGAAATTGAGCTGAGATATCATGTTCGTTAGTTCATTTTTAGCTTTATGCCAAAAATATCTTGTGCCACGTAAAGAGAAACCAAATCGCATGACTTGTTTTGCCAACTTCTCATCTGGAAATTTTTCTAATCGGATGGTCAGATCTTTGATGGATGTTGGAAAGTTATATGCGATGTTTTTTTTTACAAAAACGGACATTGCTACTTGACTACGATGTCGCATCATGAGATTATATATGTAGTAATGAAAGCATGGGTGTCTACCGAATCTTTTATCATAGTAATGTATCAGATGAAGTGTGTATTCATGTAACTGTACTATTTCATTCTTGGTTGATTTGGCATTGCAGCTCCTGTGGTGAAAATGGTGGGGAAGCCATAAAGAGTAGACCTTTTATATTGTATTCATTAATTGGGGATAGGCCAATTGGTGTCCATTCAATTGTAGTGTCAGAATGGTGGTTGTAAGCATGTACATAATGGCGTATTTCTTGGATTCCTGTATTTTTATTGGGAATGGTGGGTATGAATGACGATGTGTGGTGTAGGGATGGGATTGTGGAATCTTCAGTGGGATCAAGTGGTGGTTCAAGTGAAAGGTGTACAACTCTTTATGTGGTATTGGAATGACGAAGGGAGGAGGAGACATCAGTGGGGATTGCTGGTAAGGATGATAGTGCATTGTTATTAATACGACCATTCTTATCATATGGGTCATTTTCCAATTTGTATTCTAATGCAGCGAGAACATTGTTGAACGATAAAAGGTGTCTTTTTAACTCCTAATTATCTTCACATTAATTTTCAACCCAGGGATGGTTTTTTATTTCAAGAGTGTACTCAATCTGAGGCGGTCACTTTATCGAGAGTAATGTTTTGCAGTATAGTGCTTAAAATGCAAAAGTAAATGGATGCTTTAAATAAAATTCACTTGCAATTAAAGGAAACTCAATGCTCTGAAACTAAACCATTTATTCGACAAAGTAACAACAATTATCAGTAAAGGATACAGTAGCAATAACTCATTCCTTGTTTAACTGATATAAATTAAATCAAGCATAAATAAGATCCCCAATCTGAGAACTTAGACAATGGTAGTCAGTGTTCTTTATAGTTGTTGACCTCACACACAATGCTAAATAACCAATTAGAAATTTAAAAGAACTAAATCAATCGTGCTACTGCAACTTAATCGAAATGCGACAATTGTGCTAACTAGAAGAATGCTGAAAGGAAAGCTTAAATAATTGAAGAAAGTAAATGAACAATAGCGCTAAGTATTAGAAATGAACAACCAAACTTATATAGCTATAATGAATAGAAAATTGTTAAATTATTGGAATGAACAGCGAAGCTCTGTAGATGAAATGAACAACACAACAATATGCTTCGAAAAGCAATGACCTTTGTTAAGAAGGAAATGAATAGCAATGCAATTTAAATACAGTATATAAAACAGATCAATTCATTCAGTTTGGAAATACCAAGCAGAAAAGTAATATGATTACGATAAATAGAAATAAAATCAAACCATCACACGGCAGAAATCGTAAAGATATAATACAGAGCAACAACTTAATCCACCAGAGGTTGGGCCCTTAACCGCCAACGGATGCTGCTGGGCTACTTCAGATAAGGCGAATGAATAACAACCCTTTTACTTATTAATCATCAAACTGTGAAATCATTACAATAGCAAAAGCTTTGAGAATTACAATGGTAATGCAACAATCCCTCTTTCCTCCTATTCTATCCTATTCCATCATGAATAATCCATCATCATTCTTGAATCTATTATTCCTCAATCCCCTTCTCTGATCTTTGTTTTCATTTAAATAGAGAGAGAGCAAAGAGCAGTTACAACAGAGATGATTACAACATGATTTCTATTACAAAATTGGATTGTTCTCAACAAATTGATAAGTAAGATCATATCTGAAATATCCTTCATCAATTATTCAACAAGAACAGGTCGAATTTGGCATTGCAACTGAGATAATTTGGAAAACGGCCACACAGCGAATCTATGAAAAACGTCTTCAGAGAACCTTCTGTTTCTCTTCGTACGGGCTGACTTTAGGAAAACTGCTCATTACAAAACTAATTTGGTCCGTTCTAAACAAAACCCATGTTTCAGATTTTCCAGATTCTTCTCCATTTGCCCAAAACGTTCAATACAAAATCATCACTTCTTATTCCAACGAATTTTTGAGTTGGCACATTTAATGATCAAATATTCAATCTGAAAATTATCTTGGAGGCTAAAAATGGTGAGTAATGTTACAACCAATTTATTAATAAACCATCATTGATAAAATCATGCATAATCATCAATTTATTAAAAATAAAGGAGAATAAATAATATTTTTCCATAAGAGCATAAATAATTATAAGATGGAATTATATGATAAACCATGATAAATGACATGATAAAGAAGAGTAGAAATGGGTGGAATAGGCATTCAAAAGTGATAATAATAATGACATATTAATGGCCCAACACACTCCCACACTGAATATATTGCTTGTCCTCATGCAACAAAAAACTGAATATATTGCATGTCCTCATGCAACCCAAAACAAAACCCATGTGTTAACCAAGCAATAAAAAAAATTGTTCACCCCAGCTCATGAAATAGATAGAACAAATGAATTCTTCCTTAATTAATGAATATTCAATTTTAGCAATCTTGGTGAAGGCGTAACAATTTTTACATTGACGTTCAAGTTATGTGTATATGAAGTTGCAGCAAAATATGATATAGGTAACAACAAACTTCATTAACCATTTTCTCAAAAACTACAAACCAGATTTTGCTGAAATTTTGCAAGTAGATTTCTACTATATTAATGCTTCTATGATCCAAAAATTAGATTGTTTTGATGCACGGATCATGAGATATAAACAAAATGGCTGTAGGTGATAGTGCATGATTTCCAAAATTTTATGAACTAATTTAACTTGAAATTATCTGGCTTTGTGTATTTTAACGATACGTCTATGTTTTCCAGAAATCACAAGAATTGAGTTCACAATTTTAAAAATATATGGAAATCAATTTCTGCACTGTATAAAAATGAAATTGTATGCCTTAAATGAGAAAGAAAATAGAAAACATCCATCATGCGTAGAATTTCCTGCCCCACTCTGAAGAATTAGCATGCCCTCATGCAATGCTAGAAAACAAATTGAGGTGGTTGCTACCATCTGTTGAATTCTATGCTTGGTGTAAAACAACATGGAATAAGGGAGGTGTTGAGAATGAATAAGAATAGTAATGGATGATAAAGAATATTAATGACATGGTCATAAGAAGGAAATGAATGAAAGCAACACTCTCCCAAACTGAAAGATGATATGTCGTTGAAAAATGGGAAGTGGTAAAGATGGGGAATAAATGATGATAAATAATGCTCAATGGATTTTCATGAAATTATCCTAAATTTGTAATAAATCAGAAAATTATGCTATTTTACCTCAAGTTTTTCCTCCGAAAATAAAAATGTGGAATGAAATATGGATTGGCATTTGTTGAAGCTGATGTAGGCAGAGTTGGTGTTGAAAGTGATGCAAAAGGTGGAATCCAGGCAAGCACATCATGTCTGAACAATTATTCGTGTTCGCAAGTTGCTCGAGCCTCTTTTGTTAGTTGCAATAGTATGGTCATGCTTGGAATAGAGTTTCCCCCCCATACTTGTTGTTCTCCTGTAAACAAATCACTATTTTGAATACAATGTTCTTGAATCCACAGTGTTAGTTTTGAATAGCAACAGATAAGATGCATGCAAAAAATTTCAATCAGAAAAATTTTTGTATACATGCAATATTAATATTTTGTCAAATCAACAAGTTATGGTAGAGTGCAGTAACCATATCGCATGCTATCCCATAATGCATACATTCCCCCTCTAATTGGAAAAGGGATTCCATGACCATCAAGCCTATGAAAGGTGTTATGCTGACAGCAAGGCAAGGGAATGAACAATACAACAATAAATGAAGCAGAGTACACATATCAATCATAGGACAACGAGAGTTATGGTTATAATGAAAGAAGAGTGTGTAAAGATAGTTATGAATAAGAGATAGGACGCTTTGGATTGATGACAAGTTATGCGAAAAAGAAAAAGGATAGCAATATGCCAAAACGATGCTTTGCTGACGGTATTCTAGCTAAATTGATGCGATTGATTTGAAAACAATTTCTCATGTGTAAAGGTTCAAAACAGGGAAAAAATTAAGGAAATAACTTCTCCGATAAAAATAGAGAATAAGAAAAGGGTATTATAGTAATAATTGACGATAAGATATAACTTCAATATCATAAGTAGAGCCTTTGTTGCCATCAGACGTCCATAGCCTTGGTAGGGTTGCTTTTTAACCCATATGAGTCAGGATCCTCAATTTATAACTGGAGAGTTCCAGTGCTGTTCTACAGAAGAGATCAGTGTGCTGGCGTGGTAACCAAATAACCACACTGCCATTCACTGGGATGTAGCAAAAGTGATCAAGCCGGCTCGTGATGAGACCTCCTGTTCCAAGGATAATTTAGCTATCCAATGGATCATAACCCTGGTGTGGTGGCCATAATGGGAATGTCACTTTGTTACAGCATGATGAACATGGTAGGCTGGCTCGTAATGAGACCCCCTATCCTCCATCTGCGAACAAAATTTTGTTGTTATTATACATTTTTATGATAAAAAGAGGGAGGCTCAGTACTCCTTAAGAGCAGGGATGGTGGAAGAAGTTGAACATGTCAATAAAAAAAAATATACCCATAATCTCATTTATTACAGACAGAGAAGATTATAACCAGGAAGGGTGGAATCAACATGGTATTAAGATGATCAATCAGTATCATGTATAGCAGAAAACAATGCAGTAAAGTAGTATATAAATAATTGTGTCCCTTTTGAAAAGAATCTATCATCAAGGAGTTGTCCTGTTAAAGATCATAACGTGAATGATATTAACTCGCTTCAAAAGAATCCATAATTCTTGTCTTCATAAAAGTAGTGTAATTCATGCCAAGAAAGGGAATCAGTAAAATGTGGTTGAGATGAACTAGGAATAATCCCACAAGAGGAAGGAAGAGTTGCTCTCGAAAATACTCCCAAAGCATTACTCTGAAGAAACAGCGGAAACACTGAAAAAAGTGTGGTTCCCTGTAGGGAACAACGAAAAAATGCATGTGAAAAAGTGTTGTTCCCTAAGAGGAACAACAAAAAATGCGAAAATGTTGTTTTTTTGAAAGGAACAGCAAAAAATGCAAAAATGTAGAAGTGTTGTTCTTTTGGAAAAGAACAACAGAAATGTGAAAGTGTAGAAGTGTTGTTCCTTTAAAAAAGAACAACAAAAATGTGAAAGTACAAAAGTGTTGTTCGGAAAGGAACAACAAAAATGCGGAAGTGTTGTTCTTTTGGAAAGGAACAACAAAAATGTGAAAGTGAAAAAGTGGTGTTCCTTTAAAAAGGAACAACAAAAATGTGAAAGTGAAGAAGTGTTGTTCCTTTAAAAAGGAACAACAAAATGCGGAAGTGTTGTTCCTTTGGAAAAGAACAGCAAAAATGTGAAAGTGCAGAAGGAACAACAAAATGCGGAAGTGTTGTTCCTTTGGAAAGAAACAACAAAAATGTGAAAGTGCAGAAGTGTTGTTCCTTTAAAAAGGAACAAAAAATGTGGAAGTGTTTTTCCTTTGAAAAAGAATGGCAAAATGCGAATGCGTTGTTCCTTTAAAAAGGAACAGAAAAATGCGGAAATGTTGTTCCTTTGGAAAGGAACAGCAAAATGCACAATCATAAAATGCAAACACACAAAAAATGAATTAGATATTCACAGTATTGATGCTGAGGATGGGTTACAATTTGAAGGAAGCAACACCTGAAACACAAAATATAAGAGAAATTAGAAAAGAAACAACATTTTATTTAAAACAGTATGTAAATAAATAAATTAAGTTACAACAGCTATGATGTTATGTAAAAAAATGATCTTTTTTGAAAAATATGTTGGCCGTAGTGACATGACATGAATATTCAAATAAAAATCAATTCTTCATTTCTTCTATTATGAATCCATTGGGTAATGAGTTGGATGAAATTCCTTTGTTTCATTAAAATTTCATTCAAGAATTGCTCATCCATAAATTGACCTTCTTTTTCTCCAAGGACCTGCAAAAAAAACGAGTGTCTACCTGCAATAAAACATTAAATCATGGAAAAAAAGAGGTGATCAGGCTCCCGTAATCCAAGAATTATGCAAAAAAAACAACAAGAAGTTACTTTGTATAACAAATCCAATTGAGAAAATAACAAAGTAAAATTTATTTGTCATCTGCAGGAGAGCAGTGGTCAACCATACTAACCAACAGTGTTTTAATCACAAATTCTTTGTTTTTCATCCAAATTGAGTGATTCCAAAGCAAAATGAGAGCTAATTCAAAGGTGTATCTCCAATAGAAACAATTTTTAAAAATTCAATGATATGATATGTCAATTTTAGTTATAACAACCTGCATAACAGAGTCATTTTCGATTACCCCACTTAGAACAATAGTGAATGTTTGAAGCATAGATTCTTTATTTGATGTCAGATTCAAATGATTCAAATTGAAAATGAAAGTAGATTCATTTATTTATCTCCAATAAAAACATTTTTTGAATACAAGAAGAATTGATAGGTAAAATACTCTAAGGAACAACCGAAAAGACAAAGTTTTAAGAGTACTGATTTACGATAGATAGTCAGTATTTTGATCATAACTTCCCCATACGATATCGAAAATGAGTGATTAAAATTTTTTTGTAAATTAGATTCATAGGGTAATATACCATAGAAACAGGTTTTAAAAGTATGATCATTTAGGCCTTCAAAAATGGACTGTCCCAACTCTATTCCTGAGCTGCCTGCTAAACACCTTGTCACTGTTTTGGTTCTAACTTTTTTGTTTCAAATCCAAATTGAGTGATTCAAATTGGGTTGGAAAGTAGAAATCAATGGCTAATTAGGATAAAAATAGGTTTATAAATATTGATTTTAGGCGTCCAAAAACCGATTGTCCTATCTATGTTCTCGAGTTGCCTACTAGTCACCTTGTCAATGTTTTGGTTCTAACTTTTTCGTTTCAAATCCAAATTGAGTTATTCAAATTGAGTTGAAAAGTAGACAGCAAGGGATAATTATGATAGAAACAAGTTTTAAAAATATTCCCTTTTGGTCCCTCAAAACATGACTGTCCTGAATTTGTTTTCAAAAATTCCATCAAGCCCACAAGCTAAAAAATATGATATTCGAGCATTTTTTTCCAAGTTGGTGATAAAAATGAAAATGAGCGTTTGTAGAACTATTATTTCCATTATATCATCTACATACACAAATGAATTAAAAAAAATTATCACCGATGTTGATTTCCATAGCATGTTGCAACAAAAACAACTAGTTTTATATTAAAACAAAATGTATTTATTTATGTCTTTTTTTTTTAATTTTTTATTTATTTTTTTTATTTTTCACACTAACCTATTTTGATTTGAAAAATGAATATGATTACGTATAAGAGCACTTCCAATGGAACCATTTTCGAAATAGGGCTTTATGTATGCACATACCCAAATTTGAAAAATGCATATTAATGAATATTAGGGTATCAGAAGCCAACTTCCCTTAAAAAAATGGTATCAAAAATTGTTGAAGCATGGAGTGATGCTGCAAACAAATGATGGAGTGAAACCAATCTTCAATATATTCTTTACTTTCTTGATTTCCCATAGCCATCATACCATCAAGTTCTTGAGCTTTTAAAATGGCTTGTTGATTCAAACTAAAAGAAACCTCATTTTTTTCCATAACTTCTACAATTTTTGAATTTGAAACATTCTGAATCTCATTGTAAGTTTTCTCTAATGGCGCATGTGAGATAGAATGGGTGGGATGGGTGGGTAAATTTTGAAATTCAACATTGTAAGCATGTTCTACTGGTTTATTATGGTGAGGGTGTGGAATGAGTTGAGCAGGAAATTGTGTACGGAATGGAGCATTTTGATGATGTAGATGATTGGGTTGAGTGGATAATTTTGATATGCAAGCAGAATGTTGTGGAAGATTTGGTGAAGAATATGGAGAATGTGTTTGTGCTACAAGATGAGGGAGAGTAGTCATGCAATCATAATATGAACCATGCCAAATTTGTAGACAAGATTGGTGGTGGTTATAATGAGATTGACATGGCTGCCCTAACACATGAGTATTCCATAATGGATTATGCAAGTAAGAGAATGGAGAAGGAGTGTTTTGAACCATACCTATAGGCCATTATTTCCATGCTTTTGACATTTTTGTAGCTTCCTCATCTCTTTGATATAATACTTCCATCCTAGATAAGGAAGAACAACTATCTATGGGATGCCCTTTTCGGTTATGAGGGCAAAACACTTCATCAAATTCTTGATTTTTCTAAACCTGCAAAGCATCCAATTTTGAACTTAGAGAGCTAATAAAATCAACTTTAAAATTTTCAAATAAAACATTGATTTCAGCGCTTATGTCTCATGTTCTTGTAGCAAATTTGGAAAAGAAAGAAGAAAATTCTCTAGAATTATTACCGGCCTTGGAGATTCCTCTTGAATACCTTATGCATAATTCACAAACATCATCATATGATAACTGAAAAACATCACCTTTTCCTATCAGATTTAAGAGTTCTAAAAATTCATCTTTGATTCCTTTAAGTAGGAGTGTTTTTAAGATCTCTTTTTCCAAATGCTTATATTTTGATTTTTGAAGGTTGTAATGAAATCGATCTACATAGTCCTCCAAGCTTTCATCTTCCCCTTGTATCACATCGAAAATATCTTCATTAGATTCGCAGTAATCCTGGTACTTCTTCAAGAATATGTTTTTCATGTCCTCCCATGTTTGGATGCAGTTCCCACCTAGGCTCATGAACCATCGGAGAGCTGCTCCTTTTAGAGTAAGAGGAAACACTTTCAACCTTTGATCATTAGTACAATAATCATATTCTCTACAAAGTATTTCAAACTCAAATAAGAATGTATCTAGATCTTCATTTGTCAAGCTATGAAAATTTGGTAGAAAAGATGGGGGAATTATATGCATTTGTGTCACTCCTCCTAGATCTTTGATAGGGAATTCAAAAGTAGAAATGTGAGCCATTTCTTACCATAATAGAAGAAGTTCTTCATGTGTTTCTTCGAGGCTCCTTCTTCAAATGTTCCTGTTAAATGGGTGGTGCTTACATCACCACTTGAGTGAAATCATGTGATTCGTTTTTCAAAATTTCTATTTTTTCTTAGTCATTCACACAGAAATTCAAACATCTATTTCTACCCTAAGTTCTTTAACAATCCTACTGGAAAGCGAGTGGGGGAGCATGCTTTTACATGCTCCATACACGGGTTCTTACCTTCCGTTTTTAATACCCAATTCTTTCCTGACAGACACCCATCAGATGCACACTACTCTTTAGAAATGGCTACACTCTCCCCGGTAACGGCGCCAAAATGTTGAGTGATAAAAGGTGTCCCTTTAACTCCTAATTATCTTCACATTAATTGTCAACCTAGGGACAATTTTTTATTTCAAGAGTGTACTCAGTCTGAGGCGGTCACTTTCTCGAGAGTAATGTTTCGCAGTATAGTGCTTAAAATGCAAAAGTAAACAGATACTTTAAATAAAACTCACTTGCGATTAAAGGAAACTCAATGCTCTGAAACTAAACCATTTATTCGACAAAGTAACAACAATTATCAGTCAAGGATACAATAGCAATAACTCATTCCTTGTTTAACTGATATAAATTAAATCAAGCATAAATAAGATCCCCAATCTGAGAACTTAGACAACGATAGTCAGTGTTCTTTACAGTTGTTGACCTCACACACAATGCTAAATAACCAATTGGAAATTGCAAAGAACTAAATCAATCGTGCTACTGCAACTTAATCGAAATGAGACAATTGTGCTAACTAGAAGAATGCTGAAAGGCAAGCTTAAATAATTACAGAAAGTAAATGAACAGCAGTGCTAAGTATTAGAAATGAACAACCAAACTTATATAGCTATAATGAATAGAAAATTGTTAAATTACTGGAATGAACAGCGAAGCTCTGTAGATGAAATGAACAACACAACAATATGCTTGCGAAAAGCAGTGATCTCTGTTAAGAAGGAAATGAATAGCAACGCAATTTAAATACAGTATATAAAACAGATCAATTCATTCAGTCTAGAAATACCAAGCAGTAAAGTAATATGATTACGATAAATAGAAATAAAATCAAACCATCACATGGCAGAAATCGTAAAGGTGTAATACAGAGCAATAGCTTAATCCACTAGAGGCTAGGCCCTTAACCGCCAGTGGATGCTGCTGGGCTACTTCAGATAAGGCGAATGAATAGCAACGCTTTTACTTATTAATCATCAAATTGTGAAATCATTACAACAGTAAAAGTTTTGAGAATTACAATGGTAATGCAACAATCCCTCTTTCCTCCTATCCTATCCTATTCCATCATGAATAATCCATCATCATTCTTGAATCTATTATTCCTCGATCCCCTTCTCTAATCTCTGTTTTCATTTAAATAGAGAAAGAGCAGAGAGCAGTTACAACATAGATGATTACAACATGATTTCTATTACAAAATTGGATTGTTCTCAACAAATTGATAAGTAAGATCATATCTGAAATATCCTTCATCAATCATTCAACAAGAACAGGTCAAATTTTTCATTGCAACTGGGATAATTTGGAAAACAGCTACACAGCGAATCTGAGAAAAACATCTTCAGAGAACCTTCTGTTTCTCTTAGTACTGGCCAAATTTGGGAAAACTGTTTTGTAAAAAACTAATTTGGTCCATTCTGAACAAAACCCATGTTTCAGAGTTTCCATATTCTTCTCCATTTGCCCAAAACGTTCAATACAAAATCGTCACTTCTTATTCCAGCGAATTTCTGAGTTGGCACATTTAATGATCAAATCTTCAATCTAGAAATTATCTTAGAGGCTAAAAATGGTGAGTAATGTTACAAACAATTTATTAATAGACCATCATTGATAAAATCATGCATAGTCATCAATTTATTAAAAATAAAGGATAATAAATAATACTTTTCCATAAGACTATAAATCATTATAAGATGGAATTATATGATAAACCATGATAAATGACATGATAAAGAAGAGTAGAAATGGGTGAAATAGGCATTCAAAAGTGATAATAATAATGACATATTAACTGCCCAACAAACACGATGTCTATTGACAATGCAATCATAAGCATAATGGTCATTACTATGACGAGTGACAATTAGAATGTCCAAGTCTTCAACACGTCGTGGCAACATGCTTGCAATTTTTTCAATGTCTTGTGGAAAATAAATTGTGTGGCCATTGTACCTATATTTCCCACCACATGCATGTGTTACCTGGAGTAAAGGTTTAACCCTAACAATGATAATTTCTTATATTTGTGAAAGATACGTAAGGACAGCTCGTTGAGGACCAAGGTCCATGTTGTTTGATAATGAGAAGTGATGACCCTTTGTTTCAGATATGCATCTGGAGTAGCAATACATTTGGTTTGAATTGTGGATATTTATTCCAGGATATGATTCAAGACAAAATAAGCATGGACATTTAGGTGCAAGTTTATCAATATTTGCATGGAATTCTCAATGTGCTTCATTAGTGTAAACATTGCTGAAAGCATGTGCAATGGAGGGGTTAGGGAAATGAGGTATGGATGTATTTGTTTGAGAGGTTTGCTCAAAAGATAGAGAGTTTGATAATTGGAAAGGAGGATTGTTTTTAGGGTGGGAATTGGGAAATACAGAGAGGTTTGATGGAAAATGTGAATTTTCACCATACGTTTCAGACGATGAATGTTGGTTTTCCTTCTGCTTTTTGTTTTTTTGACATTCTGTGATGCCTTTTTTTGCCTGATAAAGCTCACATCGACGTGCATTTATTCGTTCTTTATTTGCTGCATAGTATCTTCGGGCGCATTCATCATTACAAGAAGACATTTGCACAAGTTATGGTACCTATAGGCAAGAGAGGGGAAAACATGAATGTTATTTGGAGAGAACAACCATGTTATTGTATAAAAGCGAAAGAGGAGAAATAAATTGAAGTTTTGAATAGTTTTATGTGAATTTTTTATTTGAATAATGTGTTTGAAAGAACATTTAAGTAATTTTCATTTATACATGTAGATAGTTGCATGTGTAATGCATCAAGTTACCTCATTTGTTAAAAGAAAGAAGATGAAAAGAATGTGAATAAGTGTACATACACAATGCTAGATACAATGGAGGACGAATATTTATTTCAATACTAAATAAGAGAATTTGGCGAGAAGGCATGCAATAGTATATGGTGCAAAATTGTATTTATAAAATAAGATAATAGAAACTGTCAAAAAGCGAAAAATACATTTTACGATATCTATCTACAATATCGACATGTTATCAATTTCTCGAAGGATGTTGTTGCATTCTATTGTGAAATGCAAGCTTTCTTCTTTCATGATAACACATTTCAACCGTGGTATTCCTTTAAATGTTTCTGTCTTCACTGATAGTGTGAAGATATGATTTGTCCATAGTGCTTTGGAGACAATTTCCTTGATTAGATCTACATCTGAGGATAACAAATAGAAGTCTTTAGCATTAATCCCAAGAATTGTAGATCCCGCTTCTTTGAAAGAAACAATTGAAGCTAATTTTCCAGTGTGATCTTGTGTATCAATCTTAAGTAAGTATCTGTAATCACAGTTAGTTACTTTAGCATTGCATTTTGGGCAAAACCACATGCCCGTATTTTGTGGAATAAGTTTTTCATGAATTTTTTCCCATCAACGATGGACGGGCAAGAAATGTAGTAAAAATTGTCCATCCCAATTTTTGTTATTATACCATTTAATTAGAAGAATGTTGGTTTCTTTGAGGAATCCATACTGTAAATATCAGCAATTGTTATTTTTTGTTGATGTCCAAAAGGAGCTGAATATATTGTTGTCAAGGATGTAGAAGCTGCAGTGGAACCTTCTTTTTTAAACCATGAATTTAGTGTGTGGACCTCTTCAATATCATGATCTACAAGAATAATGGATCTCGTTCTAGTGCTAACATTTTTTCCATTAAATTCTCCAACACAAGCAGAATTGATTGCAATGATGGGGTTATTTCCTGCAGCACATAGGAAGGATATTTCTTGTGATACGACATCAAAATTTCCTCCCCAAAAGATCACATCCATGTTATACCCAGACATGTCTTGAAGTTGTAGTGTTTGTTTAGTAACTTCAGAGCCGTCTTTTCTACGTATAGTGCACACACTAGAAATGTCATTGACAATACCAAGCACATCAACAATGGAGTTGATGTTTGTTGTTCTGATATCGTTGATTGGTTTTATATTCAATTGCACCATTGGCTGATGTTGTTTTTCGCTGGAAACATGCTCTATGGTAGATGTTGCATTTAACAAAATTTCCCAATCATTGTTTAAGTGGTTGTATTGCTTATTAGCCATTTCCACATTCCCTTTAGAGACAATGTAGACATTTCCAAGTTGGACTTTGTCAAAAAAATAATCGGTGACATTGTTAACAAAAGTAATATGTATTTCTCCACCTTCTATATTGAACAAGTCAAAGCCAAACACTTTACCAGGTCCGTATTGATTCTGAAATTGTCGAAGAGTTGTTTTTCTTTGAACGTATCCTTTTATGCACCAATTTGAATGGTAAGGGTTTAGTGCTTTGATGGGAATTTGGACTGGCATGACGGATGGGGTTGGAGTAGTTGGAAGAGGGCAGTGCCTTTTTGATGAAGGATCTTGGTTCGATGAGGAGGGAGTGTCTTCTTCAAAAGTGATCAGGATACTCATATTTTTTGGATTACCAATTAAGGGTGCAGATGAAGCAGAAATATCAAAGTCTATTAGCGTTATAGACCTACGCCAAAAATGAGAGTCATAGGAATAATTGTTAGAGTCAGAAGTGTTATCAATAAAAATGTTAAAGTTGAAATAAGAAATTTATAACAAACTTACATTGATGGACCAATAGTTGAAGTAGTCCAACTTTTAACATGTATAACAGAACCCTTTTGTAGCAAGCCTGTTGCTATGAGGTCATTAAAATCTGTTGGAAGCATAAGGTGTTTCATATGTATTCCATTAGAGATGGCAATGCAATATCATGGAGTTGAATTTTGCATTGATTGAATGGGTTCAAGTTCAACAATTTGTAGGTATGGTTGAATATGAGTTGGTCCAGAGAGCATTGAGAAAATAACATTCTTAGTAAGGTTTGTTGTCATTTTCTAAAATTAGAGATAACAAAATAAGTACTATACATAACAAAACTCATAAATGTGGTTTTCTTTGCGTAAGATGTTTAACATTCATTACATTCCTATAACACTACATGAAAAGGAACTAAAGGGAAGGAAGCATGTTCAATTTATTTGTACTTGAGTGGTTATCTAGGCTTGTAAACATAAAAGTGAAGAGATTTATGAAAACAACTTCCATATGATCATTCATTTTCAAACATAGTTAAAACTGTAATTTGACAATTTCATAAACCTACGCATGTTAGAAACAATTAGACAGGTGTAACATACTTAATACTATAAATTGAAAATTTCAGAAAACTACGCATGTTAGAAACAATAAGGGAGGTGCCTGTTGAAGCCTCGAAATTCGTTGCGACAACATGGGGGATAACCACCCAGTCCAGACCTTAAAAGCAGCTCCTTTTCCATTTGGTATAATGGTTCTGACTGGGGATAATGGGACCAGTTTCCCAGAGAAGATTGATTTGATAATGTTGTTGGGGTGATATAAGATGTAACGGGGAATGATTCAACTAAGTATAATCTAATATAAATCATAAACACATGCATATATATTAATATAACATTATTTGACTATAAATATACCCCAAAATAAACTAAGGTATGTGATATACAAAGATGTATCAAAGAAATTGGTAATAAAGATCATTCAACTGCCAAAATAAATAAAATCGTTTAATGATAATTGTTTTGTATAAATAGTTAGACAAAACAATTGAGAAAACTATATCGAATATAGTAATTGTTCATGTATTCAGTGCAGAACCAGAGCTAAAACATCATACAAAAGTGCAATAATGCAGAACTGTAACTCAAATTTTCATAAATAAGACAATCAAGAGAAAGAGTATTTCTAATGCATAAATAAAACACAATCATACGATAAAAGTACCATATATGAAAGGTCTTGCACATGGGCTCAAAAATATTGATCCAATTTAATCAAATCAAATACACTCTAAGAGTAAAGAAGTGTAATTTCAGTAGAGCATGCTTGATATTCAAATAAAAATAGATCTTGTTCCAATAATTTCATCAAAACCTTCCCAAAAATACAAAAGTGTAATGTCTTGAATTTTTTTTTTTTGATAAAAATTTGAACCCCTCTCTAAATGCATGAGGGGGTTTAAATACTAAAATACATGCCTAAAAAATAGATTATTGCAAAAAAAAGTTTAGGAGGCTTCAAACAACCTTCCCTAGAGTAAGAAAAAATAAAACTAAAAATAGAATTAAACTAATGAAAATCTCCTTTCAACTTGAACTATCTTAGTCGGCTAACTTGATATTTGAGATTGCAAATGTTGATCATTGGTTTGAGCTGAGGCGGCTGGCCGATTGTGGATTTTAACTGTCCAAAAAATATGGCACCTGAAAAAGCTAACACCATCTTTTGTGTAGAGGTAGTTAAATGACAGAGTCATCCACTAGCTATGTGATTTTACTAGATACTGCTAGTATATCTCCCAATCCAGTTTGGTCAGCTATTTGATTGATTCATCCTTGGTCTATGTTGTATAATTCCACTGATGTTCCAATTGCTTGATATTTGGGAGAGACACTAGTAAGCACTCTTTGACAAGGTTAGCACTGTGGAGGTTTCCATTAACGACTTCGATTATACTTCTTGCTGCACCTGCAACTGTCGATGTCACCGTTTCTGCCTGTTTTAATCGTGTATCCCAATCTGTAAATAAAATGTCTTTGTGGTATTCTTCTATTTTTTTTAGGTCAGCCTTTCTTCCCTCATCCAACTCCTGCCAGGTAATAAATTTAGAAATATTTTTATGGATTTCTTCATATTCAAACCTCATATTAATCACTTGGTTTGTCAACTTATCACTTGTCTCACAATAAGGATTTATCTGTGAGATTTTCACGAAGAACATTTATTCTTGTTGTATTAATAAGGAATTTAGCTTGATTGCTTCTTTGATGAACTTGTCAGTTTGAGGGTTATCTTTAAATCTATCTACCATGGCTTGCATTTGAAAAATCTCCAAGTCCTTTTCTGATAAATTGGCCTGGTGTTGTAACCTCATTTTCTTGAATTCCCTCTGAACCTAAGCTGCTTGTTGTTTTGCATGCTGATGAGTTTTTTCTTGTTCTAATTGTTGTTCGAGTAGAAGAATTTTATGTTCCTTTTATTTTAGCAGTAGTTGGACTTCCATTGCTTTGTCTATGGTCGTTGTGGCATAAGCTCCTGCAAACTGTGACAACTTCGTAAGATTTTTTGATGGGTCAACATGAGTGTCCTTCCACACAATATCCATTGATTCATTCTCTAAAGTTGAAAAAGTCATGGTATCTAATTTCCTCTTCTTTATTTGTCTTTTAACTACAACCTTATGAGGAAGACTATAGAATATATCTAATGGAGGTATCTCTTCAATTTTCAAGACAATTTCGGAAGTAGGAAAAGAAGGAATAACCTCAATATCTTGAGTGTCTGTAGCCCCTTTCTCTCTTGTCTCTGGATTTGATTTGTGCTAAGTCTATTTAGGGGTTTGCAATTCAGATGTTTCCTCAAGATTTATGCCTATTTGGAGCTTCTTATTGAATTTCTCCCATTCCTTGTCTAGGTCAATGACTAGAATCTTCCATGATTAAGCTAAAGTGGAAACAACCTCTGTCTACTTCTTGGCCAAGTCCTGTTCGGTCATTTTCTCAGTATTCCCTTCTATATCTTTCTCATAACCTTTATTACGATTTCCTTCTCCATTCTAAGCATTAATATCATCTGGGCTTAACAATATTTTATTCCTATATACATGAAAAGCATTAATATCATCTGGGCTTAACTGTAATGATGTTAAATGTAGGACCAGTGCAAAGGTTTCGACTCCTTGAAAGAGGTCATCAAAGGGATCCCCTTCATGAGTAAACTATTTGAATTTAACCATGGTGGTGAAATCCTTAGCAACTTGATTTGGGTCATACTGTCTCCCTGGAATTGTGGACAATTTTAGAGACATAATAATATCTGCTTCTTTACCTGCATGCCCATAGTTGTGTAGTGCAAAAGCACCACATTATAGTGGGAAGGCTGGCCAAATGGATTTCTTTTTTTCCCTCAGGGATTTGGTTAAACCACCCTCCCCTACTGTCTGGTAGGCTATCTCTCTGGCCAATAGCTTGTCTGGGACATAATATGGGAGGACATGTGGAGCAACAATGCTCCAAAAAACTCTGATGTAAGTGAACATTTCTTCACCGAACCATCTTGCAACTGGCAAGATGTCTATCTTGGCTTCTTCGGAAAACCTGGGGGTCATTCTATCAAAAATGGTTTTATGAATAGGCAGCATAATACCCTAGCAGATTTTGTAAAAATGGGGATTGAATTGGGATTCCCACAAGATTTTATGGTATACATGGATGGGGAGAGGGTTCTGTATAGTCCACTTCCAACCCATGTTTGGAAATTGAGAAAAAAAACAAATGACGTCCATAACATAAGCACTCATATAAAAAGGAGGAAAAATTCTTGAGGAAACACTTCTCTCTTGTCAATATTCCCTAATAGCCATTGCTAAATTGTCTGATAAAATACGGCTCCAGTTCATAATTGTTGTGTTAACCGCTGCATCAATTAATGGAAGCCACTCTATGAAAATTTTGGTACTATCATCTTTACCAAATAATCTACACATCGTCGCAGGTGTGGAATTATGTGGGGTAGAGAGGGATGAAATCGGGTACATACCAGATCTCTCCCATTCAAATTTGCCTCTGCCTGACCTCTAGGTCTGTGTAACGTCCAATGGGTCCTCATTCTCTTTGGCGAAATGCTCAAGGAAATCTTTTTTATAGAGATTTTGAGGCTTTGGTAGATGGTACATCTGGCATAGATTATCTAGTGTGAAAGACTCCATGACCTTATGTATTGAATTCCTGAAAGTTCTGTCTGAGACATCTACAACATCAATCACCCATTTTACATATCTGTGTATGGTAATATCTTAGGTCTTGTGGCTATTCTATGTAAAAATGAACATGCTGCCTCAAAGTAGGAAGTGTCTGATGATTCTTGGGCATCATTTGTTGCCTTCATTTCTAGTGGCCTAGGTTTCTCTTCTTCCAGCAGGTTATACATAGCTTCCCATGATTTGGTTCCGCCATCTTTTCTACAGGTGGTATCAGAGAAAAGTGGTATCATGTCTGATTTCTCAGAAGCAATGGCTTTTCCCTTCTTCGCCATCTTTTCCAACATTGTTTTCTTCGGAGGTTCCCTGAAATGGAGCAATGGAGATTATCGGATAAACACAAAGCGAAAATGACAGTGAAAAAACAATGATATAGTTAATTCCGAAAGGTGACAAGGAAGAAGGTTTTATTTGAAAATGCAGATGAAAGATATCAAATCACGTCAAGCCGTTTTAAACATAAATGCCATTAAAACTCATTAAATATGCACTAAGATCTTTTATCATGGCCTTTATTATCATTTAAGCCATCACATCGCAAACGTGTAAGAAAAAACTTTAAGGTGATGAGTCTAAAGTGTGAAATGTCAATTATGTGATAGCGATAAAGATTATCCCAATATAAATCACAATATCGCATTTTCAATTATGCGTTATTTCGGAGTTGTTTAGAATTTTGTGAGATGTGATGTGAGCGACGTACCATTTATCATTTAAAACACATTTTGCTTGAATGGATATTTATTGCATAAAGTGACTTTTTATTATGTGCCAGACCTAATCAATGTTTATAACATTTATCACATCCATCGGGTCCTGGTCATATCGCGTTTCGCAAATTTTTCATAGTTTACAATATTGGCCTTTGAGTAAAGCATCGCGATGCGATGAGTTTTGGCTTGTATTGTCGTAATATCACAATTTGCACATTCCAAAGGTTTTGTTAGTTGTGCTTTTTGTGACTGCCGATATGCGATTGCGATAGGCAATTTATTCTACAAGAAATACTTTAAGCCTTAGTTTTAAATGAAAAGTTTGTTGATACCATAAGTTTATTACAGTGATCCCTTCTTATTGCAATTCACAAATCCTTGTTGTTAATTAACCTTTGAAACACATGATTGAGCGATATGTGATAAAGCGAGAATTGCTAGACGTAAAGGGATTTGGCTTGATAGCTTATATTATTTAGAAATTTATTCCTAAGAATTAAAAAAGAAAGCGCTTAAGAGCTAAGTTTTTTGGAGGATTTTTTATAAAGGGTCCCCATTTATCAATAGAATATTAACTATTAAATCAATAAACAGGTGGGTTTTTGAATAGTACAATAATTCCCTAGCACTCGGTGATAATAATCAATAAACCTATGTTGATTGCAAAGGAAATAAGAGTAGAACCACTCTAAGTGTTCATTTTTTGGAGAGAAAATTAGTGGATGGGAAGCATTAGAAATGAGAAATGCCTTTTGATAGGCCTGTGAAGTGATGGACATCTATGCTTGCTCAATTATTAATGGTTGATGGTTTTAAATTTTACCTAATTGTAAGGAAATTACTTATGTATTATAACTTCAAACTGCATGTAGGTTGATGGTTTTAACTTTTACCTAATTGTAAGGAATTTACCTATGTATCTTAACTTTAAATTGGATGCCAAAATGTGAAAGAAAAAATACACAACATTTCAGAACGGAAAACAGAGGATTGAAGATACTACAAATATGATACAACATAGAATGTGGAGCCTACAAGTTAAATTTTGTTGAAAAGATAAAGCTTAAAAAATTCTTCAATTTCTCTCCTTTAAAAATAATTAAACATCATTGAATATTTTAACAGAAAAAATGTCTACAAATATTTATAGGCACACTCCTTATACCTCAAGATTTTTGGTTTCAGATTCAGCTTTGGAAGTCTACAGATTTATCAAAGGTTCAATTCTTGCTTCTTCTCGCTAATATCTGAAATTTACAGACAAAGAATAATTATGAAGAATAAGAGGATAGTGGCAATTTAGCAATAATATAGTTATATTATATTGTAAAGTATTGATGAAACCATGCTCAAATCAACTGACAAAGAAAAATGCAGTCTCTGAGTATCTAAAACAAACAAATTGAGAAATGGTCTAATGCTAAGAAGTTAGACAATAAAAAGCATTGGAGATGTTTTAATGAAAACGTTTGAGGGTGTTGGAAGTATTTGTCATGACACTATGAACATTTTGGGGACTGTTAGGAATCCTTTCAGGGATTGTTAGGAATGCTTTCAGCGAGACACATAAAATAAAAACAATGAAAATACTAAGGGGAGCTTCTAACATAAACTACATCATCCTCATGGCTCAATTCATTGCATGAAGTTTCATTTATCACATAGACTTCACAAACATTGAAACAAAAGGAAAGAAGATAAAATAAATTATTACTTGATTGGAGGAATGATTGGACCTATAATAACAAATTCGTCTAGAAAATTTTTGAAAGAAAAATAAAGCTAAAAATGGCAGAAGAGAAAATGACAACCATGTTAAGGGAAGGAAAGATACAAATATTCTAAGTTACTGTGAAGAAAATATATTAACAATGTTTCCATTCCTATGAAAACTATATTAAAGGGACCTATAATAACATTGCTGCAATTCATATGACAACTATGTTAAAAGAAGGATAGATAAAAATATTATAAAGTACTGCAAAGAAATTCTAAAAACAAGATTACACTGGCATCATTGTTTCTGAGACAAAAATATTATGGTGAGGAATTGGGTCTGAATTCCACTACCTATTGAAAGGAAGATTATAGGAACTTTCAAAAAAGCCAACAAATCTTTTGAAGTCTTCAAGGTTGACTTATTCAAAACAAGGGAGCAAGGGAGTTGTTGGAGCTTTGAGAACTATAGAAGTATTTTTTTTGTTCTTATATGCATATAGATATAGTTGATGTATGGTTAATGTGTTCCATGTATATAGACATATAGTTGCAACCAGAAATTCAAAAGGTAGTCTCATGTTAGCTTTCAAATTTTCTGCCCGCTCTATATATTTAAGGAAAAAGTTAGTCGTTTGAAATTTTTGTGGAATGATATCAAGAAGGGACAAATTGAGATTCCAGAGTTTGTATGTGAGCATGATGCTCTCCTTGAGAATATACCATTGATGGACTAGTTGATTGCTCACGAAATGCTACTATTGGAGTGTTGAGAACTAAAGGCTGCCAGATCACAAATGGAATTACTCCTATCAGATTTAATCTAAATTCCTCTTTTGTGGAATGATATCAAGAAGAGACAAATTGAGGTTCCAGAGTTTTTATGTGAGCATGATGCTCTGCCTGAGAATAGACCATTGATGGACTATGGAATTGATTTCTCATGAAATGCTATTATTGGAGTGTTGAGAACTAAAGGCTTCCAGATCACAAATGGCATTACTGCTACGAGATTTAATCTAAATTCCTCTTCAACTACTAAGACAACAAAATCTTATGTCTGTAATAACCAAAAAAATTGATGAAAAGATATTCACTCACAACATTGTTTCGGAAACAAAAAGATTATGGTGTATGCATATAGATATAGTTGCAAGGAATTTCTCAGTAAAAAATGAAATAAGGTTTAATTATATACATCTCAAATTTCGGAGGAGGAAAATCACATGATGATCACTAGGGAGAGAAAGTGCACTAAATCTACCTGTGTTGTGCTTAGTTTCTAGATAGTCTTTTTTCTGTTCTTATATTCATATAGATATAGTTGTTGTATGGTTAATGTGTTCCATGTATATAGACATATAGTTGTAACTAGAAATTTGAAAGGTCATCTCATGTTAGCTTTCAAATTTTCTACCCGCTCTATATATTTTAGGACAAAGTTAGTCGTTTGAAATTTTTGTGGAATGATATCAAGAAGGGACAAAGTGAGATTCCAGAATTTGAGTTTGTATGTGAGCATGATGCTCTGCTTGAGAATAGACCATTGATGGACTATGGAATTGATTGCTCACGAAATGCTACTATTGGAGTGTTGAGAACTAAAGGTTGCCAGATCACAAATGACATTACTGCTACCGGATTTAATATAAGTTCCTCTTCAACTACTAAGACAACAAAATCTTATGTCTGCAATAAATTTTTTTTTTGATGAAAAGACATTCACTAGCAGCAGTGTTTCTGAGACAAAAATATTATGGTGAGGACTTGGGTCTGAATAAGTTCAGATCTACATAGACTCTATAGAGACTCTCCAATTTGACACTTATAGATAAAAAAAATACAGGAAATTAATGATGCCAAACATTATTGATTAAAATCTCAAATTTCTCATCACTCAATGGGAGAACTGAAATTGGGAGCCTGCTTAGGTTTTCCAGTCAGAAAAGTAGGTTGAAGACTATAGAGTTATAGGGAATGCGTTGTGTAGGTAACATCACTAAAGGGGATGAGATGAAATTCAAATACATAATGTAGGTCATTTCATTCAAACAAGTCAGATTGAAGAAAGGAGACAACCTTATGATAAGACGATATACTATATAATTGATACAATATTACTATTTTTAATGTGCTATAAAACATTGATTCTTAAATATTTTAGATGATAATAATATTATTAAAATAATATAATATATTTATATGAATATATATTTGAATCATATGTTGAGGACTTGGGTCTGAATTCCACTGCCTATTGAAAGGCACATTATAGAAACTTTCAAAAAATCCAGCAAATAGGAGAAGGGCAACACATTTGTCAAAGATATTATAGTCTAAGGCTTCCAAATCATAAATGGCATCACTGCTGCGCAAGCTTGATTTGAAAAGTACAGGGTTGAAAATTCTCCCTGACAGTTTTGCAGAGCTTTCTTCATTAAGAAGTCTAGACCTAAGTTTGTGTAACAAGCTTCAGGACTTGAGCAAGGAGTTTCATAGTTTTCCATCATTGCAATATGTGGCATTGATGGGATTGTTTCAGGCATTAGAGAAAATTTCTAAAACAACCCATGATTATAGAAGGACTGAAGATAACTGGTTTTGAATTCACAACTCAAGTTTCAGTCTTGAGTCTTCTCAACTTCCCAAACCAATTACTGTGAAGAAAATATATTAACAATGCTGCCATTCCTATGACAACTGTATTAAAGGGACCTATAATAACATTGTTGCAATTCATATGACAACTATGTTAAAAGAAGGACAGATAAAAATATTATAAAGTACTGCAAAGAACTTCTAAAAACAAGATTACACTGGCAACATTCATTGGCAACATTGTTTCCGAGACAAAAAGATTATGGTGAGGACTTGGGTTTGAATTCCACTACCTATTGAAAGGAAAATTATAGAAACTTTCAAAAAAGCTAGCAAGTCTTTTGAAGTCTTCAAGGTTGACTTATTCAAAACAGGGGAGCAGGGAGTTGTTGGAGTGTTGAGAACTATAGAATCCTTGGTGTGTACGTTATTGGTTGTTAGAGATAAACCATCTTTATCCACACTTCTATGCAGTGTTTCAACCATTCTCAATCCTTCATGTAGATGATGGGTATGAGGATATGCTAAGAAAATAAGGTGATGTATAGGTATGTTCTTTTTAAAATCTATCTATTTTAGGAAAAATTTAGTCGTTTGAAATTTTTGTGGAATGATATCAAGAAGGGACAAATTGAGATTCTAGAGTTTATATGTGAGCATGATGCTCTTCTTGAGAATAGACCATTCATGGACTATGGAAGTGATTTCTCACGAAATGATATTGTTGGAGTGTTAAGAACTAAAGGTTGCTAGATCACAAATGGCATTACTGCTACAAGATTTAATCTAAATTTCTCTTCAACTACTAAGACAACAAAATATATTCACTGGCAGCATTGTGTCAAAGACAAAAAGATTATGGTGTATGCATAATGATATAGTTGCAAGGAATTTCTCAGTAAAAAATGAAATAAGGTTTAATTATATACATCTCCGTCAATTTCAGAGGAGGAAAATCACATGATGATCACTGGGGAGAGAAAGTGCACTAAATCTACCTGTGTTGTGCTTACTTTCTAGATAGTCTTTTTTCAGTTCTTATATGCAAATAGATATAGTTGTTGTATGGTTAATGTGTTCCATGTATATAGACATATAGTTGCAACCAGAAATTTGAAAGGTCGTCTCATTTTGCTTTCAAATTTTCTACCCTCTCTATATATTTTAGGAAAAAGTTAGTTGTTTGAAATTTTTGTGGAATGATATCAAGAAGGGATAAATTGATATTCCAAAGTTTGTATGTGATCATGATTCTCTGCTTGAGAATAGACCATTGATGGACTATGGAATTTATTGCTCACGAAATGATACTATTGGAGTGTTGAGAACTAAAGGCTTCCAGATCACAAATGGCATCATACATCAGTACTAGGGCAGAATCTAGATAAGTTCAGAAGCCTGAGTCCTACATCGGTTCTAGAAAGCAGCTCTAGGAAAATTTCAACTTGTAGTCCAAAAATCAATGTACCAGGAAAAGCAATAAGCAAGAGGTCTAGAGCCCCAGTTTGCAAATGGTCTTCTAGGATTATTTTTGCTTCCTTCGCAGATGGGTTATTGGATAATGGCCCAAACTATTTCAGCAATGATTTAGGACACTTCGTTACTAAGTCAGTGGAACCTAAACCCATGAAGAAAATCATTCAGACAAACCACTGAGGTAAGAAGGGGCAGGATTCAATTCAGGTCAGGAAATGCTTGCACTGTGGAGTACAGAAAACCCCACAATGGAGGGTTGGGCCCAAGGGTCCTAAGACAATAGGAAGATAAATGTTATTGCATTAAGAATGGAGAACCAATGTGTATGTAATTAAGTATCAACTTAACTGTATATGCATTAACACAAAAAATAACAGAACCTCAAAGACCGCTAAGAAAGAACATTTCAGAGAAAGCATCAAACTGCTGAAATTACATCCTCTTAGGAAACATAACTAAGGAATTCGGGAAAGAGGGTGTTGGTATTTTGGATGGAACATCATTCGAAACTCTCAGGAGCAGTCTTAATTCCATTGGAATCAGAGTATCTATCGGGAATGGACGCAAACTGGAGGTCAAACCCACATCCGGCGAGGGTGCAGCTCATTGCAGCAACCCACAATTCAGGGTTGAGTCCTTATTGACCACTAAATTAAAATGGACTTCTAGGATTCAAGTCAGAATGCTTGCACTGTGGAGTACAAAAAACCCCACAGTGGTTGGCTGGGCCCAAGGGTCCTAAGGCAATAGGAAGATAAATGTTATTGCATTAATAATGGGGAACCAATGTCTATGTAATTAAGTCTAAACTTAACTACAGATGCATTAACACAGAAAATAACAGAACCTCAAAGACCGCTAAGAAAGAACATTTCAAAGAAAGCATCAAACTGCTGAAACGAAATCCTCTTAGGAAATCTAACTGAGGAATTCGGGTAAGAGGGTGTTGGTATTTTGGATGGAACATCATTTGAAACTCTTAGGAGTGGTCTTAATTCCATCGGAAGAAGAGTATCTACCAGGAATGGACCCAAACTGGATGTCAAACCCACATCGGGCGAGGGTGCGACTCATGGCAGCAACCCACAATTCAGGTTTGAATCCTTTATTGACCACTAAATTAAATTAGGCCTCTAGGATTATTTCCCCTGCCTCCTTAGATGGGTTATTGGAGAATGACCCAAACTCTTTCAGCAGTGATTCAGGACACTTTGTTACCAAGCCAGTGGAACCTGAACCCCTGAATAAAATCATCAAGACAAACCATTGGGGTAAGAAGAAGGGGTAGGATTCAATTCAGGTCAGGAAATGCTTGCACTGTGGAGTACAAAAAACTCCACAGTGGAGGGTTGGGCCCAAGGGTCCTAAGACACTGTGTAATGTCTACGGTGTAAGATACAAATCTGGTAGGCAGGAATTTCTCAGTAAAAAATGAAATAAGGTTTAATTATATACATCTCCTTCAATTTCAAAGGAGGCAAATGCATAGTATGAGGATATTTCATGCTCCAAACCAATATTTGAACATTCCAAAAACACAACATGAGTGTTGAAGCAAGCAAAGGACCACAGTAGGTCCAACCAGAGGGAATTTATATGCTTGCAAAATTATATGATCACGCAGCAAGCCAAAGTATGTGGGTGCTTAGTGAGCATAGGGGAAATAAGAAATACAGAGTAAGTACCATTTAATACCTAAATGCATTACCTACTGAATACCGAAATATGTTTTGGTATTCCACATATTATTCACAATGAAACTCATAGAAATGCATCTACTGAAGAGAATGTAGATGGTAAATTAACTATCTTGAGAGGCGAAAGGCTGCAAATCTACCGAAAGGCTGCCAATCTAGGCCGTATGTGAAGGCTGCAAATATTGATGCAAATAGTGATATGAGAACACATATGAGAATGTAAAGTGTATACTATAACTTAATAACTAATAACTACCACCATAACCGGTTACAATGCATAGATACAAAGGCCACCAAATTCGAACGTCAGATTCAGATGCCTGGCTAATCCTCCGACATCAAAGAATGTATTCGCCCCTGCCCTCCGGCTCTCCGCATGCACATGAAAACCCTCCTCATCCTTCTGCAGCAAACAATGTATTCACCCCCCGCCCTTCGGCTATTCACACATGAACGACGACCCTCCACATTCTCCTGCAACAAAGAATGCCCTCCTCTGCAGCAAACGCGACTATCCGTGTGCACACGACATCGAACTGGGTAGGGTAATGGAATAACGGGCTGAGTAGGGTAACGAAAATTAATTTTAAATAACTAATCTTACCTTAAGGTTTTTTAACTAAATTGGATGAAAAACCATTGTTTAATCATCTAACAATGGATTTGATGGTTAGGATTAGGATAGAAAGGCAGTTGGGGGAGTTAATTACAGAGGGGAATGCCTTACGGCGTCGTTAATGAATAATACACTCATGAGATAAAATATGTTTGGTAATGCATTTTGAGAATGGATCAAAATGTGGGATGTGTGAAACAAATGTAGGGATTGCAATTGTGTTCATGAGTCTATGAGCATTTGCCCAATAGTTTCTAAGCTTTTGACAAGTGATTCTATCATATAATGTTGATTTTTTTGATAAGGAACATGTAATTGAAGGATTGGTTTTCCCTATTAATGTGAAAATTGTATGGAATTTTTGATATATGAAAGCAAGGATGTCAGTAATACCTAGTGGGTTACGAAAAAAGCAAGAATAATTCAGTGTGTAAATATTTTCAAAAACTTTGTGATGCATCCATGAGTTACTATGGCATGATTTTGTCATGAAACTCATAATATGAATCATGATGGTACATACGCTTGGTGCATTTAGTGCATGCCTTCTTGTATAATACAATCAATTGCATGATTTAATGATGTCATGAAATAAATAACTTCTAATAATTTTGATGAAATGTTGAGTAGTGGAATGAGTAACATAAATTATTCATCCTACAAAGCAAAGTGGAGGCTAATTACTCCTGAATTTAGAGATATGTATCTTTTATTTTGTACCCATTTGGTTGGAATAAATTCCTAAATCCATTATGGAATGGTTGGAATGATTGTCATGCAAATAAATAATGCAATGATAGTTTCACGCCAATGTATTTTTAAATCAATTGAAAGTGAATGAATTATTGTGTATAATAATTTTGAGATCACTTCTAGGGATGTGATAAATATTGCAATGAAAATATTTTATGTATGTACGCCTATCATTGTTTGGCGGATTGAAAGTGTAGCTTGTAGTTGAAATGGCCTTCATTATGATAATGAAGGATAAGAAATACCATATGCAAGAGTAAAAAACCATGAGAAGAATATCATATTTATGAAATATGATTCCTATATGAAGCAAGTTTGGAAAAGAAAAGAAAAAGGAAGAATATTTGATTTAAATTATTATAAATAATATCGTGGAAATTGTATGCTTGTGATACTCATGAGATGATGATCTATCTAGGAAGGATATATAATGGTTGTAAAGCTGGAAATCCTAGGGACAAGGACATTATGGTGACAATATAACCCTATGACATCAATTGATCTCCATGTGTTATGTTATAACAAATGTATCGTGCTATTTAGAGTAAGCCAAAGGGATGCCTTAGATATAAGACTCCATAAGTCTTGAGACTCTTCCTCTGCGAGGAATCCTTGCCAAGGAATGGATTACCTAAGGGACTTGGGAGGTCGAAAAGGGGATGCCTGAACTTGGAGGGTGTGTGAATACAAAGAAGGGGAGACTTGAATGCATTGGTTTTCAAATATTCATGTACATACTCATTGGGATATGTTGTAGCTGCTACAACCACCCTCTAAATTTGTTTCCATGCTTTAATATTGGAGCCTCCCTTTGATCATATGAACTGTCGTTTCAACCCATTAAGGTCACCCTTGGTGTTATGGTTCTAAGTGTTGAGTTTTCTTCTATAAGTACTAACTGTCGCAGCCTTTTACTCTTTCATGCCAAGCTTGTGATATCTTAACTATGTATTTCCTTAAATAGCTATTGGGAACTTGATGATGACACTCAGTCCTTGTCAACAATAACTATTCAACTGCTAAATATAGACAATGCACATTTCATGAAGATATGTTTAGGTATTCCCTAATGACACTGATTGCATACCTTGATCTCAGGGATTGTACAGTTCCTTGTGGTATTCAACTGCATAGCTCCTTTTCACAGTGAACTACGCAAGCCCTTGTGATAGGAATCTACGCAATCAACTATGGAAGTCAATTTTACACTCCCTTGTGACAGTTAACTGCACACTCTAGTGAGACAGCTAACTGCGCAACCTCTTGTGCTATTGAACTAGACAATTCCCAGAGTTAGGAAATTGCACATCCCTTAAAAATAGGAAGTGTACACTTCCTGATTATTTCCCATGCAAACTTCTAGATGGTAGTTTGACATGTGTTTCCAAGTTATTATCCTACATGTGTCAACTTAGTAAATTTAGCTCCTTGATTTTAGGCATGCACGCTCGAAACCCTAACCCTAACTTCATAAGTGCTCATATATCTAACAAGCCACCTTAGAATCATTCTCACACTCATATTTGGAGCTCTACCTATTCCTATGAGCACAATGAGATTTTGGTTTCATTTGCGTCACTTTTCCAGGTAAGTTTCTTAACAATAGATTTTTATTGCTTTTGCTTTCACTTTTGTCGCTTTTTCTTTCAAAAGTGTTTTTTTTGCCTAATTTTCACATAACAAGTGTCTTTTTATCTATTATTAGCTTCTGCAAGTGTCGTTTCAGTATTTTATGTGTTTTATCTAGTGTCACTTCACATTCCATGTCTTTTCATCTACTAGTAATCATTGTTGTTAGGCATGTTAATGCATCTTTTTCTTCTCACTTTAATTAACTTTGTTTCTTGATGTGAATGCTTCTTTGGATGGATCTTAAGATGATCTACAACCTTCTTCCCTTCATTTAGAAGATCTCGAGCCTTGCCCTCTATCGGAGAAAACTACGCAGATCCTAGAGCCTCCTTCCCTTTCCAACTCCCATCCAGTAGAGGTTCCCCCTTGCCCTATGTAACTGTGCATTGGATAATTCCTAGGATTTAGCTATGCATTTCCCACTTCCATCGAGTAGTGAGGCCCTTCTTATCCATTGTCATTGTGAAATCCGCAGTAGGAAGCCTCTCTCTAGCAGCATATGTGCAATATGCAGTATTAGTCTACAATATCTCTCTATCTTGCAGACAAGCATCACACAACCCCCTCTTAGTCATTATGCAATGCACATATCCGTTGACCAATGAAGGTCACTTTTCTTCTCTTGTGCTCCATCATTTCTTAATCTCCTTCTCCATAGTTGTCTTCTACTTGTGATTGATTAGCAGAATAACTAATCATTTGTGGAACTGACTTGCTATAGCCATGAGTGCATTTTTTTCAATAGGTACTGAAAATTTGGATCAAATCAGTCTTTCATCATCCACAACACCATCCCTCCATCTACAAGGAAGGGATCATCAAAGGAGGTCACAAAAATCACTATTGAGGATGCCATGGATAGTACCTTGACATGAGTGCCCATCTTATCGAACAATCAATGCTTCATTGATAAATCTTCAACTATTACATGGTTAACCATCAAATATGTATTTAACATGAAGGAATTCTTGGAAGATCTTGAAGATAGAAAATTTTATGAGGATATCAAGAAATTAGGGTTCCACAAAGTTGCTTGCAGGGATCTTGTATTACCTTGCGTTGATGTTATTAAATGAGTATTGTAGGGTCCAAACACTAAGAACATGGTGCTTAATAGTGTAAGTGGGTAGCAACTTGCCTCTTACCAGCCACATGACTTGTACTCATATTACAGGTTGCCCGAGCCTAAGCAACATTTGAATTCCCAATTTTATGTAGCTTGGGGTTATTTGGACATAAGGGAAGTGATTAAGTCATGGTGGAACGAACCAACTAAGTTGCGCTAGAAGCCAAATGGTATCTATAGGACCAAGTCTCTCAAGAAATTTTATCAGTACTTGATGGCTATGGGATGTAGGATATATGGGTGGAAGAACACTAAATTTTGTGATGAAGGTTGGACCTTCATGTTTTATCCACTTTTCACATAAAGAAAAGTATTCAATTAGTCAAGTATTTTGGCCCAACAACTGAATATTGATGCAATTAAGGAAAAATAACCACCACAGAGAAATAAACCACAATTTTATATGTATGCCTACTTACTAGAAGGTATTTGTGCCCACCATGAGTTCCCAGGTCTAGGTTGGAAGTGGACCCCAAGAGAATTCCCTCTCAATGTTTATTGTAGGTTATTTTCATAGTACAACTATAGAGGTTTTTATGAAAATCTTACTGAGAACTTCTTCATGGTACTATGTTAGATCATATTTGAAGTAGAAGCCCCTTTCATATCTCATGAGGCTAGAACAATGGTTACAAAGATAGCAGATTGGTTTGCCTCACCTCAAGGCACCTACCTTAGAGCGTTCAATTCTCAGATGCCCGCACATATCATGCCAAGGTATGCGACTGATAAGGTAGTCATGCAAGAGGTCAAAGACTAACTTAGCATAGGATTATATCAGTTGTTGGAGAAGAAGAAGAAGGAACCTTGGCCTTCCTTCCCTTTCTATAATGCAATGGAACAAATTGCAAGCAAGAAAAAGTAGCCACCCAACAAAGGAAAGAGAAAGGATGGAATGCTACAAATTCACTAGGCTTTGTGGTCTCTCCACCAAAACTCGTTAGTAGAATTTGACAATTGTGAGTGAGTGAAAACAATTGGCGTGGAGAGAAAGACCAAGGTGAATGATTAATTAGGATGTGAGTGGCAAGCAAAGGGGTAAGGTCTCTCTACTTTAGGGTGGAAAGAATGCACAACTATCGACCTCAAGCAGAAAGAACAAGAGGGAGAGAAGCATTGGGAAGTAAAAGAAACGAGCATGCAAAACATTTCCAATAACTATACATTCAATTTCACAACCACCATAAGAGAACTATTAATCCACCTAAATGTTGACATATGTCACATGGCAAGTTGGTGGTGCAAATAAGGGTGCATTATCACTAATGCCCCTTTCGTAACCTCACTAAATTAAAGTCATACTTTCTCTCCATGTGACAAGTAGAAACTATGTCTATATACACCTTAACAATGCCATAAATTCTTCTATGAGAAATGTTAGTGACATTAAATACTAAGAAATCAAATTATATATATATATATATATATGAAAAATAATAAAAAAAAATTATACTAAACTTTGTAAAAGAAAAATTACATTTTTATGAGTTTTAAGTTTCATAGAAATTGTCATACATATATGGCATAAAATGTTGGTTCAATTATTTTTTATTTAAAATTAGATATAATTGAACCAACATTTTATGCCATATATGTATGACAATTTCTATGAAACTTAAAACTCATAAAAATGTAATTTTTCTTTTACAAAGTTTAGTCTAAATGTTTTTTTACTATTTTTCATTTATATATAATTAAAAATATTGAAATAATAAATTTAAATTATTAAATTAAAAAATAAAAATAAAAAAAAATATGTATTACATTTCCAAAAAAACTACCGAATAAAACAATTAAACTTCTCTAATGTGAAATGATAATGTGATTCTACGACCACACATCAAAATATTTTTAAATTTCAATATATCATTAAAAAAGAAGAAGAAGAAATTCCCTTTTTTCTAAAACATCATATTTATGTATTCATTGGCCATACAAAAATATTGGGTGAGAGACATTGTGTTTCAGTCACCACTACCTTGATCTTGAGAAAATATGAAGCCTCACCCAAATGGAAACCACAAAATGGCAGATCAAAAACAGATGGGAGCAATCTGCATGCCTTAGATTTTGGTCTTTTAGGCTAAGAGCTTATAGGGCTCTATCTTTGTATGTTTTCTGGGGTATATGGCACTTTAGGAATCCCTACATCTTTGATAACAAGCCTCTGAATGTGTTGGAAACAAATCTCCATAATGTTTCCTATTTCCAAAAGATAAGCCCATGGTGCCCTAAGCCTCTACAACACTCAGCCTCCTATAAGGTTCTGGGGGATGTGTTTCCCACCAACATTTTTTATGGGGCTTCATTTGGTGGCCAGTGTGGATGTGGCGTATACATCAAACTCTATCCTTCTCAAGTCTTATGTTTCTACTGGCATGGTGGTCCTGACACTAATTGTAGGGTAGAGGTAATTTCTCCATGGGTTTCTCTCCGATGTGTTGCTTGGCTGACCATTGATAAGATTATGGTTGTTGGCGATTCAAAATCAGTCATAAAGTGGGTGCAGAAGAGGTTCTCTCTTGAGGTGCTAGCCTTATTTCATTGGTCGGAAAACATCAAGTCTTTGTTTCCCTTTTCCCCTGACCTTTCCTTTCAACATGTTTATCGGGATAAAAACTTAGAGGTTGATGCCTTATCCAAGCGTGGGGTTTCTTTCCTGCCTAGGAAGATTCATTTTGAATTCATGAAAGATGACTCTTTTTGTGGATGGGGATCCTACTCGTCCTGATATGTTAGGCTTTTATTTTGTCTTGGTTTCCTTTTTGTCCTCTTTTTATTATGGCTCTTCTTTTCCTTTTTGTTACTACATGTTTTTGTTTCTTGGCTTTTTTTCGTGTTGTCCAGAGACTCTCTTGTTATATGTTGTTTTATAACAAAGTGTTAGGACCCTTTGTTCCTTCTGGGGTCCTTTTTGGATCTTATATGTTTATGATGTCAAGCTGTGATCAAGCATATGTATTTACAATTATTTTTTCTAATTTTGAGTCCTTTAAATCTCATTGGGGTATTCTAAAGAGGTGCATTTGGAGCTCTATACATGACCTATGCATACTTCTCTTTATTTATAATGAAGGTGATTGTTTTTTTTTGTTGAAAGATAGAGACATATTGTGTTCCGAACTAAAGTATTGTGCTTAGCCTTTGACAACTAGATATTTTTGTTAACGATTCTCTTAGTGTCAATTGTTAAATTTGACATACATATATTTTTATTTTTCTTATTTAACATCAAATATTGATAATTTTAAAATTTACATCTTAATTTTAAAAAAAAAAAGGTGATACTCCAAGATAAGCATCACACTATGTGGCACCTACAATACTAAGAACTCAAGATGAGACTCCCAGAAAAGCACAATGCCCCTATAGTTTTGAGATTACAAGATAAGCATAAACTCACCCATAGCGGGTATTTGGACTTGTTAGAAAAATATCATCTTCGTCTTCACTTAGATCATGGAATTTTGAACTGTGTGAACTTAATTTTAAATTCTAAACAATAAATCCTAAGGCTTCAAAATTGAGACTTGTGTAGTGTGCTCACATCCATGGGCCATTAGTATGTTATATTAAGCACCTACTTTTGAGGATATAGTAATCAAACTATTTTGGGTTTTTTAGTTGTCCAATAGAGATAATTGACCTGACTTTTCTTGTTTATATCAGCGAAATAACTATCTTTTGTTTGATATAGAGAGTTTTATGTACTTTCTTAAGGTTAGTATACTAATTATAGATTTATGTTTTTTATAAAATGGATCTATTTCATCGTTTGATATAGAATCTCAAATGTGTGGTTATCAAGGCTATGATGTGTTTGATACATTCATGAATGAAACTAGGTTTGGGCCTTTCAAGTGTCTGGGTGTTAATGGAAGAGTTCCATTCTTTTTACTTATCGGAATATTTTGAACTTTTTCAAAATGCATGGCCTATATATTATTCTTTCTTGAAATGATACAATCCTTCCAAAATTGTATTTAAAGTGGGTTCAAATTTGCTTTATTATTTATAAGGTCCTTCTTCACTCCAAGTCATCATGTTAAAAGTTGAGATCTATTGTTTCTCTTTTAATGGGTTTGACCAAGTTATTCATAAATTTTCGAAAATAGTTTATTAAAATTTGCAAAAACTTTGAAATTATATATATATTACATAATTATGCCAAATTATTGGTTAATTTGACATTACGAATAAATACAATTGAATATTTTTTATCAGAGAAGTGGTTGAGCAAAATTACATATGATATATTATTTAATGATGGCAAAAATAAATATCAAAAGTAACGGGAAAAACAGTTTTGAGAGAAAACCAATAAAAATTTTACTATGAGAGGTAAGAATGCTTGTAAAATTTATACCTTCCCGAGTGTGATTACTATTCATCTCAAGAAAAGATTTCTATGTCGTGAGGATCATTTCCACCACTCTTAAAGTAAGGGAAATCGTAAACCAATTACAGGTACGTTGAAATGCACGGTCACTGCAGTCGATGTTAATTTTACCGTAAGGGGTATCTGAATTCAAAGCAATCACAAATAAGCGGTATCTCAATTCAAATCAATCACAAATAAGGGGTATATCAATTCAAAGAAGTAACAAATATTTTCTTCATGACGACGGCCAAGACATGATGTTGACGAGCGTAGGAGTCAGAATGTTCTCATACATCCAACACTTCAATGTTACAATTAATTTTCCTCACTCTAAAAATATACCATAGTATGACTTGTTCAGAAATTTAGTGTAGTACTTGTCATATTCTAACATTCTTTTATGTTTTAACAAACCCAAGTAAATATGCTCGAAGTATAATCGAAGGTTTTTTTTCTATTGTTCACAGTCACATAGGAAAAGTATTAAAAAATTAGTAGGGAGATTCGATAAACAGTAAAACGATTCTCGTTGGATTTTTTTATGGGGCCTCCTACTTCAAACTATGTGGTTGTGGAATGGCCATCCATGCCTCAAGCTTATTATAGATTCCACTGGCACTGTGGAAAGGGATCCAACACCAAAGCTGAATTACTTGAACTCTGGGGAGTTTTGTACTGTGTTTTTTGGCTCGGCCTCATGGATCTTTCAGTTTTTGGAAACTTCAAATCTGTCATCAAATGGGAAAACGACAAAGGATCCCTCAACTCTTGATCCAGGTGGATATTGGCGGCCACCCTCCAATTCCACTTGGACCCCACCATTGCTTCTTTCAATTTTTCAGTTTCCTTAATTGTAGGACAATTTACTATTTTTAGCAGTTTTTCGGGTCCTGAACTTCCAGAGTCGCTTTGAGGCCCTAAACAACGTTTTTTGGGAAAACTGGGAGCAAAATGGGTCCACAATCTATATTTTCCTTCCCAAAGTTGTAGTCCTCAGATAGATCTTTCTAACGAAGTATTGTGCGTGTCAAACGGAGATCACAAGCCAAAGTTACAACCTCGGGAAGTTGATGTACCAATTTACCCAAAACAGGTCCCATAGTTTGGTGCTTCATCTCCTAGGGTTAGGTTTTTGTATGTTTATGGTTTTCCATTGTTTCTCAATAATAAATAGGCATTCGAGCCTCATTGTAAGATAGTTCAAAGGCATGTAGCTGCCACATCTCTTCTCAGAGATAAGCTACCATCGCCCTAGCTAGTTTATTTCCATTTATGTTTGTAAACATATTTCAGTATTTTACAGTGATGAAATGAAGTATTATTACTGTTGCATCTCTGTATGTATGGTTATATTTGTAATTTTTTGTGTTCCTATTTAAATCTAGATCAGTGGTATCAGAGCAGTTTTCTCTTTCTTTGTATTTCTTTGCATGTCCCCAACAAGTTCGGGATATAAGGAGTTAGGGCTTGAACTGGTCGAATCTTTGCAAGACCAGCCTTGCAAATCTCGACGGCCTCCCACGGAAAATGAAAAGAAAGACGAGGGGGTAGATCCTATCAAAATCTTGCTCGAAGAGGTCGTTGAGCGACAAAGGAATGCGATGATGGACAACTTTTCCCATATCCTTCAGCGGCTACCCAGGGGCGACATATCTACTTCCAGCAGCTACTCTGGAAGCACCACACCCTTTAAGGTACAAGTTAACTTTGACATTCCCATATTTGAGGATCAGATAGATGTAGACGTCGTAAATAAATGGTTAAATCTGCTAGAAGGGTATTTTTTCTATTCATGATTTTTCCGACTGGGAAAAGATTACTTTCGCTCTTCTCAAAGCCACCCCCCATGTCAAGGATTGGTGAGAAACCTACTGCGAGAAGAAGGATGAAAGTATGACCGCACTGTTTTCAGCTGCACCCACTTGGAATTCGTTCCAGACTGCCATCAAGGAGTAGTACTACCATGTCGGAAGCTATGAGGACCAATACATAAAGTGGACCACGCTGCGGCAGGGAAGGGACCAAGACATGCCGGAGTTTAATAATATTTTCCATACCCTTCGCACAAAGTTGGGTATCAAGGATTCATAGTAGCATTTGGTACTCAAATACCATGGCTTCCTGCACAGGTACATCCAGGACGAAATAGAATTCCTGAAAATCTCCTCGCTTGGCATGGCATACTGATATGCCGTCAAGATCGAGCAAAAGTTTAAATAGAAGAAGTGAGACTTTGGATCTCCAAATTTGAAGCAAGGGAAAGGTGCCCCCAAATCGCAGAACAAAGGACAAAGCCATGGCAGGGCAGCCCAAGACCCGCCACAGCTGCAAGCAAAGAAAAATGTCGCAAAGCCAAAAAAAGACACGGGAAAGTGGTGTGAGTTCCATAACAGCTCCAGTAAAAACACAAGTGAGTGTCGGGCCAAGCAGTCATAGGTGTCCGAGCTAAAGGTTTCAGAATTAGATGCAGGTTCTGACTCTGAGTCAGAACCCGACAAAGGGAATGACAAAGGAAAGTAGATTATTGATGCGGAGCCCAACGCCACCATTGCCACCACGAAGATCCAGAAGGAGGAACCCGAAGATCCAGAGGAGGAGGAGCACCTCTTCCACTCCAAGATGCAGGTAAAGGGCTCCCCGCTACATTTCATTATCAATAGCAAGAGCCAAAAGAACCTCATTTCAGCAGAGTTCATGAAGCGGTTGGGCTTACCGACCATAGCACATCCACAACTGTACACCACCAGGTGGCTTCACCAAGGACGAGATCTTCGCATGAGCCAGTAGTGTTGCCTTCCATACAACATCAAGCCCTTCACGGATGAGGTATTGTGTGACGTTTCTCCCCTTGATGTTTTTGATGTATTATTGGGCCAACCATAGTTGTGGAAGCCACATGTTGTGTATGAATCAACGTCTTGTGTTGTTATTATTACTTTGGGAAATAATTTGTACTGGATACTGGAGGTAGCACAACCTATGCCATCTCTTTGGTTACTCCAAAACAATGCAATAAGCTCATTTCCAAAACCAAGAAATTTGTTTTCCTGATGATCCGCCCTCAAGGAAAGAAGAAGACGGTGGCCACAACCTCTAGACAGGGCCCCTCTGCACGACAACTACAAATGGACAAGGTCGTGGAGGAGTACGAGGACATCTTCACCTCCCCTGCAGGGGTTCCTTTGCATTGTTAGGTCAAGCACTCCATCGATCTAACCCCAGGTGCGTCACTGCCCAATGGATGAATCTGTGGATGCTCCATTATGAAGAATGATGAAATCAAGAGGTAGATTCAGGAGCTGTTGCAGAAATGTCGCATCTGTCCGAGTTCATCACCCTGTGGGAGCCTGATCATGTTGGTACAGAAGAAGGATGGGACTTGGAGACTTTGTATTGACTATTGGACACTGAACAAGATCACTGTCCGTAATAGGCACCCGATCCCACAGATTCATGACCTGTTGGACCAATTGAAGGGGGCAAAATATTTCAGTAAGATCGATTTGAAGTCAGGATATCACCAAGTACCAATCAAACCCTCCAATGTGTGGAAGACTGCCTTTAAAGCCAAGGATGGGCTTTCCAAATGGTTGGTTATGCCTTTCGGGATGACGAATGCTCCTACAACCTTCATGAGGCTAATGGATGACATCTTGCGGCCATTCACCAACTCATTTGTAGTGGTATACTTGGATGACATCCTAATCTTCAGCCAGAGTTGGGAAAAGCACCTCCACCACATTCGACAAGTTCTCCAAACACTGCGACAACACAAGTTATGTGCCAGTTTGGAGAAACGCACTTTTTTCATGACCCAAGTTTAGTATCTGGGATACATTATTGATGAATAGGGGGTGCATGTGGATCCAACCAAGATCCAAGTCATTCGAGATTGGCCATCTCCAACCACTCTGACAGAGCTCTGCAGCTTTCTGGGTCTTGCCAACTTCTACTGCAGGTTCGTGTTGGGATTTTCTCATGTCACTTGGCCCTTGAGTCAAGTCACCAAGGGAGGAGTGAAAACAAAATTATTTTGGACTAAATCTCAAAAGAAGACATTCACAGAGTTGAAACATCGCCTCTGCTTGGCACCAGTGCTCGCATTACCAGACTTGCAACAACCATTTGAGGTCGAGATAGATGCCTCTAACTATGCTATTGTGGCAATCCTTACTCAACACGGGCATCAAGTGGCATATCACAATGAGACACTTTCAGACACAGTCCAAAAGTATCCCACTTATGACAAAGAGATGTATTCCATTGTGCAGGAATTCTGACGATGGAAGCATTACATTTTGGGGAAGGAAACGGTGATCCACACAGACCATTGGCCCCTGTAGTTCATACGAACCCAAGGGAAATTGCAAAATGATCACCATCAGAAGTGGTACAAATACCTGCAACAGTTCCATTTGAATATCAAGTATAAGAAGGGTAGCACTAATAATGTTGCAGATTGCCTCAATCGATCATAGATTATGGCGTTAACCACCGTGCTCAACTCTTGTGGGCACAAGACTTCTGATTGGCCACTTCTCTATAAAAGCGACCCAAAATTTGGCCACGCATACTAGACACTCTTGGAGGGTCAGCATGTTCTATATTTTCACCTCTAGGATGCTTTGTTATGCCACCTAGGTCACCTTTGTGTTCCTTCAAGCAAGCGTGCCAAGATGATTTGGGAAGCACACTACAGTTGGGCTATTGGGCATTTTCGGATTGAGAAAATTGTGGCAATACTGTAGAAGTATTTCTATTGGCCGAATCTTTGACAGGATGTCTGGAAGTACATCAGATCATGCACTTCCTGCGCCATTGCCAAACTGACTATCAAGAAGCAAGGCCTTTATACCCCTCTGCCTACCCCTAGTCAATCTTGGGAATCCATATCCATGGATTACATGTCGTGCCTTCCTTCTACTAAGCATGGAAATCATTGTGTTTTGTGGTCGTCGACAGATTCTCGAAGATGGCCATTATGGCGACCTGCAAGAAGAATATCGCAGCAGAAGCCATTGCTAAACTCTTACTTGAACGAGTGTGGGTACACTTTGGGATCTCACAGTTTATCATCTCAGATTGGTATAGTAGGTTCCTCAATACATTTTGGTCCAGTCTCCGGTCGATGCTGGACACCAAACTCACTAAGTCCACAGCCTTCCATCCCCAAAATGATGGCCAGACAAAGGTTATCAACAGGATGACTGTACACATTCTGCGCATGTACAACTCAAAGCATCCACGCACATGAGATGAGAGCCTTCCCTATGTTCATCACAACTATAATCGGGCTCTCCACAGCGCAATTGACCATAACCCTTTTCATGTGGGCTTGGGATTCTAGCCATTATGTCCCATTGATGTGGCCATGCCATTTGCAGCTACTCAGGCAGATTCGGCTCATGTCTAGTCTGAAACAGATAAGGCAAACAACTTCATTGATCACATCTAACATATTCACCAGCAAATACATGGCATTCTGGAGAAACCAAATGCCAAGTACAAGCAGCGACATGATCAACATCAGGTGCCACACAAGTTTCAGGTGGCGACAAAGTCTGGTTGCATTTGCAAAAGGAACACCTTACCGGAGCGTATCAGAAACTCAAACCACTCCAATATGGTCGTTACACCATTACCAAGGTTGTGGGAGACAATACATTTGAGCTCAGCATTCCCCCATTCCTTGGCATGCACCCACTGTTCAATGTGGACCGCCCTCGACCATACTTTGCACCATAACTAGACACATTTGAGATTGCATAACAACTCACACCCACAGAGTTAAATCTAGATTGCGTGGAACAAGATGCAACTGATTGGATCATGGACAAACAGATCAAGCACACTTGCTAGCAGAAGATCCAGCTGTATCGAGTTGTCAAAGCAGGCCAACTCCTTCACCAGGGCAAGTGGCCCACTAGGGACCAAGTTCAGCAGAAGTTTCCTCATCTCATGGAGGAACTCAACGCAATGGGGAACATTGCTTCCTAATGGGGGAGGAATGATCTAGGTGGATATTGCTAGCTAGCCGCTAATTCCACTTGGACCCCCACCATTGTTTCTTTCAGTTTTTTAGTTTCCTTAATTGTAGCACAAATTACTATTTTTAACAATTTTTCGGGTCCTAAACTTCTGGAGTCATTTTGAGGCCCTAAACGACATTTTTTGGGAAAACTGGGAGAAACATGGGTCCATGGATTGATGCTTCTCTTCCTAAAGTTGTAGTCCTCGGATAGATCTTTCTAACAAGGTATTGTGCGCGTCAAACGGAGATCACATGCCAAAGTTACGACCCCGAGAAGTTGATGTAACAATTTACCCAAAACGGGGCCCATAGTTTAGCACTTCATCTCCTAGGGTTAGGTTTTTGGATGTTTAGGGTTTTCCCTTGTTTCTCAACAATAAATAGGCCTTCGAGCCTCATTGTAAGGTAGTTCAGAGGCATGTAGCCACCATATCTCTTCTCAGAGATAAGCTACCATCGACCTAGCTAGTTTATTTGCATTTCTATTTGTAAGCATATTTCAGTATTTTAGAGTAATGAAATGAAGTATTATTTCTACTACATCTTTGTATGTATGGTTATATCTATAATTTGTTGCGTTCCTATTTAAATTCGGATCAACTCTCCAAATCTTAATGCCTAGAAATGTAGAATTCAGATTGATCAAAGAGTTTCACTCTATCTCTATTTCACATATCTACTAGATCCAAATTGGAGAAGCAGATCGTCTATCCAAGGAATGTTGTTGCTCAGAACCTGCAAGAATTATTTTTTTCCAGTTTTTTGACTCTGGCTCACTGTAGGGGATTGGATATTTTATGATCTAAATGTTGACCGAAGACACCATCTACCAAACTCTATTTGTTTTTTGTATATGTATCCTTTGTTACTTTTATAGGACTGTCTTCAAGTTCATTTTTGGCACTTGGACCACGCAGATTTGCATCATATCTCCTCTTTGTTAGGACTATATTGGATATGGAGGGCTATCATTGAGATCGAATCTATTTGTCTCAGCATGCTCCACCTCCCACTTTGTTTCGTTGACATATATTTTCACCCAACTTCTTCTCTGATATGATGGATATGACTGACATGATCGGTCTACAAGTTTGAATTTGGATCCTGGACTACAAATATGTGCATCCTGGACTACAAATATGTGCATCCTTTGCATCCTCTGTGTTTCACTCGACTGTTTTGGTTGAGATGGATAACAAACATAGAGATTGAGCCAATATTTTTTTGCTCAGGCTACCTAGAACCTAAAATCTATGAACTCTGGTTATGTATGTGCTGAATTATATTTTCTCTAGAACATTGTACTTCATTATAATCAATGAAAAGTGTTTTTTTGATTTTGAAAAAAAACAGTAAAATGATTCAAAAAATCGAACTACTATTGTATTATTTCCATTGTCTCATTCATTTCCTTATGAAAATTACATTAAGCGATAAAACTACATTTATAAAAGATATAAAAAAATCATTAAACATGATAAATCTTTTGTGTAAATTGGATTTATCTCAGATTATTGGTAGGAATAATTGTTTTCCTTCTCACCTAGATTCAATTACAACAAGTGACATGATTGAGCTTTGTTGTAATGGCTTGAGCCTTATTGTTGAGTATGAATAGTCCCTCAAGTACCAAAACATGTTTATTCCTCTTATGAACTATAAAGATATTTCCCATGAAAAAAAAAATATTGCAAGTTACGCATGATTTATTCATTGAACTAGAACTACATGATTTAATCTAAATATGAAATGTTCTACATGATTTATTAATCAAACTAGAATTACGTGATTTAATCTATCTTTGAAATGTTCTTCATGATTAATTGGAACCACATAATTCGATCTAGCTCTGAAATATATTACTTTGAGTATCAATTCATCCACATGCCTTCAATATCCCCTCTTGATGCTCAATGTAGTAACTCTTATGATTTATTCATTGAATTGGAACTACATGCTTTAATCTAAATCTGAAATGTTTTCTATGATTATTAATGGAATTGAAATTGCATGATTTAATCTAACTTGTTTTGTTAATTGAATTGAAACTACATGATTTGATCCAAAGCTGAAATTTATTCTTGAGGATCAATCCATGCACATGCCTTCATGCCTTTAGTCTCCCCCCTTGATGTTCAATGTAGTAACTCCTAATACATATTTCAACATTTTGACAATCATTTAGTGAAGACATCTGCAAGTTGATAGCTAGGTTTTATAAGGTAAAGGCATATATCTATGAGCTTAGTATGACAATTGAATACCATATTTTTTGTCATAGAGATTGTATCACTCTTGTCACAAAAAAATGGCAGCATTCATACTTTATTCCGTATTTAAATTTCCTTATACTCATCTCAACCAAATTGCTTGACATGATGTTGAAGTTGTTGCAGTATATTTCACCTCTATTGTTGACAGGGAAATTAGTTGCTTCTTTTAAGACCACAAGGTAATAGCTAATCCCAAGCTGAAAGCATACACTAGAGTGCCTTTACAATCATCGATAAAACCTTCCCAATCACTCACTGTATATCTGAACAGATCAAAACCATCAAGTAAAGTGTACAAAATACCTAAAAACTATGAGTACCATTGACATATCACGATATTCTTTTCACTACATGGAAATGTATTTCCCTTGAGTCTTGCATAAACATTGAAATTAAACTAGTAGCAATAAACATCGTATCAAGTCGAGTGGTAGTGAGATACATGAAATTGCACACTAAACTCTTATAAATTGTAGGATCTACTTTGTTACTATCACCATCCTTAGTTTCTTATTGAAACATTTAGATTCACTAACATGTTTACATTTTTTCATTTTAGATTTGTGAAGCAAATCAACTGCATACTTTTATTATGAAATAAAAAATCTCCATCAACTGACCAACTTCCATGTCAAGAAAATAAGTTTTTATACTTAAATATATAATTTCAAATCACTTTTCATTGCATCTCTAAAATCATCCATTAACAACCCACTATTTCCAATGTAAATAAAATCACATATATAAGCATGCAAATCAATAATTCATTTTTACCATAGACTTAACATAGAGAGTTTCACTTGTATTGAAGCCATTCTTATTAAAGTTGATGCAGGAGTATTAGATCAAGCTCATGATGAAAAAATGGAGGGGGATTGACAATGTGGTGGACTAGAAACATGTTGAGCTAGCAAATCAATTTTGTTGTTAGCATTCTAAATACTTAATGTAAATGCCAAATTAGAGTAAGTTGAAGAGTTCGAGTTAGGGAGTTATTTCCAGCTCATTGATTATCTTTTCAACTTCCCTCAGTTAGAGGGAAGGATAAACGAATCACTTATTTAAGTTTCTAAATAAAAGAGGGCCATCGAATGGGGAGAAGAGAGTTCTTCTCCTGCCTTTGAAGTTGAATTAAATGAAAAAGAAGTTGTGCACAACATATTTTTTTATAAATCTACATCCTCTTATCTCTGGTTTGAATTTCAAAATTCACGTGACCAAACCTGTAGTGTTACTTACTTGTAAACACTTAATTTATGAGGATAATGGTTGTTTATGCATGGCATTTCACTGTGATATTTGAATATTTTTCAATTCCTATGCTTTGCAGGCAGTGCAAACCTTTTTGTATTGGAGTGTGGACCATTAACTCGATAAGGGAGAAAATGAGGAGATGAGAGGTGGGAGGAGATCATACCCGAAGTGTGGGAGACGTGTTAAGACTGTGGACAGTCAACTTGCAAAGGGAAAGTCGCTTCACCTTCCAAAAATATTGAAAAAGAACTTCTGGAAGTGTTATGAAAATATTTTGCAATGCCTATCATTTTTTAAAAGAGTGTTGCAAAAATATTTTTGCAATGCCTACAACCAGTTTTTTTTCCTGCACTGTGTTTAAGTCTAGTTTCGCCTTTCAATCTGCCCTTAGTCATCATTTTTGGTATAAAATAGGGTTTGAGGTAGAGTTTCATTTGACATTGGTGGTGTTTTCTATGACAAAGGGAGATGGCAATGCAAGCAAGGAGAGAACGAGGCCAAGGAGGGAGACTCGTAGCTAATGTAGAACTCCAACAAGAGATACAAATGCTACAAGCTCATTTAGAGGCCATGGAGACCAGTAGGCAATGAGACCCTGAGGTTGGGGATGACATCGAATTAGAAGAAGAAGATACAACAGAAAGAACATCACCTATGGATGGAGCTTTGGAAGCTAAATTGTTGAGGTTGGTGTTAAGCTCAAGTTCAAGACCAAAACCTGAACTGTCTACCTATGACGGTGGCCTGGTAGCTGAGAATTTGATGGATTGGATTAGTGAACTAGATAAGTATTTCGAGTATGATGAGATTGAAGAAGATCAGTGGTTAAAATTTGTTGTAACTAGGTTGAAAGACCATGTTGCATTTTGGTAGGACAATGTGTAAGTTGAAAGGAGAAAACATGGGAAACCATTGATAAAAAGTTGGGACATGATGATAGCAAAGATTAAGGGGAAGTTTCTGCCAAAATATTATCAGTTATCCCTTTATAGACAAGTGCATAACCTCAATAAAATGTTGTTAACAATCAGAGAGTATATCAAGGAATTTTATAACATGAATTTGAGGGTAGGTTATGTAGAAGACACCTTGAAGAAAATAACAAGGTACATCAATGGGTTGACGTTGGAGATTCAAGATGAAATTAGCATATTTTCTCCCAAAATGGTGGAGGAATCATATCAGTTTGCCATGAAGGAAGAATACTAGATCACAAGGAAGCATAATTCAGGTAGAGGTCATGGTTTTTCTAGAGGAAAAGGACAAACAACTAGAAGAGGGAAATCCCTAGCTCAAAAGAATGATGCAAGTAACCCAAGACAACAACGATAACAAGAGAAAGAAGGAGACTCCAGAGGAAGAGGACTTTATCGGAGAGGAAGACGTAGAGGAATAGGTAGAGAGACTGTCTATCAATGCTATAAATGTGGACAGTTGGGTCATAGATCTTTTGTGCTGAAAATGAAAAAGGAGGATAGGGAGATGCATATGTAGCTCAGCCAGAAGCAACAAGAGCAAATGCACCTATGGAAGAAAATGCACCAGAGACGGGAGAAGCTTTAATGATGAATAAATTCTTGTTGAAACCATCCAAGGAGAATGTTGAACCAACAAAAAGAAAATCCTTGTTTCGGAGTATTTGCAAGGCCAACGGAAAATGTTAGAAAGTAGTGATTGATAGTGGAATCACTAATAATCTAGTCTTTATAGAAATGGTGGAAAAACTAGAATTGAAAACGTTGAAGCACCCAACACCATACATTAGAGGAAATTTTAGCCTAAAAGTGGCCTCCTAAGGAAAAATAATAAAATAAGAGTTATGAATTTTGGAGGGAAAAGAAGAAAACTATTTTTTTTTGTATTGTATTTTTAGCTTATCTTCTTATAGGTTTACTCAAATTTCAAGTGTAGACACTCATTGGATGCATAATTAAATTTCACATCCAACAAGTACCCATTATGCATACTTTTGAGAATACCCACATTGATAAATGTTGAATATACATTAAAAATCATGTTCAATGCGTTTTTTAATGTATTATCATTTTTTTTAATCAATGTGGGTGTTCTCAAAAGCATGCATAATGGGTACTCATTAGATGTGAAATTTAATTCCACATCCAACAAGTGTCTACACTTGCAATTTGAGTAAACCTACGAGGAGATAAACCAAAAATACAATTAAAAAACATTAGTGTTTTTTTTTTTTTTTTTTAATTTCCCTCCAAAATATTTACATGTACCTCTTTTTAAATTTAAAGTATTTTGTTGGGTGTGGAGCCTGATTATCTTCTATATTCAAAGGTATCGCCAAATAGGACCCCAACTCGAAATGGGGGCGGCAACGCCGCCCGTAAAATGTTCGCTGCAGGGGGGGTCCAAGGGGGGGCGGCTGCGACCTTTGGGAGCCCCCCCCCTAGCGGGGGGTTTCGGGGGCAGCGCCCCCAAAGCTAAAAACAGCTGTAAAATTGCCTTGTAAAAGTATAGTAATTTCTAGTCAATCTGGGCCATTCATTAGGCGGATGATCTGACGGTAGAACTTATGTTTAGTTTAGGTTTTTTTGCCCTAGAAGGCAACCCCCTCTTTTTGTATGAGGGTATTGTATTTGAGGTTGTGAGATAGATGTGTATTCTGTGAGCGAGAAACAGAGAGGTGAGACTGTGAGAGAAAACAGAGGATATTACAGCGGATTTGCTGTAGGTTGTGTCTCTTCATTTTGCTGGATAATAAAAAGGAAGGACTGGCTGTTCGGGGTGGACGTAGCCCAAACTGGGTGAACCACGTATATCTGTGTCTCTCTTGTTTTGTGCGTTTTCTGTGTTTATATTTCTGCAATATTTTATGTGTTCCATTGCTCCGTAATATATAATTTTCTAACAACTGGTATCAGAGCCGAAGGTCTATTTGGCTGATAAACTCGCAGGAAAGAAGGGTTCCTGGTTCGAGTGGGAGCAATGGCGAAAGATGGTAAGTTTAGGGTCGAGAAATTTAACGGCCAAAACTTCTCGCTGTGGAAGATGCAGATGGAAGATTATCTGTATCAGAAAGATCTATACCTACCATTGGGCGGAAAAACAAAGATGCCGGGTATGAAAGACGAAGAATGGAACCTTCTCGATAGAAAGGCACTCGGAACAATACGGTTGTGCCTTGCTACGTCAGTCGCCTTCAATATTTCGAAGGAAACCACGACAGAGGGTTTGATGCAGACGTTGTCGAAACTATATGAAAAACCCTCAGCCTCAAACAAGGTATTTCTTATGAAACGGTTATTTAATATGAATATGTCGGAAGGTGGATCTGTTGCAAACCATTTAAATGATTTTAATACAGTTACAAGTCAGTTAAGTTCTGTAGGGGTAAACTTTGATGATGAAGTTAGAGCTCTGTTATTCTTGTGCTCATTACCAGAAAGTTGGAATGGTTTGGTAATGGCCATTAGTAACTCCATTTCTGGATCTAGTACTTTAAAGTTTGATGATGTTGTCGGTGCTATCCTTAGCGAGGAAATGCGACGGAAAAGCTCCGGTGAGACATCGGGAAATGCTTTGAGTGCAGAGTCTAGAGGCAGAAAAATGGAAAGAGGAAAGAGCTCAGGATATCGCAGTAAATCAAAGAAAGGCAGATCCAAGTCAAGATCAGGGATAGTGTGCTGGAAATGTGGAAAGAAAGGACACATAAAGAAAGACTGTAGATCTCGGAAGGGAAAAGAAGGAGATGCACAGCAAGAAAACAATCATGAAGCAAATGTGACAGGTGAGGTGTTACAAGATGCTTTGCTTCTTTCTTTTGAAAATATTACTGATTCCTGGGTGGTAGATTCAGGGGCTTCATTCCATGCCACACCTGATAAGAAATACTTTCATGACTATGTTCAAGGAGATTTTGGACAAGTTCGTCTGGGTGATGATAAACCTTGTAAAATCGTTGGAATGGGTAAGGTTCTTGTAAAACAGCAGAATGGAAACCAATGGCTATTAGGAGGTAAGGCATGTTCCAAATCTAAAGAAAATCCTGATTTCAACAGGGTAGTTAGGCGGTGAAGGTTGTGTGAAAACCTTCACAGATAAAGCTTGGAAGGTCACCAAAGGAGCCCTAGTAATAGCAAAAGGTGAAAAGGTTGGTACATTGTATTTATGAAATGGTATTTCTAACTCTGTTAATGCTTTAACTTCCAAAGGAGCAGATGCAGCATTATGGCATCACAGGCTCAGACACATGAGTGAAAAGGGGATGAAGATTCTTCACTCAAGAAATTTGTTGCCGGGTTTGAATAATGTTGATTTGGACTTCTGTGAGAATTGCATTTATGAAAAACAGAAGAGAGTCAGATTTCTCAGAGTTGGGAAAGAAAAGAAGAATGAAAAATTAGAGCTTGTGCATACAGATGTATGGGGACCTGCTCAGGTATCATCTCTTGGTGGCTCTCGTTATTATGTTACTTTTATTGATGATGCAACTAGAAAAACTTGGATTTATTGTATTAAGAATAAATCTGATGTATTTGATACTTTCAAGAAATGGAAAGCTTTGGTTGAGATTGAGACAGGAAAGAAATTGAAGTGTCTTAGATCAGACAATGAAGGTGAATATTGCAGCAAAGAGTTTGATAGGTACTGTTCAGAGCCTGGAATTCGCAGAGAGAAGACAGTTCCAAGAACACCACAAGAAAATGGTGTGTCAGAAAGGATGAACAGAACAATCATGGAGCGTGCAAGGTGCATAAGATTGCATGCAGGATTGCCTTTACAGTTTTGGGCAAATGCTGTAGATACTGATGTTTACCTAATAAACAGAGGGCCTTCAAGTTCCTTGGATGGTGGTGTTCCAGAGGAAGCATGGACAGGTAAAAAGGTAAATTACTCTATTTTAAAGCCTTTTGGTTGTAAGGCCTTTGTCCATATTGATAAAGAAAATAGAACAAAGCTTGAGGCAAAGTCAAAGAAATGTAACTTTATTGGATATGCTGTTAATGATTTTGGTTATCGCTTATATGATTACGAAAATCACAAAATCATTAGGAGCAGAGATGTAATATTCAATGAAAAGGTCTTGTATAAGAATCAGTTGCAGGAAAAGAAACAGGAAAAGGAAAACAAGGAATACGCAGTTTTTGATGAAATCACTGAAAAAGTAAAGGTGCCTGAAAATAATAATAATCAACAACCACAACAACAGCAACCACCACAACAGCAACAGGCACCCCAAACACCTGAAAGTGGTGTTAGAAGATCTACCAGGATAGGTAGACCCCCTGAACGATACTCTCCTTCAATATATTATTTATTGTTGACTGATTCCGGTGAACCCGAATGTTATGAAGAAGCAATGCAGGTTGAAAGCAGGAAGAAGTTGGAGGTAGCCATGGAAGAAGAGATGGACTCCTTAATGCATAACCAGACTTGGGATTTAGTCAGGTTGCCTGTAGGAAAAACTACATTGAAGAATAAATGGGTTTACAGGCTGAAGGAAGAAAATGGAGGAAAACAGAGGTATAAAGCTAGACTTGTGGTGAAGGGGTTTGCATAGAAGAAAGGTATTGATTTTGATGAAATATTTTCTCCTGTTGTTAAAATGACTTCAATCAGAACTATTTTAAGTCTTGTAGCAGCTGAAGATTTGCATCTTGAGCAGTTAGATGTAAAGACAGCCTTTCTCCATGGGGATTTGGAGGAAGAGATATATATGCAACAACCACAAGGATATGAGGTGAAAGGGAAGGAGAAACTAGTGTGCAGGTTGAAGAAGAGCTTGTATGGCTTAAAACAGGCTCCAAGGCAGTGGTATCTAAAATTTGACAAGTTTATGTCTGAACAAGGTTATACTAGATGTCACTCTGATCATTGTGTTTATTTGAAAAAGCAAAATGACGGCAGCTATATTATATTGTTATTGTATGTAGATGACATGCTTGTTGCAGGATCTAACATGCAGGAAATAAATGTGCTCAAAAGAAAATTGGCAAATTCATTTGCAATGAAGGATTTGGGAGCTGCGAAACAAATCCTTGGTATGAGAATAACTAGAGACAGGAAAAATCGTAAATTAACATTGTCTCAGAATGAGTACATACAAAAGGTGTTGAAAAGATTTAACATGCACAATGCAAAACCACTTAGTACACCTTTTGCTAGCCATTTCAAACTTAGCAAGGAAATGTGCCCAAAGACCCACGAAGACATGGATTATATGTCTAAAGTTCCATATGCATCAGCAGTTGGAAGCTTAATGTATGCAATGGTCTGCACAAGGCCTGATATTACACATGTAGTGGGAGTTGTAAGCAAGTACATGAACAATCCAGGAAAGGAACATTGGATGGCAGTGAAATGGATTCTCAGATATTTGAAAGGTACCACAAATCAAGCATTATGCTTTGGTGGTTCAAACATCTCCCTACAAGGATATGTTGATGCAGATATGGCAGGTGACAGAGATAACAGGAGGAGCACTACAGGATATGTATTTACTGTTGGAGGAACAGCTGTCAGTTGGGTTTCAAAAATCCAAAGTGTTGTTACACTTTCAACAACAGAAGCAAAGTATGTTGCTGCTACAGAGGCTAGTAAAGAAATGATTTGGTTACAAAGGTTTATGGGTGAATTGGGTAAGGAGCATGATATGGGCACGTTATACAGTGATAGCCAAAGTGCCATTCATCTTGCAAAGAACTCAGCGTTTCATTCCAGGACTAAACACATATAGCTCAAGTATCATTTCATACGATCAGTGTTGGAAGATGGAGAGTTGAAGCTGGAAAATATACACACTAGCCAGAATCCTGCAGATATGCTAACAAAAGTTGTAACCAGGGAGAAACTGAGAATATGCTCAGTTTCAGTTGGTCTTCAAGGATGACGATGAAGATGAGAAACAACCAGGTCCAAAGAGGAGTCATTGTCCAGCAAATGGAGTAGCGGTGGAGTTGCTACAATCAGTCTCCAAGTGGGAGATTGTTGGGTGTGGAGCCTAATTATCTTCTATATTCAAAGGTATCGCCACATATGACCCCAGCTCGAAATGGGGGCGGCAACGCCGCCCATAAAATGTTCGCTGCAGGGGGGGTCCAAGGGGGGGTGGCTGCGACCTTTTGGAGCCCCCCGCCCTGGCGGGGGGTTTCAGGGGCAGCGCCCCCGAAGCTAAAAACAGCTGTAAAATTGCCTTGTAAAAGTATAGTAATTTCTAGTCAATCTGGGCCATTCATTAGGCGGATGATCTGACGGTAGAACTTATGTTTAGTTTAGAGTTTTTTTCCCTAGAAGGCAACCCCCTCTCTTTGTATGAGGGTATTGTATTTGAGGCTGTGAGATATATGTGTATTCTGTGAGCGAGAAACAGAGAGGTGAGACTGTGAGAGAAAACAGAGGATATTACAGCGGATTTGATGTAGGTTGTGTCTCTTCATTTTGCTGGATAATAAAAAGAAAGGACTGGCTGTTCGGGGTGGACGTAGCCCAAACTGGGTGAACCACGTATATCTGTGTCTCTCTTGTTTTGTGCGTTTTCTGTGTTTATATTTCTGCAATATTTTATGTGTTCCATTGCTCCGTAATATATAATTTTCTAACATATTTTGATTGGTTTACATATTATATATGTGAAAATTTCATGGGCACTTTAAGGCTAAAATTTCCTCTAATGTAAAGTGTCATGGCTACAGAGAGGTCACCAATTGTTGGAGAGAAAAGCGAAGTGGAGTTAAAGATAGGCTGATATAAGGATAAGGTAATTTGTGACATCATGCCAATGGATGTCTTCCATCTTCTTTTGGGATGACCGTGGAAATTTGATAGGAAAGTGGTGCATGATGGAGAGAACAACACTTATAAGTTTGAAAAGGATGGTATCAATAATACTCTTGTGTCTCTGAAGGAGGAGGGTACAACTGGGACAAGTAGTTCAAAATCATTATTGTTAGGAGGGAAGTAATTTCTACAACAAATGGAGGAAGAAGAGGCCAACTATGTGGTGGTATGAAAACAAAAGGTAATACTTATGCACACTAAAATTTCATATTTACATGTTGATATTGAAGAGATGTTGCATGAGTTAAGTTATATAGTGCTAGATGATTTTCCAAGTGAGCTTCAACCTAAGAGAAGTATCAACCATCACATAGACCTAATACTGAGAGAAAGCCTTTTGAATAAAGCTACTTAACGGATGAAAACCAAGGATAATGAGGAAATAAGGAAACAAGTTCAATGAATGTTGGACAAAGGGTTGATAAGGGAAATATTGAGTCTATGTGATGCCCCTATGGTACTTAGTCCAAAGAAATATGGAGAATGGGGGATGTGCATAGATTCCAGAGCAATCAAAAACATCACAATTAGGTACAAATTTCCATTTCCACAAATTGAAAACATGATGGACTATTTGAGTGGGCAACCTACTTTTCAAAGGTTAATTTGAAGAGTGGTTACCATCAGATTCGGATAAGAGAAGGGGACAAGTGGAAGAAAAATTTCAAGACCAATAATGAACTATATGAATGGTTGGCCATGCCATTTGGATTGAAAAATACACCAAGTACCTTCATGCGGTTAATGAACGAGGTCTTGAAGGAGTTCTTTGATAAGTTTGTTATTATTTATTTGGATGATAATTTGATTTTTAGCTGAACAAAGGAATACCACCTTAGACACATAAGGTATGTTCTAGAAAGGTTGCATCAAGAGAAACTGTTGATTAACTTGAATAAATGTACTTTCATGAGGTATGAGTTGGTATATTTAGGTTTTTTCATTTCAATGGATGGACTGAAAATGGATCCAGAGAAAATAGACGTGATTGTAACTTTGCCTTCACCCAAGAACATTTTTGAAGTTAGGAGTTTTCATGGTTTAGCTAGCTTCTACCGAAATTTCATCAATAATTTCAGTGGTATTTGTGCACCCATCATTGAAACCATAAAAAAGTATAGAAAACCATTTTGTTGGACAACAACAGTAGAGAAAATTTTCCAGCTCTTGAAGAGGAAGATCACTAAGAAACTGATGTTGAAGCTACCTGACTTCAATCAACTTTTCCAAGTCAGATATGATGCTAGTGGAACAACCATTAGAGCAGTATTGAGTCAAGGAGGCAGACTTGTTTCATATTTAAGCAAGAAGTTGAATAATTCAAAACATAAAAAATCCTATTATAACAAGGAATTCTATGTAGTTGTTTAATAATTGAAGAATCGGAGACACTATTTGATGCCCAGTGAATTTTTTTTTTCTCTGTAATTCTGAATTACACTATATAATGCGACAACATAAGTTGAACCATAAGCATGCCAAGTGGCTGGAATTCCTACAAATTTTCACCTTGTTTTGAAACATGTGAGTGGACAAGAGAATAAGGTAGTTGATTCTTTGAGAAGGAGGAGTTTGGTCATGCAGGAGTGCCATGTACAAATTCTGCGCTTTGTGTAGAAATTAATAGAAATTTTCTACTATTGATGAAATCGAACTAAAATCAAGAGATTACAAATTTCCTCTACTAGTATATGCAATGGAAATCACAATTTAGAAACACATGCAGTGACATGCAACCATCAAAACAGTACAAGAACATAATGATTTACGGGGGAACCAACTGGGAAAAGCCCCTCCACTTCTTTTCAATAATCAAATGAGAATGAGAAACTTTTACAATATCTTACTTCGTACTTGAAGCACACCGTACACTGTAAACATATTCTCCTGTTGATTGTCCTTCTCTTACCAACACTTATCCAATTCAAGGCCCAAGCTAGCTCCTATTTCCGTACACAATCTTGGAGGAAATTAGCTCCTAAAAGATAGGAATTTTCTACCATTTTCTTGCGCAATTCCCAAGGAATGATTCACTTTATTAACTTCCAAGCCTGTACACTCAACTAATATACAATTAATAATTACAATGTGCCCTTTCCTCCACTCTAGCTAAGAAATTCGAATTCCATGCATGTCTGGGTTATTTTTAGCTAATTCACTAGTTTAATTAAGAGATCACTGAGTTAACAACAGTTCTACTAATCAACTAACCTTCAAGTGACTCAACTAGGTACTTGAGCTCATTTAATTGAGTTCAACTGAAAATAACTGAATTGGATTGCTAAATTTTAACAATCACTACATACACAACTCTATTTCTAACCTATAACTCGAATTTACTAAGTAGACTAGTAGAGAAATCCATGTCACACAAGTTAACTAGAATCCATGTCATCTTGTTGATGTGGAAAATAGAAAAACTAAATTTGACTAAGTCACAAGTCAAATTTAGCCTTCCCTGCTACAATTTCTAACACTCCCTCTTAGAAAGAAATGGATTTTTCACCACCCTTATCCTGCACTTGTGGAATTTGAATTTTCCTCTTGACAATGCCTTTGTCAAGATATTTTCATCCTGGTTCCCAGTTGGAATGTATTGTAGCATCATAATTCCCCTCTATACACAATCTCGCAAGTGATGGTACCTGATATCAATGTGCTTAGACCTGTCATGAAATCCTGGATGCTTAGAGAGTTTCATACAACTCTGATTATCACAAAAAATCACCGTCGGATCAATCTATTGACAAAAAATACCCACAAGTATTTTCCTCATCCATATGGTCTCACATCTTGCTTGACTTGTATCCATGTATTCAACATATGTTGATTTGAGTAACATAGACCTTTGTTTCTTGCTATACTAGGAAACAGTTGCAGACCCAACACTAAAGATAGCACCTGAAGTAATTTTCTTGTCTGATGAAATCACTGCCCAACCTACATCAGTGAAGTCTTGGAGCCTCAGTCCCTTTGTCCTCCTATACCATAACCCATACTCGGTTGTCCCTCTGAGATACCTCAACACATAATTTTTTGCCTTCCAATATAGCTTGGTAGGCTTCACCATGGCCTGACTGAATTGATTTACTGCATAGTATGTTGGGCCTTATGTTGACAAGATACATCAAGGATCCAACAAGCTACATGAATATGGTAGCATCTAATGCCTCTCCTAAAGAAGCACTCTCCTTCCTCCAATTTGTAGCTAGAGGTGTGTCCACAAGCTTGTAGTTCTCCATGTGAAATCTTTGAACTATTTCAGAGGCATACTTCCCCTGACTCACAAATAAATCACTATCACCTTGTTATACTTCCAGCCCAAGGAAGTAATGCATCAAGCCCATATCCTTCATATCAAATTCTCTTGCAAGGTCCTCCTTGCAAGAGTGGATCAACTACTCATCCTCTGTAAGTATCAAGTAACCAACATACAAAACCAAGATAAGAAACTTTCCATATACCACAATGTGATGGAGATCGACATATGCTTCACTTTTGGTGAAGCCCAATCCACTGAGATATGTGTCGACCTAATTGTACCATGCTCGAGGCACCTGTTTGAGACCATACAATGCTCTTCTAAGTCTACACACATGTGTCTCCATTTCATATGTCTCAAATCCCTCTAGTTTCTCTATGTAAATTTCTTCCTTAGCAACACCATTGAGAAAAGAAGTCTTCACATCCATTTAATGGATCTTCCACCCCATCTGCATAACTAATGCTAGAATGGTTCTCATCAAGAAATATATTTCCATAGGTGCAAATGCTTTTTGATAGTCCACTCCCTCTACCTCAAAAAATCCTTTGGCCACAAATCTGGTCTTGTACTTCTTGATGCTTCCATTAGCTACATGCTTCACTTTGTAGATCCATATGGAAAAAACCACTGACCTTTTCTCTTTCCTCAACACCACCTCCAATAAATTGTTCTTCATGATGGAATCATACTCCTCCACCATGGCATCAACCCACACCGATTGAGAAATTGCTTCCTCAAATGAAGAAGGATCTAAATCAATGAGTTCTGTCATGAGAGCCATATACCTAGTGTACATGTCTCGTGAGCTTCTCTTCCTGCACACAAATGTATTATCTCCCACATGCTCTTATGCATATTATACCAATTTGTCAACTTCTTTGGTTCTCTCCCTCCCCTCTATGGAAGATTATATTTGAGTGGGTTCCTTCAATCAGCCTCCTATTTTCTCCTCTAGATGTGGCTGCTCAAAAACATCCTGAATATCTGCATGAGGCTCCTTCTTTAGAGCTAGTAGCTCCTCCTTCAGTGAGACACTCAGTTCTATCTCTAGAGAGAATCTCATTATATCCTTCTCCTCATCAAATTTGACATCTCTCCTCACTACTGTTATCTTGAGTGATGGAAAATACACCCTCTAGTTATGTGGTATCTCTGTGTATCCTACAAAGACTCCCATCTCAGTTGTAGGCTCAATTTTCTTCTTGCTATCCTTGGAGACATGAAAATACACAATAGATCCAAAAATTGTGAAATGAGATACATATGGCTTCCTCCCAGAGAAAGCTTATTCGAGTGTGATCATGCCAAGTATTTTATGAGGGCTCTTGTTCTGCAAATAAAATGTGGTGTTTCATGCTTCTAACCATAGATGAAATGGAAACCCTTGATCATGCAACATGGATCTTTCTTCTCCCACTATTCTTTTATTCTTCCTTTCAACCACCCCATTTTGTTGTGGGTTATGGGGTGTTATCATTTCTCTTCTAATACCCTCTTTGGCACAAAATTCCTTGAAGGTGCTAGAAACAAATTCTCCTCTATTGTCACTTCTCAGGGCTTTCATTTTTTGACCAGATTCCTTTTCAACCAATGCTTTGAATTTAACAAATTTTGATAAAACTTCATCATTCTTATGCATGAAGACGATCCAACATTTTTTTGAGAAACCATCAACAAAAATCACATAATACTTGTGTTTTGTTGTAGAAGTTGTAGAAAATGGTCCACATACATCAGAGTGGACTCACTCTAAGATTTCTATAGATCTACTATCTCGGCACTGGAAGGTGGATTTGACATATTTCCCTAATGTGCATCCCTTGCAGACATCATGCTGGTCAAGGGTGCATTTCAAGAGACCAGTGGTAATCTGCTACATGATTTTTAATGCTTAATGGTGTAAGTGTCCCATGTGCTTGTGCCATAGTTCTCCAACATCTCAACTCTACACTTATCCTGCCAGTGTAGTGCAAGCTTCCACCTCAAGTTTGTAGATATTCTTCACTCGAACTCCAATTTGTTTCATCTACCCAGTAGCTACATGTCTAAAAAATGCTTTCCCTTTACCAAAAAAAAACATCATAGCCACGATCCTCTAATACAACTACATAGATTAGGTTCTTCTTCAACCCAGGTACATACACGATATCTTTCATATCGATATGGGAGCCCAACTCCCTCTCAAAGGTTACAATACCAATTCCTTTGGTATTGCACTGCCATCATCCCCAAGTTCTATGTGCATTTGGAGATCCTTCTCCTCTAAGCTACTAAAGAAGCCTTTGCATCCTGTCATATGTAACGAGGCACTCGAAGAGCATGGGACTCGATGAGTACGGAATTTATTTTGGGTTTTACGAAGTACAAAATGAGGTAAGGACTCTATACTTGTAGTTGTGGACATGTTTACGAAGATGGTTAATTTTAACCCATGTTGCAAGACCAATGATGTTACAAATGTGTCTCATTTTCTTTTTAATGAGATTGTTCGATTGCATAGCTTTCCAAAGAGTATCATCTCTCATAGGGACACCAGGTTCACGTGACCTTTTTGGAGGACTTTGTGGAAGAATATTAGAACAAAAGTGAACTTCAACTCAACCTAGAATCCGCAATTTGATGACAAAACTGAAATTGTGAACATGAGTCTAGGAAACATATTAAGGAGCCTGAGGGAGGTCATCCCAAGTAGAGGGACCATATGTTAGCTCAAGATGAGTTGGCATGCAATGATTCACCAAATAAGAGCATAGGGAAGATTTTGTTTTAGATGTTATATGCAATGTATCCTAGAAGAGTTTGTAAGCTAAGATATTTGGGAAAAATTCAACATAGGAGTGTTGATGGGGAGGATTTGCAGTAGTAATGAGTGACTTACATGAGGAGATAAACCATAAGTTACAGGAAAACAACTACAAGTACAAACAAATAGTAGATTTAAGAATAAGAGAGGTAAAATTTGAGGTAAGGGACATGGTGTTAGCCCTCTTGATGAAGGAGAGATTCCAAAGAGGAGAATATAAAAAACTCAAAATAAAGAAAATAGGACCTTGCAAGATACTCATATTTTTTTTCAAATGCTTATGAGTTGGAGATACCTATGGGTATAGTTATCTCAACTATCTTCAATGTGGCTGATTTGTACCCCTATAAAGTTGGTGATGAGGGTGCCACTATAATGAATGGGAGTAGTGGGGAAGTCAGTGAAAAAATTTGGTTGAACCATATGCCTATGGTATAGGGTTCAAAGGATAAAAGAATTTTGGACACTAGAGTTGCAAAGAAAACTAGGGTAAAAGAGTATCTGGAGTTTTTGGTGATGTGAAAGGATTATCCGATGGAGGATTCTACATGGGTGAGTGTTGCAACTCTACAGAAGGCAGGGTGCTCTATATAGGACCTTATGAGCAGGAGCTCAAGATTTTCCTTCCTGGGGAGTCTAATGCAGGAGCATTAGACCAAGCTCATGATGAAGAAATGGAAGGGGGATTGACAATGTGGTGGACTAGCCACATGTTGAGCTAGAAAATAATTTTTTTTGTTAGCATTCTAAATGCTTGATGTAAATTCCAAATTAGAGTAAGTCAAAGAGTTCGAGTTAGGGAGTTATTTCTAGCTCACTGATTCCCTTTTCGACTTCCCTCATTTGGAGGGAAGGAGAAATGAATTATTTGTTTAAGTTTGTGAATAAAATAGGAGCATTGAATGGAGAGGAGAGAACTCTTCTCCTGCCTCTGAGTCTGTTAAATTGAATTAAATGAAAAATAATTTTTGCGCAACATATTTGTTTATAAATATGTGTCCTTTTATCTCTGGTTTGAATTATGTGTGCATTTCAAAATTCATGTGACAAGACCTATAGTGTTATGTAGTTGTAAACACTTAATTTATGAGGACAATGGTTGTTTATGCACGCATTTTTACTGTGACCTTTGAATATTTTGCAGTGCCTCTGATTTGCAGGTAGTGAAACTCATTTTCTTTATTGGAGTGAAACCCGTTAACTTGATAAGGGAGAAAATTTGATGATGAGAGGCAGGAGGGGATCATACCCTAAGCATATCAACTTGCTTTCTTGAGTCCATATAGATATTTTTTCAACTTGTAAATATTATATACTTAACATGTATCTTCATAAAATAGTTGCTACTCTTTAAATATCTTCCCATCTAAGATGCCATTCAAAAAAAATTTGACATTTAAATGAAAAAATCCATTTAAACAGAATTGATATTACTAAAATGGTCCTTATGGATCTAACCTTGCGATATGAGAAAAAAATTCGTTGTAGATCTATACAATGTTTTTGTGAGTAACCTTTTTCTATGAATCTACACTTGTACATATAAAGTAATCCATACACCTGATGCTTTGTTTTATACACCCACTTGACTCCTTTAACATCCTTGCTTTGATGTAGATCACCTAGTTACCATGTTTCATTTTTCTCTCTTCAATTAATTTCAAGTTCCACTCCTTCAAATAAAACAATGTTCTTCATTTCATATTCATAATAACTTGGTTTTATTTGAATTTGAGAAACTAGAGCAAAATTCACAATATCATCTCTATTATCAGTCTTTTGATAATTTCTTTTGAGACCTTTTCGTTGGGTTGTGTTATATTCTTTCCATGACTAGTCCACATAGTTAACTGGGGGGTTAGAAGGGGGGCGGACCCCCCCCTTCGTTGCGTCGATTGCGTAGTGGGGACAGTCACAAGGGGTTTGAGGGGTGCAGGTAACCCCACTCTATGGGGTCCGGGGCAGTGCCCTGAAAAATTTTGGTTTTAGACCCTATATTAGGTTGGACGGACCTACCTATGGTTTTTTGCATGTTTTTCGCAGATGGTTTTGGACACGATGCTTTTCGGTCCATGGTTTTGGACGCGATGCTTTTTGGTCCATGGTATTGGATGCTTCAGCATGTATAAATATGTATTGTAACATTGAAAGGAACATAATGAAAAATCAAGCTGGTAGTCCCGGTTTTGGGATCCAGGGGAAAATCTCTGTGTATATGTGTTTTATGTATTAAGCTCTCGCATTGTTTATTTTCTGTGTTTTAGAATTCATATGCAGGTAATTTCTGTATGGGGTTAAAACCTACATTTGGTATCAGAGCTGTTTTGGCTTCAAGGGGACGCCTTTGTTGCTGAGGCGTTTCGCTCAGGCTTGTGGTATACCCTGTTCAATGGGAGATCTGTGGGATCGATTCTGGTGGTGAAAGACAATGGCGAGCAGTGGAAAGATAGAGATCAAGAAATTAATGGTCAGAGCTTTGAGTTGTGGAAACTCAAGATGGAGGATATGTTGGTGGATAAAGATCAGTGGATAGCAGTAGATCTGGGTACTAAACCAACGGGAGTGTCTGAGGAAGAATGGAAGAATTTGGATCAGAAGGCAAAGAGAACAATACGATTGTGTGTCTCAAATTCAGTATTGCTGAATGTATCAGGGGAAGCTACGGTGAAGGCTTTGTGGGACAAGTTAGGGACTTTGTAACAATCTAAGTCTCTGGTGAATAAACTGTTCCTAAGGAAAAAGTTGTATAACCTGAGGATGAAAGATGGAGACTCAGTGAGAGAGCATCTAAATGCATTTAATATTGTGGTAAGTCAGTTATTGTCTATTGATATTAAAATTTCAGATGAAGATAAGTGCATTAGTTTGTTGTGTTCTCTACCAGATTCGTGGGATAGTCTGGTTATTACAATAGGTATCAATGCAACTGCCTTGCAGTTTGATGAAATCATCTCATCCTTGTTAACGGAGGAGATGAGACGGAAAAATATGGAGAGTTAGAATGGTGATTTCTTGTCTGTACGAGAAAGGTCCCAAAACAGAAACAAAAATGAGTCATCGAGTGGGAGATCTAAATCTAGAGGGAGATCTAAATCTGCAAGAAAACCTATAAAGGTGGTGTGCTGGAAATGCGAAAAGGAAGGGCACTACAAAAGGGACTATAAATATAAATCTCCTGACAAAGGAAAGGGATCTGATGATGCTCCTTCTACAGAGGCAAAAACCACCTCAGATGAAGGTGGGGAGGTGTACTTGGCTTCTTCAAGTACACATGTAGATCATGAGGCATGGTTGATTGACTCAGGTGCATCCTTTCACTTCACTCCCCATAGAGAGTGGTTCTGCGAGTATGAGAAATACGATGGTGGTGATGTCTTCTTAGGGGATGATAGGAAGGCTAGAATTATTGGTCGCGGAAAAGTAAAGTTGAAGTTGCAAGGTGGAAGGGTTAGAACACTTCCCGATGTTCTGCATATTCCTGAATTGGCCATAAATCTGATTTTTGTAAGCAGGCTAGATGATACAGGTGTAAAAATAGTGTTCGAGAAGGATACTTGCAAGATGGTTTGGGGAGCATTGGTATTGATGCGGGGAGTTCGGATTAGAACTCTGTATAAGCTACAAGGTAGCACTGTTTTTGATGGGTGCAACAGTTCTGCGATTCTTAAAAGTGGAGCAGAAAATCTAGTGGTCTCTAGAGAGAAGACCATGTTGTGGCATCAAAGGCTTGGACATATTGGAGAGAAGGGCCTTCGAATACTTCATGGTAAAGGTATGGTAGAAGGTATGAGTAATATCTCTCAGGATTTTGATTTCTGTGAAAATTGTGTATATGGGAAGCAGAATCGGGTGAGTTTCCCCTCTGGTGATAAGAGGGCGAAATAGATATTAGAGCTTGTGCACAGTGATGTGTTTGGACCTGTGAAGGTTCCATCACTGGGTAAGTCTGTGTACTATGTATCATTTATAGATGAATTCTCAAGGAATACATGGATATATCTCCTTAGGAAGAAATCTGAAGTCTTTGACGGGTTTAAAGAATTTAAGGCTCTGGTGGAAAACCAAACAAAGAAGAAGATAAATGTGTTGAGGACAGATAATGGTGGAGAGTTCTGCAGTAAGGAATTTGAAGAATTCTGTAAGAAGTGTGGTATAGCACAGCAGAAGACTACTCCATATACACCTCAGCAAAATGGAGTTGCAGAAAGAATGAATAAGACGTTTATGGAAAGGGCAAGAAACATGCTCAGTGGTGCCTGGTTAGGACAGGAATACTAGGCAGAGGTGGTGGAGACTTCATGTTACCTGGTCAACAGATCACCTTCATCAACATTGGAGGATAAGACTCCACAAGAGGTATGGACTGGTAAGAAACCCTCTCTTTCACATTTGAGGGTATTTGGATGTGATGCATATGTACATGTTCCAAAGGAGAAAAGAACCAAGTTGGATAGTAAATCTGAAAAGTGCATATTTATTGGGTATAAGGATGGTTTAAAGGGTTATAAGCTTTGGAACCCAGTAACAAGGAAGGTTTTGTACAACCGAGATGTGGTGTTCAGAGAGGTGAAAGATGTTATTAAACATGAAGTCCAACCAAAGGAACCTGAGAAGATAGAGTTTGAGCTAAAGGAGGAAGAATCAGACTCTACAGTAGAGGAGGAATCATAAGATGAAGAGCCACAAACTCTAGGTGTGAGAAGATCAGTTTGAGAAAGAAGGCAACCAGAAAGGTATAGTCCATCTTATTTTTGTTCAAATTTTTCTTTATCTATTACTGATGATGATCCCAGAACTATGAAGGAAGCAGTAGATTCAAAGGATGGAAAACTCTGGAAAGAGGCCATGGTTGATGAAATGGCATCTTTGCACAAAAATGAGGCTTGGGATTTGGTAGAGTTGCCGACTAGAAGGAAACCCATTGGCGGCAAATGGGTGTTCAAGAAGAAGATAAATGCAGAAGGAAAGATGGAGAAATACAAAGCTCGGTTGGTAGCAAAAGGTTATTCCCAGGTGCCAGGAATTGATTTTGGTGATATTTTTTCTCCTGTTTCCAAGGTAGCTTCTATTAGATTACTTTTATCTGTTGTTGCTGCTTTTGATTTTGAGGTAGAATAAATGGATGTGTAGACAAAATTTCTTCATGGGGATCTCGAAGAAGAGATCTACATGAAACAACCTAAAGGCTTTGCGTTGAAGTGTAAGAAATAATAGGTATGCAAGTTAAAGAAGTCTCTGTATGGGTTAAAACAGTAACCAAGGATGTGGTATCAAAAGTTTGATACATTTATACAGGGACTTGGCTTCACCAGAAGCAAAGTAGATCACTGTGTATATTTTAAATTAATTAGTGACTGTGTTATTTATCTGGGCTTGTATGTGGATGATATGTTGTTGGTTGGAAATGACAAAGAAATTATCCAGGATTTGAAGACCCATTTGTCCTCCAAATTCGACATGAAAGATCTTAGTGCTGCAAACTATATTTTGGGCAAGGAAATTAAAAGAGATTGGACAAGAGGAAGCTCTGGTTAAACCAAAGGAAGTATGTCGAGACAATATTGCAGAGGTTTAATATGCAGGATAGTAAACCGGTGAAGGTTCCTATTCCTATAGGTGTAAAGTTATCTGTTGAACAGTGTCCCAAGACACAAGAAGAGGAAGAGGACATGTCTTGTGTTCCATATGCAAGTGCAGTCGATAGTCTGATGTATGTGATGGTCTGTACTAGACCAGACATTGCGCATGCAGTGGGAGTATTGAGCAGGTTTATGTCAAAACTAGGGAAGGAGCACTGGACAACAATGAAGTGGGTTTTCAGGTATTTGCATGGCACTAGTGATTATGGTTTGTGCTACCAAGGAAGACCAGGATTGGAAAAAGTGTTGGATATTTGTGGCTTTGTTGATGCAAACTAGGCTGGAGATCTGGATCAGAGAAGATCTACAAGTGGGTACGTGTTTAACCTATTTGGAGGTGTAGTCAATTGGATGAGTAAGAAATAATTTGTAATGGCACTATCAACTACAGAGGCAGAATACATGGCAGCCATTCATGCAAGCAAGGAATTCGTTTGGTTGCAGAGATTGTGTTTAAGTATGGGGTTAGTACAGGGAGCTATAAGGATAGACTGTGACAGCCAAACTGCGGTTTTCTTGGCAAAGAACCCTGCATATCATTCAAAGACAAAGCACATTGATGTTCAGTATCACTTTGTGAGGGATATGATAGAAGACAAAAGGGTGTTGCTGGTAAAGGTGGACACTTTGAAGAATACTGCAGATGCATTGACAAAATCCGTGAGCTCTAAGAAGTTCTCTTGGTGTAGAGAAACAATGGGCATTGCAGAGCTGGATAAATGACTAAGCTCTCTTGTGCCCCCCTATGGAAAGAATACAACAAGTGCGAGAATGTTGGGTTGTGTTATATTCTTTCCACAACTAGCCCACGTAGTTAACCGGGCGGTTAGAAGGGGGGTGGAGCCCCCCCTTCGTTGCGCCGATTACGTAGCAGGGGGTTTGAGGGGTGCAGGTAACCCCACTCTATGGGGTGCGAGGTAGCGCCATGGAAATTTTTTATTTTGCACCCTATATTAGGTTGGGCGGACCTACCTATGGTTTTGTGCATGTTTTTCGCACATGGTTTTGGACGCAATGGTCTTCGGTCCATGGTATTGGATGCTTCAGCATGTATAAATATGTATTGTAACATTGAAAGGAACATAATGAAAAATCAAGCTGGTAGTCCCAATTTTGGGATCCAGTGGAAAATCTCTGTGTATATGTGTTTTATGTGTTATGCTCTCGCATTGTTTATTTTCTGTGTTTTAGAATTCATATGCAAGTAATTTATGTATGGGGTTAAAACCTACACTTTTATCTTTTTTTTAAGGACTTGGACTTGATGATGAACTTGCACTTGAGCTTAATGAAGTCATTTTTGAAGGCAAATCCTAACAACCACTTGAACTTAGAGTTGTTTCTTTGATTTGTGGGAAGATAAGGGTGTTAGAAAATAAAAAAGGCAGAAAGATTTTCTTATGTAGATAAATACTTGTGATATCTTTGTGTTCTTATTAACTTTTTATGTTCTTCTTTTATCTTTGTTTCATCGAAAAATCATAAAAAAAAACATGAATATCATCGACACCAGGTGTAGGCTCTCAGCCATAGCTAAAACTCCTCTTAGGGGAAAACTCAGTCAAAGTCTTCCACTAGTAAAGAAAATTGAGATAAACCAATACCTTAGACCAAAAATACCTTCCTCCTCCACCAAGTCAACCTTCCAAGATGTTTAAACAAACTTCGGTAGTCCTTTCTCGTTCAGCAACTAGAAACCAACAATAATCTAGAATTTCGACCCCTAGGAACTTCAGAATTTTAGCCCCCAACAACAATCCATAACTTCAACCCTAGCTAGTTCAGAATTTCAGCCCCTAGTAAAAATCCAGAATTGTGATCCCAATTACTTCATAATTTCAGCCCCGAGTAACAATCCAAAACATTGACCCCATCTACTTCAGAACTTTGGCCTAACAACAATCCAACAAATTTACACGTGTGAGATAAGGAGAGAGAAAATTTTAACTTATAGTGCTTGACAAAGTCTTTTTTTGCTAGCCCTTTCCTCCTTGTTCGTTGAATTTCTTGTCCAAAAAATTATAGATCGAACTTGATGAGTGAGTGCTCCAAATGAGGTCGAGTTGTTTCTTTTATATAGGAGATTCTACCCCTCAATTAGGCTGACTTGTCCAATTTGAGGCCAACATGTTCTTCTTAAGGCTGACTTGGTGGAGGAGACTTAACAGACCTATTTTACATTAAAATAAATTTCTTTCTTGATAGATGAAGCCCAAGAAGGGTATTTTACATTATAACATGGACAAGGACACTTGAAATAAACCCCATAAGCCTACAATGAAGGCTTTGACCTAAAAACATTGACCCAAGAATGAAACTCATGCTTTAATAAGTCAATTTATTTAATAATTAAATTCATTTTTCTTTCTTTTGACAAATACATTACATCATGCTTCAAATACAATTATGAATACCAGCACTAGTTACATTCTTCAACGCTCCCTCTTAACTAGGGAGGTATTCATAATTACATATCTACAGAGGTACATGGAAGATCTCAAAGTGATATACTATATTAAGAGTCATAACACACCCAATGCTACAGATTAGATACTTGACCATGGTACTCTAATCGTGTGGGACTAAGGTGAACTCAAGCTTTAGCCACTATAGGTACCATAAGGCTTCTAAGTTCTATCACCAACCCAAGGATCTAGGTGTGTACCCAAGGTCAGAGCTCCATGACCAATGCCACCCTCCCTACTTCGAGATATAGACATCAACACATAGGCCAACCAAATGTCTAAAGGTTTTAACCCTATACAGAAATTACCTACAAACGAATTCTTGAAAATAGAAAATAAACAATGGCGAGAGCATGAAACATAAAACAAATATACATAGAGATGTTCCCTTGGATCCCAAAATGGGGACTACCAGATTGATTTTTCATTATATTCCTTTCAATGTTACAATACATATATATACATACCAAAGCATCCATGAACCCCAATCCATTAACCCTAGATTAGAACATAATTGTATTTCCATTGACCGGATCTACAAGATACCATGGGAAGCAAACCATCATTCCAAAAACCATATGTAAAAACCATGCACAAAACCATATGTAGATTTTCCCACCTAATATAGGGTCCAAAAAAAAGATTCCCATGGTGTTGCCTCGAACCCCGTAGAGGGGGGGTACTGCCCCCCTCAAACCCCACTCTGTGCCCAACGCAACGAAGGGAACATTGTTCAACCCACCCCCCCCCCCCCCCCCCCCCCCCTTGTGACCCTCTAACCCCCCGGCTTCACACGTGGGCTAGTCATGGAAAGAATATAACACACACCCAACAATGTCCTCCCAAGAATATTTCCATAAGATGATTTGTCTCTCCTTATAAACTAAATTAGATATATATTCGCCACTACAAACATGCTTCAAACGTTCAATATTTTTATGGAGAGATCCTGCAAAACTCGAATCAGTGATAAGCTTTCACTCACACACACACACACACATAAAAGTAAACACAAACCCTCGAGGTCCTTAATCATTATATGCTACTTATATCATCATCAAGTTATCCAAATATAGTTTGTTGGAAGCTTTCTTCTTCTTTTATTTCTTTAATAGTACCAAATGCATCCATAGTACTTCTCATATATTTGTGTAGTACTTTCATTCTTCGGTTTTATTCTTACTTCAAGGTATTCATTATGATTGTCATAATATGTTGTCCCTCTCAACTGGGGAGATATACCCTTTCTTCTATCTAGGCTCCCTCATAACTTAGGGAGATCAACAAATTCATAACATCAGAGAAACTTCATCCTTTAAAGGTTTCATTCATGGCATCAAGTTTATCTTTATTGTCATCGTTCTTATAGCTTCCTTCATCATGCTCATCACATTGGACATTGGATAAACCAACACTCCCCATGTGTTTCGTTACATGGACTAACCACCTCTCGTGGATCCTTATCTCTAACAATGTGATCGTTGACTAACACCTGCAGGTTTTGGTCTAATGACAATTGTGATTCCCAACACATCAATATGAACATCTTGAAGATCATGTACCTACAAAAAATTAATAGTAGGTACAACCAAATACAAATATATAGAAGCATGAAGTTAACCATATCAAAATAATGTCATTATAATGGAAACATCAAAATATTCAAGCTTTAGACATCAAATACCTAAACCTACTTAGGTTCATAATCAACAAGGCTCATATATTTTATATTCTAGACTTCAAATTCTTGCTAGGGTTTTGTCATAAACCCTAGACTCCATATTCGAGACACAAAGCCTTAGATATCAACAATTCAATCAAATAAAAATCCTACTATACATCTAAGGTTTCAACAATATACTTTTAGAATTACATGTTAGACTCTACTAGGGTTTGTTGCAAACCCTAGATTTCACAAACTAAAACATCAGTATCAACAATTAAATTAACATACTTGCATATACATATCTAGGGTTTCATTATCATGCACTAGCATCTCATGTCAATATCCATACCTACTAGGTAAACCCAAAACACAAACATCGATACATCAAAGTTAGAAATATAACAATTTTAATCAGACCAGGGTTTCAATCATATGAACGAATATACACCTAGAGTTTCTTTCCTAGGATCTTATTATAATTATTTCAAGGGTTTTGTTCATAAACCTGTTAGGACTCCATATTGTCACTTTTTGCTCACATATTTTGTTATCTTCCATCCTCTTTCAAACCATAATTAAAGCCCATGTTATTACTTTAATCTATTTCCCAAGGTATATAAGATGTCTTCTCATTACTATATGTTTGATTTATTTTACATGTAATTTTGCATTTCCTTCATAGTTAATCGCTGATTGGATAGTTGCTGAAACAGTTTTGAAGACTGCAGATATTATTGCGGACTGTGTTGCTGAAATAGTTAAGAACAATGCGCAAATCACGTTGCTAAAACAACCCGTGATTTGCATTTTTAGATTTAGCAGCAACAGAAAGGGATCATCGAAGGAGCTGTTACATGGGCCATAACAACTGTATTCCAAAGTCAGGCATTGTCACAACCATTGTAACAGTATTTTGTTAATGGAAGAATCGGTTATCCTATTTTAGCATTTCAGGTCAAAATAGGATTTACAATGTAATTAATTGTAATTGATGTCTCCTCTTTAAAAAGAGGAGACATCAACATTAGAGGGATATAGAGAGATTACGGGAAGGTCTAGCTGGGAGCAAGGAACTTTAATCTTTTTGTAATATGATACTTTGACAGATGAATAAAAGACTGTTCTGAGCATTTTCTCTTAAGTTCCATTGTTGGGGAATCTTGTGAGAAGGACAAGGCCCACCTTCATCACAAGATTCACCCCTTAAATTTTGTAGTGTGTTAAGTATTATTTTTGTATTCATGCCTTGTTAATTCCTATTTGCTGAATTTACTTATGCGTTATTGAAACTTTGTATTTACTGCTGAAACTCTGTTTCTGCTCGGTTATTACATTGTTTCCATAATTTCGTTTATAGGTAATCAATGATTATTTTGATTGGTTTCCTAGAGTGAGTTTGTGAAGCATAGTAATCAGAAACAGGTGCTGAAGATTCTTGCTTGGGGAATAGGGTCCTGTTCTCTATTAGAGCATAGCTAGTCTTTTTCTTTGCAGATCGATTTCCTTTCCAGATTGTTCTTTTTAACTGTAATTTAGAATTCCTTTGATCATTGTTTGCAATAGAGAGATTGCTTTTGCTGTAACTCAAAGTAGAACTTCAGTTGTTTAAAGCAAGGTATGATTAGAATAAATTATACTACAACTCTTTACTGCTTTTGGAATTGAGCATATGTAGTGTGTAATTACCTTTGAAATAAACAGACTTCCCTGGGTTGACAATTCATGTAGCACTGGTTGTTTAGATTAATAAGCAATTAAAGTGACCAACATTTTGGAGCCGTTTCCGGGGAAGGCAATTGTAGCTTTCAAAAGCATTAATGTTTTTCTTTTAGATATGCAAAATGCATGAGAGGACGCAATAAAACTAACCATACAGGTGGCAAGGGAAAAGGAGGAGGAAGAAAGACCTTTATTGACGATATTATATCAAAGGCTGAAACTTCTCAGATGCTGAGCTCTTGGAAGCCCAAGCCTCAGCTCTCCCTCCAAACAAACTACAAAACAAAGGAAGTTGTGGGCCCTGAAAAAGTTGAGGAAACAATAGAAGAAATTGAAGAACCAGTAGAGGATTTTAAGGAACCAAATGAAGACATTGAGGAACCAATTAAAGACGTTGAGGAGCCAACAGAAAACATTGAAGACAGAGCAAGTGAAGTAGGAGAACAACCAATGGAAGAGAACAATGAAGGATTATTTGGTGGAAGACAGGTAGAACCTGAAGGAAGAGGTGAGAATTCTCTCTCTACCTTGGGATTTCCTATTGGTGATTTTCCCAGAGGAGCAACTCCTATGAAGAATATCCCACTTTTGGCCTTACCTAACTTCCATGGATTATCTTCTAAAGATCCCGATGAGTTTCTTTTTGAGTTTGATATATTATGCAGAAGCTATGATTATGTTACTAATGCTCAAAAATTGAAGCTGTTTCCAACAACACTAAAAAGAAATGCACTAAGATGGTTCATGAGTCTGGGAGGCCATGTAATCACAACATGGGAACAAATGAAACAGAAGTTTCTGCTCAAATATCAGGACTACTGCCGAATGAGAGAAAAAAGGGAAGAATTATTTAAGATGGTGCAAAAGGAGGACGAGAATCTGGAGGACTTTGTGGAAAGGCTGCAATATAACTTGCAAAGATCCATTCATTCTAATGTAAGTAAAGATATTCTTAAAACAATATTATTGAAAGTGGTGAAGAATGATTGTCTAGACATGTTGAATATGCTTGGTAAACGGGATATACCTAAAAAATCATATGATGAAATTGTTAACCTTTGCAAAAGATGTTCAAGAGGAGCTGCAAGGAACAGATCAAACAACAAGGATAATACATATTCAAGAGTTCAGAAATCAGCCAGTGGAGGAGCAACAAGAGCTGAAATAGGTAATTTACTTGAGTAATTTAAAACTGAAATGTTAAGTTCTTTTGCTTCACAGTTTGACACCTTGCAGGCTAAGAAGAAACAAGTAGAAGCAGAAGTTTCTTTGGCTATATTTTGTTCTAAATGCAGAGAAAAACATCCATTAAGGGAATGCCCGTTGGACAAAGTAACAATTTGTACCATTTGTGAGAGGGATCATGAAACACAACAATGCCCTTCTTTACCAGGAATAAAAGTAGCATTACAACCAACCGAGGAAGAAGCTGAATCAGTTTATCTGCTGACACAGAGAAGGAAATGGCAACCACGAGGACAAGGTATGAACTCTACTATGCCATTTTCTAATTGTTGGAACAATTATCCTTCTTTTAATCAAGCAAATTACCCTCCCTTTAATCAGATGCAATACCCGCCCTTCAATCAAATGAATTACCCACCCATGCAACAACCAAACCCTCCCTTTGTAGATCCTACAATGTGGACTTCTTGGCCTCTACAACAACAATCTTATTTTAATCAATGGAATCCAAATTGGAGAGATCAGCAACTCCCGTTTCCAAACCAATTTCCTCAGTTTCAACAACCACTCCTACCATCAGGCGCTCCACCAAATAATCAAACAATGAGACCCCAGCTACCTGTACAACCGAACCCTAACCCCAATAATAAAGCTGTGCAAGTTATTGATATTCAGAACCAGCCTATACCTTCTGTTTTCCCTGCGCAGTGTAATGATATCCACTTACGATCTGGGAAAATAGTTGAACCTATTATTGATGATATTACCTCTTCTGATTCTGATAAGGAAGAGACTGAGAAAAATAACTCTCGTAAGGAGGTACAGTCACCCTCTAATAAGGGCGCTGAAATAGCAGAGCCACCATTCCCTGAGCGTTTAGCTTTTACTAAAACGCCTAAGCCACCTGCTTTCAATCTTCTAGGGGAATTACAGAATCTTTATGTTAAAATTCCACTTCTACAAGCATTAAGAGATGTATCAATCTATGCCAGAACTATAAGATATATTTTTATTAAGAAACCTGGTAGGAAAGCTAAATATCCCCTTACAGTTCATGTTATGGGTGATCTATCAGCCTTAATGTCCGGAAAAGCTCCTCTTGTTAAATATGGTGACCCAGAACATCCTACTGTTACAGTTCAGATTGGAAAAACTATCATTTCACAAGTCTTGTTAGATTTAGGTGCTGCTATAAATATTATGACTCTTGAAACTTCACAACTGTTACAGCTAAAGAATGTGATCAGAGAGACACCAACCATTCTAGAATTAGCTGACCGTTCTACAATCAAACCGGAAGGAGTCATTGAAGACCTAATCATCTCAGTTGAATCCTGGAATTGCCCAGCTGACTTTGTGGTATTACAAACTAAAACAAAGTTGGGGGGACACCCTCTAATTCTGGGAAGGCCCTGGTTGGCCACAGCCAATGCCTTTATCAGCTGTAGATTTGGTTCAATGACAATTTCTAATGGGTGTGAAACCAAGCAGCTTACCCTCTACCCTCATGCCACACCTATGATTAATAATGATAATGCGGTATGGCTGGACTATGATGATGATGCTACTCAACCTATTTTGACTATCGGACAAGCTTTAAGTCTTAAAGATACCACTGAGGATGAAGTAATTAATAATTTTATTTGTGAACCTTCCTCGGTTACTGCTAAAACACATAATCAGTTGACTACAATTTTGAAATCTGATACCCAGGAAAAGCTTAAATCAGAAGATCTACCTCAAACATCAACCACCATCTCCTCTAAAAGCATAACAGTAGAAATCGAACCTGGCAAAACATTGAACATAAACCCAAATTTAACAGATGTTGAAACACAACAATTAATGAAGCTACTTCGTGAAAATAAGGAGGCATTTGCATGGAATTATACATATATGAAGGGAATCTCTCCTGAATTATGTACTCATTGCATCTATATCAAGGAAAGTTGTTGACCAATCTATCAACCCCAGCAACGAATGAATCATAATTTAAGGGAAATTATCAAAGAAGAACTTCAAAAATTGCTTAATGCAGGGTTTATATATCCCATATCTAACTGTGAATGGGTTTCTCCATTGGTTATAGTACCTAAGAAAAATGGGAAATGGAGAGTATGTGTAGATTATAGAGCCTTAAACAAAGCAACTCAAAAGGATCACTTTCCCTTGCCATTCATTGATCAGGTGTTAGATAGTTTTTCAGGAAAGAAATTCTTCTCCTTTTTAGATGGTTTTAGTGGGTATAATCAAATCAAAATTGCACCCCAAGACCAGGATAAGACCACTTTTACTAGTCCCTAGGGAACCTTTGCCTATAGAGTTCTCCCATTTGGACTATGTAATGCTCCAGCAACTTTCCAAAGAGTAGTGTTAGGAATCTTTTCTGATATGCTTAATGACTCCATGGAGATATTTATGGATGATTTCACCCCTTACGGTGTGTCTTTTGAAGATGAATTGCAAAACCATGAAAAAGTACTTAAACGTTGTGTACAAGCTCACCTTTCCTTAAGCACTGAAAAATGTCATATGATGATGAATGAAGGAATTGTACTTGGACATTTTATTTCATTTCAAGGAATTCAGGTAGATCCATCCAAAATACAGGTAATTCAGAACCTTCCTATTCCTAGAACACAAACTGATGTAAGAAGCTTTTTAGGACATGCAGGATATTATAGAAGGTTTATCGAAATTTTTTCTAAAATAGCTTCTCCTTTGTTTGTGTTACTTATGAAAAATGTTGAATTCAAGTGGACTGATCTTTGCCAAGAAGCATTTGATGAACTCAAGCATCAACTATCTACAGCTCCTATTTTAAGGGGGCCTGATTTGGCACTTCCCTTTCATATATCCTCTTATGCTTCAGATACTGCATTTGGAGCTGTCTTGGGGACAAGAGGAAAACCATCTTCCTTATGCTATCTATTTCATTAGTAAGAATATGACTCCTGCTGAGCTTAATTATATAGTTACCGAAAAAGAATTTCTAGAATTCATTTATGCTATTAATAAATTTCGACATTACATTACTGGTTACTCTACTTTTGTCCATACTGACCACTCAACTATTAAGTATTTAATGAACAAATCTGTCACAAATGCCCGAGTTACCAGGTGGTTATTATTATTACAAGAATTTGATATTACAATTGTAGATCGACCAGGTAAAGAAAATGTAGTTGTTGATTTCCTTTCTCGCTTAAAAGCTGATGATAATACTCGAGTAGATGATTCCTTTCCTGATGAGTATTTATTTGCAGTATCTGCTCACTCACCTTGGTATGCAAACATTGCCAATTATTTGGTTGCAGCAAAGTTACCATCACACCTATCACATTGAGAGAAAAGAAAGATCATTCAACAAAGTGCTCGGTATAGATGGATAAGTGGGTGTCTTTTCTACACAGGACTTGATCATGAAATCTAGAGATGCATTAGAGAAGATGAGGTTTATGATATATTGAAAGCTTGTCATGATGGCCCTTGTGGGGGGCATTTTTCTGATAAAAGAACGACACATAAAATTCTTAAGATGGGCTATTACTGGCCCTTACTCTTCAAGGATGCAAATAAATATGTTCGGGCATGTGAGAGCTGTCAGAGAATGGGTCAACCAAATCATAGAGATGAAATGCCATTGAATCCTCGGGTAATACTTGAACCCTTTGAAAGATGGGCTCTAGACTTTGTAGGGCCCATTAATCCTCCACCAATCAAAGAGTTTACATATTGGTTTGTACAGACTATATGACTAAATGGGTGGAGGCTAAAGCACTCATTAGAGCTAATGAAGAATCTGTTTTAGCTTTTCTATTTGAAGAAATCTTTGTTAGATTTGGAGTACCTAGAGAGCTAGTAACAGATGGAGGACCTCTTTCAATTCTCATGGTTTTAAAGCCACCCTTCAAAAATATCATATTCATCATAGAATGACTACACCATACCACCCCCAGGCCAATGGGTAGGTGGAGAGTACAAATAAAGTCATAGAAGCCATTCTGACAAAAATAGTGAAGGAAAATAGGAAGGATTGGTCTCAAAGGCTCCCTGAAGCACTATGGGACAGAACTACCTGGAGGAATACTACAGGGTTTTCTCCCTATGAATTGGTTTATGCTAAAAGTGTTGTTTTTCCTTTGGAATTTAACATTAAAACTTTAAGAACTGCTTTAGTTGTTAATCTTGATTTGACTGATGCACAGACAGCAAGGTTGCAGCAGCTTCAGGAATTGGATGAAAAGAGATTAGATGCCATTCATCAAACAACTATGATCCAACAACAAAGAAAAAGGTGGCATGATAAAACCATCAAGCATAAGCAGTTCCAAAAAGGTAATTGGGCTTTATTGTATGATTCTTGGTTTGAAAATTTTCAAGGGAAACTATGTACAAGATGGCTAGGACCTTACGAAATAGATACTATTTTTCCCAATGGAACAGTAAGGCTCCTAACAATTGATGATTTTAGGACACCATTATTAGTAAATGGTCATCGGCTTCGTCTATACTAGTGACCCATTTCCAAAGAGGACTTTAAGGCCACTTGCATGGCAAATTCACATTATCTTTTCTTGGGGGAGCCTGCTACCACTCATTGCCATTAATTTCTGCATTGTATTTTAATATTAGATTAGATTTCTTAACTAATAATCCCTGTCAAGGGCTGGCATGTTACAATTGACTATTTTGCAGATTCCAGATTTAGGAAAGGCTGATTGAAAAGGACGATCTTACTATAAGAAGATCCAAGATTCATCTTGAAGCTTTGTCATCTCATTTCAATCCATCCATAATTCATTTCCCCATCTTTCAATAACATTTCCATCATTTCCCATGTTCCCATCATTTTTCAGCAACATATTTCTTAGTTTCCTCATGAATGAAATAGTACGTTTCAGCAACATTTTCCTATTTTTCCCATCCCTGGAATAGTATTCTTCAACAACATTCCCTTTATTTTTCCCATTGTTAAAACATCGTTCTTCATCCATTTCCTGTTGCTGAAACACCATCCTTTACTTATTTTTCGTTGCTGAAACATGATGCTTCACTCATCTTTTTTGTTGTTGAAACACCGTTTCAAAACACATAATCACACAACACTTTTCGTCATAATCACTTCTTCTATTTTGATGCTAATTCTGTCCCTTCACTGCCTTTTCCTACAATTATACAGACCTATAACAGAATTATGCTCATATTCCAACAATTTCTTCCATGGTTATTGATGACCTATTGGCAACGAGTATTATATTTTTTGAAATCCAGATTAAAGGTAAACATGAGGTATGTAAATATTACATGTGAATATGATTAAACTATAGTTAAATGAGAAGATTATGTCATAATTACTACGATTCCCGTACATTTAAAGCCATCATTTCAGCCATAGTTGGGGGGGATACCGAAATTATACGTCATCATTCCACTTATACACCATCATTTCACAACAAGCCAATTACCATCATTATTTTTACCCACAAATCACGTCTTATCATCTCGCCTCAGCGCTGTTACTCCATGTTCTCATTTGCAAAAGTTACTCTGTCCAAAGAGCGGTAACTCGGCTTTTTACTGTGCACTTTACTGAAGCTGGCTAACTATGGGGGGACCTGCTATTCGACATGAGCCCGGCTCGATAGCTCTACTTGAATTACATCCAGAAGTATATTAGATTTTTCAGTGGGTAGGCTATGTAGATTATTTTCAGAGGCTTCAGGGATTCTATCCACAACAGGTCCTTGAATTTTCATATAATATACGTGATGGTTATTCTACTATTCTGGGAGTTCGAATTCCGGTTACAGAGCATGATATAGCAGAGGTTTCAGGCCTGCCAGTCACCGGCATTTGATGGTTCAGCCGTGAGCATATCATTCTGAATGCACAAATGGATTTTCTCCTACCAGGAGAACAGGTCAAGCCCAAAGGCCGGGGCACCCGACTTCACTCATTACCACCTCCATGGCTAACAGTTGTTGAATTCGTCAAGCATTATCTCACTTGTGAAGGTCGCTACCAGGTAGTCTATCAGCATGAATTTGTCTTATTAAATCATTTGAGACATGGTAGACTGTTGAATATTCTGTATTATTTACTTGGGTGTCTGAAGAATATGTCACACTACTGTAGACAGGTAGAACTCCCGCTCCTTTCCCTCACCCATCACTGCCTTATCCAGCTATTAATTCAGAAGGGTTTTGCTCGATAAGATCTCCCTCCTAATAATCCACCCCTGGACCCTTAGCAAGCTCCTGAAATCCCTCAGCAGGCTGCTGAAAATCCTCAAGAAGTTCCTGAAAATCCCCATGAGTAGCAACCTGATAACATTCCTGATCCCCCAGAAATCCCACCAGCAGAATCAGTCAATCCAATTGACCCTCCCACCGCATCAACTCCATCCCACAATCTAGCAGAATCATCTAATCCTCCCATTCATATTCCTAGTGATGACTCTGAAGATAACCTTTCCCTCGCTATGCTAAAAAGAAAAAGGCAGAGTAAGACCACTTTCCTACCAAAAAGGCGAACTAGGGCCTCAACCAAAGAAGCTACCATTTCTGATGACCCTCTCCCTCAGAAGAAACCTACTCATAAAAGGAAAACTACTCCTCTCCCTGCCTTTTTACCCCGAAGATGAATGAGGGCGTCAAGTGAAGCAGCAACTGCTGCTACCACCCTGAATTCCCCACCAATTCGTCTAAAACCCCATACCCCATCACAGTCCCAAGACCTTGAATCTTTACCTGTCTCACCCTCGGGCACTGAAACACAAGAACTAGATGCCCAGGATTTTACGACATCATTTCTTTCAGAGCAAGTAGCTGAAATACAAGAACCAGCTACTCACTCAGCAGCTGCCACACAAGAACTAGCTGTTGACTCACAAAATCTAGATGCCCAGGAAGTTGTACAACATGCAGTTGTCACACAAGAACCAGCTGCTGATTCACAAAATCTAGAAGCCCAGGATATTGCACAACAGGTAGCTGCCACACAAGAACCAGCTACCCATCCAGTAGCTGCCCCACAAGAACCAGTTGTTGATGCTCAAGATGTTGCACAACAGGTAGCTGCCACACAAGAACCAGCTACCAATCCAGCAGTTGTTCCACAAGAACCAGCTGCTGATATGCAAAACCTGGATGCTTTCAATGCTGTACATGATGTAGCTGCACCACAAGAACCAGCTACTCATTCAGCAGTTGTCACACAAGAACCAGCTACTGATACATAGAATCTGGATACTCAGAATACTACTCATTCAGCAGCTGCCACATAAGAACCAGCTGTTGAGACCGTTACTGATACACAAAGCCCGGTCACCCTAGCCTCCCTTTTGCAGGAAAATAAGTTTTTAAAGTAAGAACTTGAAGCCTATAAGCAAGAAACAGTAACAGCAAGGGAAGCCTATGACAGAGAGCTTAATTTATACACTCTATCTCATGCAGCATCCACGACCGACAAAAGTGCAAAGAAAGACCAGTACAAGGAATACATGTGCAGCCAATGTGGTAATATTTATCATCAAGCAGGGTATAAAGTAGTTGAAATTCCACTTCCTAGAGCCTGCCCTACATCCACCACTTCTCCAATTAAAGAAGAATGCCCTACTGCTACACAAGAACCAGTAGGGCCTTCAAAAATCAAAGAAGAATGCCCTACTGTTACACAAGAACCAGTAGGGCCTTCAAATATTAAAGAGGAACACCCTACTGCTACACAAGAACCAGTAGGACCTTCGGAAATTCTTGAAAAGGAGGACAAACCACAAATACCTCGGCCAACTGTTCCAGTTAAAGTTGAAGATCAGGTACCGCGGCCTACAAAAACAATTTTCACTCAGACTGAACCTCGGCCTGCAAAAACTGTCTTTACTCAGACTCCCAGTACTGAACAACAAATTGATAAATGGAAGAAATCATATGTCATGACGCAAGATAAGATCTTGCAGGAGCATAAATCACTCTGGAAAAATCACATATACTCAAATTGGGAAGCCTTAGAGCAAATACTCCAGCAGTCTCATGCACAGAAGAAGGAGAATAAAGAACTAAAGAATAAACTGTTTCTTATATTTGATCTTGTGCATAAGTTACTAGCTGCCAGAAAACCATCTTCCAACTACTCGCTTTTTCTTGCAGAATGCCTAGCGTTCTTCCAGATAAAAGCAATCAAAAATGGGAAACCTCATGAAGTATCTACACCTGAGCAGTTTGTGGAAACTTTCACAAAAGCATCTATCACTGATCAACATTTGCTCTGTGAATTGTATCTACATAATGAGGCTATCCCTAAAGACAGGAAGATTAATCTTAACCCTTTGGTGGGTGATGTTCAGATTAGGGCATTTGTCTCTTTCCTGGCCAATTAGATCACATGGCAGACTACCTTCCTTGTAGCAAAGCACAATGAGGACAAAAAACTCTTGTGGATTCGATCAGAGCCACAGAATCTTGCCATGTTCATTTGGGAGTATTCTCAATTCTTGAAGGAACCAAGGATGGGTGAGCACATCAGGTAGCTACAAGCAACAGTGCTACAAGACTGTCAACATTTTGTTAAGACTAAGCAAGTTGTTGCCTTGAAAGCAAACAACTTACTCTGGTAGTAATCCTCTAAGGAGAGGCAGGAGTATAATCCTTTTAGCCCCACTAATCTTGAAACAACAATCTAAATGGTCCCTGACTATGTCATATGTGTTCAGAAATCTGCTGAAAAATGGAGAGGATATCATTTTCATTTTCCCCTTTTATGGATGCCAGCACAGGAATATAAGGCACATCACAGGTTAAGTAAAAAGGAAGAAGCAGCAGCATGGCAGAAGATACAAAAAGTCCATGGGTTCAGAGACTTAGCTGACAATACCTTCTACAGTTACTGCCTAAGTAATGTGCACTCCAAAGCCCAGTACCCCTTCAGAGTAAAAGTTGCATGAGGACATGCAACCCTTTCAGTTTCAGGGGGATGTTAGGACTCCATATTGTCCCTTTTTCTCACATATTTTGTTATCTTCCATCCTCTTTCAAACCATAGTTAAAGCTCGTGTTATTACTTTAATCTATTTCCCAAGGTATATAAGATGTCTTCTCATTACTATATGTTTGATTTATTTTACATGTAATTTTGCATTTCCTTCATAGTTAATCGCTGATCAGATAGTTGCTGAAACAGTTTTGAAGACTGAAGATATTATTGCGGACTGCGTTGCTGAAACAGTTAAGAACAATGCGCAAATCACGTTGCTAAAACAACCCGTGATTTTCATTTTTAGATTTAGCAGCAACAGAAAGGGATCATCGAAGGAGCTGTTACATGGGCCATAATAACTGTATTCCAAAGTCAGGCATTGTCACAACTATTGTAACAGTATTTTGTTAATGGAAGAATCGGTTATCCTATTTTAGCATTTCAGGTCAAAATAGGATTTACTATGTAATTAATTGTAGTTGATGTCTCCTCTTTAAAAAGAGGAGACATCAACATTAGAGGGATATAGAGATATTACGGGAAGGTCTAGCGGGGAGCAAGGAACTTTAATCTTTTTGTAATATGATACTTTGATAGATGAATAAAAGACAGTTCTGAGCATTTTCTCTTAAGTTCCATTGTTGGGGAATCTTGTGAGAAGGACAGGGCCCACCTTCATCACAAGATTCACCCCTTAAATTATGTTGTGTGTTAAGTATTATTTTTGTATTCATGCCTTGTTAATTCCTATTTGCTGAATTTACTTATGTGTTATTGAAACTTTGTATTTACTACTGAAACTCTGTTTCTGCTCGGTTATTGCATTGTTTCCATAATTTTGTTCATAGTTAATAAGTGATTATTTTGATTGGATTCCTAGAGTGAGTTTGTGAAGCATAGTAATCAGAAACAGGTGATGAAGGTTCCTACTTGGGGAATAGGGTCCCGTTCTTTGTTAGAGCACATCTAGTCTTTTCCTTTGCAGATCGATTTCCTTTCCAAATTGTTCTTTTTAACTATAATTCAGGATTCCTTTGATCATTGTCTGCAATAGAGAGATTGTTTTTGTTGTAACTCAAAGTAGAACTTTAGTTGTTTAAAGCAAGGTGTGATTAGAATAAATTATACTGCAACTCTTTACTGCTTTTGGAATTGAGCATATATAGTGTGTAATTGCCTTTGAAATAAATAGACTTCCTTGGGTTGATAATTCATGTAGCACTGGTTGTTTAGATTAATAAGCAATTAAAGTGACCAACAAAACCCTAATTCACCAAACACTAAAAATATATGGTTTCAATATATAACATAGATATTAATAGCAAACCTTAAAGGACTAGGGGTTTTACCATGACATTACTGAAAACCCTAAACTTCAAAATAATAGGATTTCATCATATGTTCCAGAATTTATCAACAACCCCTAAGTATATTAGGGTTTTATTATTTAACAATGACATACCCTTAGCAAAAAGAGGCATAGGGTTTTACAGTGAACCCTAAAGGTTAGGGTTTCACAAGAATGATCAAATAATATAATGAGGGTAGATTCAATCTAATGATTAATCACCCTAACAAGAATCTTTAACATTCAAAACCCTTGATTTGTTTCTGACTAAACTTTGTAGGACTTCAATTCTTGAAGGGATTCCTTTGCAAAATAAGTTCCTTCTTTATTCAAGTCTTCCTTTGAAGTCTCCTTCGCAACCTTTATGTATTCAACAAACTTTCCTACCAAGGAAAATATATAAAGAAAAGGTTATGAGTATGTAATACAAACAAATCTCAGTGTGAGGAGAAAACCAAACATAAAAAGAGGAAACAAGGATCAAGATACTTAGCTTTTGGTAAAATGGTGAAGGCTCCATATTAATCTAGTCCTTTCAGTGATACCTACACTTTAAACAATCTAAAAATGTTCTAACAAGATATACTAGACCTACAAACTCTAGAAATCAAAACATAAAAGAAAACATTGCAAAACTTAAGATAGAAGGATATATGAGGGATAGTATTCCCTAAGAGTCTTTTTCAAATAGATCTTTGATTTTAGATTCTTCAGTCTTGTTCTCTTAGATGGAGCTTCATGAACAACATTCACATGTTCTCTTTCTCTCTTCTTATTCTTTGAATCTTCAGGACAATGACTATTGTAATGGCCCATCTTAGGACAATTGTAACATTCAATCTTGGATAGGTCAACTTTCTTCTTTGATCCTTTGAAATTCTTGAAGGTTCCTTTCTTCTTGTGATGAGCAGAATAGGAATTAGATGTGTTATCTTCTTCATTCTCCTTCTTTTTGTTTACTAATGATAATTGGGCTTCTTCTTGGCTGCATGCATTCCACATTTGTTTGAAGGTTGGAGTATACTTCCAACTGTTAATTCTTGATGCAAAAGCACTCCAAGATTTTGGTAGACCTAGAAGAGCGACAATTACAAGTTCTTTTTCTGGTACTACTTCATCTATTTCTTGGAGTTCACCTCTTATTGTAGATATCCTTACAAAATATGTTGACACAGTATAGTATATTTTCATTCTTATTGTCCTTAGTTCATTCTTGAGGCTAGCTATCTGACCAATGTTCTTGATGGTGAATAACTTGGAAATAGCCTCATACATTTCTTGAGCGGAGTCTATGTTGGATATGTATGTAATTAGATTATCCTTTACTCCATCTACTATTAGATTCATGGCCAATATTTCGGTTTCTCTGGACTTATCCTTTCCTTCATCATTTGTAAGTTTCTTAACTTTTCCTTGAACAAGATCCAAAACTTTGTGCTTAGCGAGGATAAGATCTATAATCTTTTTTATTGCCTTATAGTTGCAGACTCCTTCTAGTTTATTTTCTCATTTTATTGTATTTGACATAGTTCCTATAGATAGTAGGCTTTTCTTCTTATATAATCCTTTTCCTTATTGGCCTTCCTTTGATCACCTTTTCTTCAATAGATCTTCAAGCTACATTTTTCTTCCTTCTTCACCTTAGCTTTGATACCATGTTATAAAATCAGAAAGGAATAAATATTTTCTTATGTTGATAATTACTTGTGATATCTTTGTGTTCTTATTAACTTTCTTATGTTCTTATTTTATGTTTGTTTCATCAAGCAATCATCAAAATAAAACATGAAGATCAACGACATCAAATGTAGGATCTCAGCTAGGGATAAAACCCCTCTATAGGGGAAAACCCAATCAAACGCTTCCACTAGTAAATCAAATTGAGATAGACCAAGACCTTAGACCCAAAATACCTTCCTCCTCCACCAAGTACACCTTCCAAGATGATTCAACAAACTTTAGCAGTCCTGTCTTATTCAGCAGTTATAGCCCAACAACAATCTAAAACTTTGACCCCCAGGAACTTCAGAATTTTGGCCCTTAGCAAAAATCTAGAACATCAACCCCAACCACTTCAAAATATCAACCCCTAACAATAATCCAAAACTTTGAGCCCATTTACTTCATAATTCTATGTAGATTCTTACTTGTATATTCAACAACTTATGTGATATGCTAAAACATAATACAAGAATCTACTCTACTCATCAGCGAAAACAAAAATTGATCGATTAAAACACTAAGAAGAAAAGGAAGAATTTCAAGCGCACATACACAATATTTTTATGGGGAAAGAAACTACTCAAAACCCCGACTATCTATATTGCATTAACCAGAAGACCTGAGAAGAAAATACAATGCTTGTTCAACCCCGAACAATTCCTACACAAGTACAATCTATCTCTCTGCTTCACAAACCAGCTCAAGCCAACACTTAGTCAATTCTGTTCACTGACAAGCCCCTACTTCCTTACGCAATTCCTGATAGAATTAGCCCATATTTAATTGGGAATCTCTCTCTCCATAACTGTGTAATCCATCCATAGGCCTTCTACTAATTTCATGCACCATCTGTACAACTTGGCAAATTATACAACTGATAGTACATTATCCCTAAAATCTAATCTCAACTGGGTCTTGCTATGAACTGACATGCATGAGTTATTTACGAGTGAATCTTTAGTTAACTGGTGGAGCAATGAAGTTTCACTGGTGTTGTCCCCACTACTAGACCTCCTTCTATTTCCTCCAACTGTTTGAACTAGTTTAACTGACTTCAACTCAGTTAGACTGAGTTAATTAATTACAATTCAATAAGAACTCAACCTGGGCCCCTAAAATTTAGGGATCACTCTACATGACTCTAGATAGACTTCCAACTCGAATTTATTGAGCCAACTAAGTCAACTTAACTTTTTTAACTATTACAAGTTGCTATGAGAATAGAATTGCGATTTAATTCCCAATTTAATTCAAGGAAAAATTAAATTAGAATTTCTCTATCTTGATCTGGTATCTTTGGAATGTTCCGCATGCGACACTTCTCTCTAGTTTTGTTTCTACTACAACTTCTGAAAGTGAAAAAACATCCAAACTGAATCAATTATGATGCATTTGCCACCAAAGTCTCTGACTACTACTAGCTACTACACTGTCTACTGAAAACTCTACGCTTCTACTGACAACCCAACTCTGCTCTACACTCCCCAATATCTGACTGTTGCTATTCTATGCCTCTATCACTCTGACATCTAACTGCATCAACCGCCACTAATCCATCTTTCTATTGTGTATTGTGGGCTCCTGTAGCAAGGTAATGATCAATGAGACAAAACATCTCAATGGAACCTGCCCACGTTTCTGCAGTCTTGGGACTATTACTTCACATCGTCCCACCTCACATTAGGAGGTATGGCTACATGTGCTCCCTCTACCCACTTGGCTCGAAATTTCCCCATAATGGAGGTCTCTACTTGAGTGGATGCCTCCACTTGGTCTCCTCTCTGCTTCTCCAATTGTTGTTTCCCACAACTTGTGGAGGCTTCTTCTGAGGCTACATGTTGAGAGGTAATTCATCCTCCCTATCAACCACCAAGTCTCTAACCTTTACCTTGCTCCTCAAGGCTTTTCATGCATCTTGTACCTCAAGTGCATATAGTTTTTTGAGTCGCACACTGATCTGTTTCACTTGTCCCATGGCAATGTGTCCAAGGGAAACTTTTCCATTGCTAAAAACCACATCGTAAGCACGGTCTTCCAATATTGTGATGAAAATAAGATTATTCTTTAGTCCTAGAACATACATGACATTTTTTATTCTGAGAGGGGAACCAGACTCCCTCTGAAAGGTAACCGTACTGATGTTTGTCACGCTATACCTCCCATCATCTCCAAACTCTATATTCTGCTTGAGGTATTTATCCTCAAAGTCACTGAAGAGATCTTTATTCCCTGTCATATGGACCGAGGCACCGCTGTCGAGATACCACATGCTTCCCATTACAATGTTGGCCATGCATGCAATTAGAGTGAAATCAAGTTCGAATTGTGAAGCTAGAGCTTCACCTGCAACTGCTACTACAGGCTCCTTCTTTCTTGCTTTCTTTTGTGGGAAATTTGTGGCATAGTGCCCATATTCGTGACAATGAAAACACTTGATGTTCAACAATTCCTTCTTCTTTCTTCCATCCTTGCCTTAAGACTTCTTTCCCTTGGCTTTCTTTTCTTTTCTAACTAATGAAAAGTCCTCTTCCACTTCTTTGGAAGAGGTCCCATCTCTAGTGTTCCACCGAAACTCTTCTTGTACCAAGTTGGACCACAACCACTCCCACTCTGGTAGCTTCTCCCTCCCATTAACTGAGTCCTGGTAACTGTGCCAGCTCTTGGGAAGTCCTAGAAGTGCTAGGCTCACCAGATCATCTTCATAAACAATAATCCTGACACTTCCAAGCTCATCACGACATTGGGTGAACTTGGTCAAGTACTTTGAAATAGAGTCACCCTTCTCCATCTTGATCTTTCTGAGTTTTTCCTTCAGTGTCAACTTCTTGTGGTCACTGCTATTTTGAAACAGGTTCGTCAATTCCTTCCAAATTACAAATGGAGTTTCCTTACCATGGATGTTTGAGACAATATGATCTCGAACTCCTTCTAGGATAATCCTTCTTGCTTTTCCCAAACACTTTCTCCCTTCAGCCCATTGTCTTCCAGCACTGCCTCCATCCCGTCCTTCCAAGATATGTAATTCGAGCTACCCTCCAAGGCTTACTCAAGTCTCAAACTGTAGAATGGCATACTTCCGACTCTGAAGTATGAACCTGCAAATTCGATTTCACCTGCACAACAAACTCGAATTCTCCTCTTCTATAATGTCTTCAGCTCTGATACCATGTAGATCTTTACTTATAGATTCAACAAATTATGTGATATGCTAAAACATAAGACAAGAATCTACTCTACTCATTAGCGGAAACAAAAATTTATTGATGAAAACACTAAACAGAAAAAGACAAATTTCAATGACACATAATAAAAAAAAATTCTATGGAAAGCAACTGCTCAAAACCCCGACTATCTATATTGCATTAACCAGAAGATATGAGAGTAAAATACAATGCTTGTTCAACCTCGAACAATTCTGCACAAGTACAATATATCTCTCTGCTTCACAAACTAGCTCAAGCGAACACTTAGCCAATTCTGCTACCTGCCAAGCCCCTACTTCTTTGCACAATTCCTAAGAGAATTAGCCCATATTTAATTGAGAAATTCTCTCTCCATAACTGAGCAATCCATCCATAGGCCTTCTATTGATTGCATAAAACATCTGTACAACTTGGAAAATTATACAACTGATAGTACACAGTCCCTGAACTCTAATCTTAACTGGATCTTCCTCTGAACTGACATGCATGAGTTATTTATGAGTGAATTTTCAGTTAACTGGTCGAGCAGTGAAGTTGCATTGGTGCTTTTCCCCACTACTAGACCTCCTACTAGTTGCTCCAACTATTTGAACTAGTTTAACTGACTTTAACTCGGTTAGATTGAGTTAATTAATTACAACTCAATAAGAACTCAACCTGGGCCCCTAAAATTTAAGGATCACTCTACATGACTCTAGATAGACTTCCAACTCGAATTTACTGAGCCAACTAAGTCAACTTAACTTAGTTAACTTTACAAGTTTCTATGAGAATAGAATTTTGATTTAATTCCCAATTGAATTCAAGGAAAAATTAAATTAGAATTTTTAGATGTTATTTTTAACATTTCTTCTTTCTATTTGCAACATTTCGAACCCTAGCAACAATCCAGAACTTCGAACCCAACTACTTCAAAATTGCGACCCCTCGCAACAATCCAAAACTTCGACCTGAGTTAATTCAGAATTTCAACCCCCAACAACAATCCAGAACTTCGACCCCAAGTACTTCATAACTTTGGCCCAACAACAATCCAACAACTTCGCACATGTGAGATAAGGAGAGAAAAAATTTCAACTTCTAGTGCTTGACAAAGTCCTCCTTGTTCGCTATCCCTTTCCTCCTTGTTCCTTGAATTTCGTGTCCTAGAAATTGTAGATCGCACTTGATGAGTGAGTGCTCCAAATGAGGTCAAGTTTTTTCCTTTATATAGGATGTTGTTCCCCTTAATTAGGCTGACTTGTCCAATTTGAGGCTGATTTGTTCTTCTTGAGGCCGACTTGGTGGAGGAGACCTAAAAGACCTATTTTACGTTAAAATAAATTGATTTCTTGATAGATGAAGCCCAAGAAAAGTATTTTACATTATGACATGGACAAAGACAGTTGTCAAAAATCCTAGAAGCCTACAATGGAGACTTTGACCTAAAAGCATTGACGCAAGCATGAAACCCATGCTTTAATAAGTTAATTTCTTTAATAATAAAATTTATATTTTCTTTCTTTTGACAAATACATTACAGCATGACTCAAATACAATTATGAAGGCCGACACTAGTTACATTCTTCAACAAAGGGATGCCATCTTGTGATGACTCTACCCCACAATTGATGTATTTTCTTATAAAAAAATCTTCAAACAATGACTATCCCCCTTCATCATATTACTACTAAAAATCACTTTTTGTTTTTAGGAATGATGAAATTAAAGTACTTATAGACTTAACCTTTTTCTAGGATTATTAATTAGAAGCCTATACATATAATATAAAAGTATCATACACAGAGAAATGTCATCGTCATGTGGCTATGTGATAAGATGTCCATATTAAATTTGGCTTAGGCAACAAGAATCAAAACATTCTCCTTCTCATGTGAGTTTGATTCAATTTGTAGTTTTGGTATAATAATGTAATATTTTCTTTTCTTAATAAAATTATGTGTTCCATGACACTTTGATATTGTGGTGTTATCAAAGTTTGCTATGATGCAGATGTTGGAGAGGAAACTCCAGTGTTAAATATGTTGTTATACTAACTAGTTACATACAACAATTCTTTGACCACTAATAAAGATTTTCTGAAGGCTACAAATAACATGATTCTTTTCTTATTTTTCTCTGTTGCAACACTTTCCCATCCCTGCTCCCTTTTGTCACTAGCCTCATTAGAAAACATATGTCTTATAATTTCCCTCAATTTTGTATTGGACCCTTTCATATCAAGTTTTACTTCTGTGTTGAAATCATTTTATTTGAGCTCCTCTAAGTCAACCAATTAAGATTTGTAAACTCAACTTCAAATCTCACAATTATTTGTTTCAATTGACCTTTTAAATCTTAAACAATAACTCAAATCCCATGAAAACATTCCAATAATTTAAATAGTATAAAAAACCTTAAAAAACCAAATCATGTAAAAGATAACCATATTAAAAACAACATTAATGAATCATGAAGACAAAATCCTCTTTCAAATTAGAATCAGTCTAATCGATCGGGTGAAGGTCCGGCTCTAGAACTCAGCAATGAGCTTTTGTGAGTCTTCGTCTCGTCGATAGGGAAGAACGAATGAATAGGAAATCGGATTAGAGAAAGAAGGATCAGTCTCTCGGCTTCGGGAACATAGACTCGGATGGGCAGCCCCTGTTGCAGGAAATAATTTTTTTTTCCTACTTTTCTTAGTTTTAATCGGTTATTTCTTCTTGAAAGAAATCATTTCAATCATGTAGAGGTGAAATAGGCCTAACCACCTCAAATTTTAAAAACATAAAATATCAATATATTTTATATTTCACATGGTTTAGAAGTGAATGGTTTATATATATATATATAAGAGAGTAAGAGTTATATGACTTCAATAATTAAATAAAAATAGTGGGATTCTTATATGATTTAAATATTAAAATCGTGTTTATTTTTAGGATATTATTATATTTTTTCATTTTTACTTTATTGTTATAGATCATTTTAAATTTTAAAATGTTAAATAAATATTCTATGTCGATTTTTTCTTTCAAATTATAAAATTGTAGTGTTTGTTTTATGATATATTTAATTATGGGTGAAAGTATGGAGTTATGTTATATTTTTTTTTGGTGAAAGAGGGTAGGTTTGGGTGGAGAAAATGATGATTCAATTATTCATTTAAGCACTCGATTGAGCGCTTTAGGTGCTAAAAAAGGAGCTCGACTGAGAGTGTGATGGTAGCTCGACCGAGAGTATTGGAGCTCGATCAAGCAATTGAAACATGGAGCGTTCAAATTAATCTCACCGACGACCCCGCCAATGTCTCAAAGGCTCAAATGAATGTAAGTATTCTATCTTTTTTGTCTTTCTTATTTAATTTATTTTGAAAAAAAAAAATTATATACAAAAAAAAAACCATGAAAAGCACAAAAATTCCTTTTAAAAGAACTTAGAAAATCACAAAACGAACCAATAAAACCACCAACAAAAAATTAAAAATAAAACAAAAAAATATATCTTCAAAACAACTTAGAAAACACTTCAAAACCACCAAAAGAAATTTATAATTTAGGTTTTAATTTTTTTCCTTACTAACAATGTTTTGTTTATTAAATGCATATTTTGATTTTGAATTGCAAAAACATTTTTTTCTAATTATTTTAGGTTTTAAAGTTTTTTTTTAGGAATTTTGTGAAATAAATTTTCAAATTTTTTGTTATTTAAAATGCATTTTAAATTTCTAGCAAATTTGACCTAAAATATACCCAAAAAACTCCAATATAGAAATCATCAAAACTATATAAACAATTAAATTAGGAATTTGAAATTAAGATTGCTCATGGTAAGCACATGACGTGCATGATGTAATGGCTGGGGAGGATGGCTTTCACACCCCCCACCCAAGTTCGAATCCCGCAGAGGTTGTAAAAATGTTGTATGTGGAAAATGAGAGGGTCCCGCACTAGCTTACAAAAAAAAAGATTGCTCATGGTAAACCTATATTTATGCAATATTTTTTTTAGTTTACTATTTAAATTTAAGTTAATTTATATTTTAAATATTTTTTTAATAATAAATATAATATGATTCTAGTTTTCAAAATAAAATAATAATATTTAAAATAAAAAATCTAAAAATAAAATTTTATATATATATATAACTAAAAAACATATAACCTCATATCATTATATATAACAAAACATTTAACTTAATTATATATAATATTTAACTGTATATCATTATAACATAACTATATTTAACTATAACATCACATAACTATATATTATAGTTTTATATATATAACATAACATAAAATTATTTAAGATATATATCATGTTACAACATAATCATAATTATAGTTCATAACATAGTTATATATAATTCTGTTTATTTAACTAAATTATAATTTTGTTATAACATCACATAATTGTATGTTATAGTTCTATATATATTGTTATAACATAACATAATTTTATAACTATTTAGTTGTTAACATAAAATCATTTAACATTACATAAAACTCTATAATTATTTAACATGTATAACATAAAATACACATATATACAACATAACGATAACTATTTCATAACTATGTAACTATATAATTATTAAATATAATTATATATATTTTACTAGATTATAAAATTTTATAACATATCATAGCTAAATATCTATAGTTCTATATATATTATTTATAACATAACATAATTACATAATTATAACCATAACCCCATATATATATATATATATATATAAAGTTATTTGACATAACACACACACACATATAGTGTAACATGTGTCGTGCATAACTATAATATAATATAACTATAACATTTAACATAGCATAATTATTTAAAACATAACACACACACACATATGTTCATGTTTCAACAATGCATCATTGATAGATACATTAAATCCATCATGAAAAGTGTATTTGGTCTAGTGAATAAAAACATTTAGACTATTTTCTAATTTGTACCATATTGTTTCAATATGTAGTGTGTTGTACAAGAAGCATTATCTTTTTTTTTTGTAAACTAAGGTAAGGCCTTTTCTATTAACATCCACCAGCGAAACTATGTACAAAAACAGTTATCCTCCTCCCGCCCCGAAGGGAAACCGGGAAGGAGGGCCACCATGAGTCAGAAGTTTTCAACATAAAGCTGAGACAGTACATCAACAAGTGTAAAACAGAACCTACAGACTAGCTATCAGCCGAAGCTATACCATATCATCTTATGCATTCCATATCCTATGCCAAAACTGCTACTATTGGTCCTATCAGTTGAAAATTGAAAGCAGAACGAAGACTTATCAGTCATCCATAATCTCCGGTTTCACCTCTTCCTCGCGGTGCTCCTTGGTTATCAGCTTCAGAGTGTTTTGGATATCCTCCAGCTTTCTATCCTGTTTCAGCATTGCAACTTGCAGGCTCTTCATTTCCTCTTTCAGGCTCGGGTACCCTTGCGCAATCTCAGTCATTTCTTCCGCTATCTGTTCCATTGCTTTGGCCAGCAGACACTTCATCACCCAATATATATGCAGGGCCTGTTTATACTGGGAGAGGCGACCCCTCGTGTTACCAGGATCCGGCAGAAGAGGGCTCCATTCATACATATCAGTGTCTGAGGCCTCCTCCAGGACTCTCTCTTCCAGATTCTCAATAATTCTTCTTATCTCCACATTGCCCTCCTTGTTGTATATGCGCTCTGCATCTCTAGCCACCTGGTTCATGGTGTGGCGACCTCTTTTCCGTTGATTGGGAGACTGAGGTTCCGAAACATAGTCCCCAGCATGCCCAGTATTTCCTCGTCCCCTGCTTCCTCTGCCCTTTCCTCTCCTTGAAGGCCGACCACGGATGCAACTCCGACTGCCTTGACCGACCTCGAACCTCCCTCTCCCCCTGCATTCCTCCTGCATATTTCTCATCTCGCCTTCTCTGTATATTCCTCCTTCTGTCGACACCTCCTGGTCCTTTCGCCTTAACCTCTCCACGCTATCCTTTACGTTCTGGTGGTTATCAGTCCCCTGAGAGCTATCTTCCTCCTGAATCCTCTGCTGCCTCGTCGTCTTCTTCCTTCTGCCATCCTCTTCGCTATATACTCTAGCCTGCCTGCCACCCTCAGCCATGGTCTCTTGCTTTTTACGAAAACTGTTTCCAGGAAATTTACTCCAGGTATCCACCGTCCTCGCCACCTTGCATGTCCTTAAATTCTTCGCATCAATGTCTGCTGCTGCTCCCTTTAAATTATTGCCACCTCTTCTGTCCACTACCGCCTGCTCGCCGCCGTTTCCCATCCCCTCTGCTGTCATGATGATCTTGGAGCCATGTCTCGGGGTGCTCTCCTCGCATTGATCTCCCTTCACATCCTTTATTATGATTGCCCACAAGTGAGGCTTGTACTGATAAGCCCTACCCATTATCATTAAGTTACCCAGAGTTCTATCCTTCACCCCGATCGGGGACTACATGTCTCCTTCAATATTTCTATACTCTGGCATTATTGTCCTGATTGGTGATGGAGGTTAATTCCTCCCAGCAATTCCTTTCTAGCTGTGGTGGTCCTATGCTATCCACCTTGCCATTAGCTTCATTGCATCCCCAGTTCACCAAGTAATCTGCAGCTCTATTGCCTTCTCTCCTAACATGATGTATGACTTTGTACTCAATATGGTTCATTACTTCTGCTATTTCCTGGATGAGGCTTGCTGCCCTCCAACTTCTAGTCACCTGCTCCCAAGCTTTTCCATATTCAGTTTTCTTACTGTTTCTACAACTAGAGTTGAATCCCCTTCTATTTCTAGATTCCTATAGCCATTTCTTATTGCAATCTTAATTCCTTTGTACACAGCCATGAATTCTGATTCATTATTGCTCATCGTGCCTCCACGGTCAGCATAAATCCACCTAATTTGGCCTTGACTATCTCTGAAAATCCTCCCGAATCCTGCAAGACTTGGATTCCCTTTTGAAGCTCCGTCGAAATTGAGTTTGATAAAGCCTGCTTGAGGATGGATGAACACTGTTGGACTTTGGTTCTGAATAATTTGGGGTTTTTCCTGTTGGGGATAGACCATCCCTTGGTCTATCTTTAGCTTCCTTAGAATTCGGTTCTCTTCCTCCGTGGTATCCCAATCCTCCTGGTTCCAGGATTCCGAAAGGATTGTTTCTCTTATTAGAGTTTGAGTTCTATTCCAAAGCTCCTCCGGGGGAATAATCTTGTCTTGGAATATCCTTCTATTTCTCTCTTTCCATATGGTCCATATGTTGAATCCTGCAGCCAAGTTCCACACTCTTCTCACAACAGGACTTTGGAATTGTCCCTTTCCCCCTTGGAACATGGTTTGGCTCACATCTTGGGGATTACGATTCGTTCTTCCGAAGAGGCTTCTAATCTTTTCACACTGACAAGAAGCATTGTCTTTATGTGCTTGCACCTAGTATATATTATGTGTCAAAGTCAAACATTAAGAATTTAAAGTTTATAGGAGTATTTGGTTGGCATGAAATTCTATTAGTTTTGTGAATAGGTGTATTTCAATTTTTTACATACAAATTAACATATTTATGCGCTATGAATAATATGCATTATTTAAAAACGAGAAAAAGTGTGAAAGTAGATTTGATCACTTCTTTCGATTGTTTTTACGTGGAACTCAATACTTTGGTTGATAAATTATCAAAAAATGGACTTTAAAGTTTAGGACTTTAGGCTAGATTATTTTGCTTGAGTTTAGAAATGGGTTTTTTGTCAACATTTCTTTCTTGGATTAGTTTATATGTATTATATGTAATATGTTGAGTCATCCCATATATGCACCCCAACTACAGGCCATCGTAGTGTGATGTGTTTTGTTATACATGATCGGGCTCCTGATAGATCACGTAGTCCACCAAGAGTTCATGTTCCACTCATAGATCGTGCCTTCGACGTCAGTTGGAGTGTCAGAAACAATGTTTCTATCTCTGTTGATGATCTTGCTACTTCTAGTGGACGTTCTTTGCCTATTTCAGGTACACTCCTGCATTTTTAAATCCTCTTTAAACTTTATGTGTTTATGTCTTTAAATTGTCTTTAATTTTTAAATTGTCTTCAACTAATGTGTTTGAATTTAATGTATATGAATTTTGCTTCTAGTTTGTTAATTATATATGTTAAATTATGTTTATAATTTGCAAACCCTCAGCAAATCGAAGCTAAGGATCCAAGCACAACATCGATCCCTCCATGGGATGATGCTACAACTCATATCACATTAGAGGATGTTATAACCTGTCATATGCAAATCATAACAAAGATACAGAACATCCTTGCAAATTCACCGGTTCATCTTGTATTGTCTTTGATGTTGGATAACATCAATATTTTGATTGATACATACCAAAGATCGTGCCCACATAGCCACCTCCTACAATCCATACAGAGGATTAGGAGGCATAATGTTAGAGGCGTAGATACTTGGGAGGTGGTAAAAGAGGCCACCAAGGACATTGATGTTTGTGGGGAGATATTTGACATCCCTCTGGATCGCCTTGCTAGACATAGGGTCCAATTCCACTGAAATATTTTAGGAATGTTGATGTAACCCCTTTTGTGTATGATAAATTCATTGAAGCTTGGGGTCAGTTCCCGCACCATGACCAGGTTGTCATTTATTTTTTGAAGCATTTATATGTAGAGTTTGTGTTACATATGAGGTCGGATTACACTAATACCGTATCTCATTATTATGGAACCGACTTTAGACGTACCTATGAGAGTGATGGGGCTCGTAGGGACCCTGGGCATCCACCACTACCTCTAAGATTATTGTCACTACCGTCTCAAAGCTTGGTATTACCGACAAAGCTAGAGGAGTTATCGCAACTCGGTGGTGATACTAGGGAGACTATTGCAGACAACATGCGGATATCATTGGCCAATGCGCATGTTGCATTGGATGGAGAAATTAGGAGACTACCACCATTACCTCGTGACCTGCCAGTACCCTTATATGACGATGCATATCTCATAAATTTACCCTTTGACCCACTTTTGACATATACATGTATGTATTGTGATTCCATTCGTGAGACTTTGAGGGTGCACAACCTACATGACACGGAACAGATACATATATATACGAAACTTCTGATTCTTATTGGCAAATTATGCATAATTATTTATATTAATTTCTAGTTCATATTAGATTTCATTTATATTAATAAGTTCGTGATAACATGTAGACACATTACATCTACATGGATGATCTTATGAGGTCATTTGAGGGGGCAGTTGATCAGCCAGGCCTTCCTTGGCTAGAAAATGTTTCCATGGATTCTCCTCCACCTCCACCTCCATCTCATATGTTTAGTAATCTCGATGAGAGTCACTATGTACAACTACATGGACCAAAAGTTGAGGTAAACTTTTTTATTCCTAAGATTTCAGCTTTTTCTTTTTTTAAGTTACACATATATGATAATTAATTTGTAGACGAATTATAATTTGTCCTTTCCATTGTGTACACCGGCCCATATGCAGAGTGTCATTGATGTCGTTGTTATGTGGAGACATGAGTGGTATGTTGGGTTTAGAGGCATTGATGATGTGGGTCTATCGATGCATGCCCCAATCATTGAGCCATATGCAGAGTGTCTTTGATGTCGTTGTTAAGTGGAGACATGAGTGGTATGTTGGGTTTAGAGGCATTGATGATGTGGGTCTATCGATGCATGCCCTAATCATTGAGCCATAGGTAGGGAAACACCCAACCTAGATTCATCAGACCCCAGTCCTATGTGACTTGCATTTGGACTCGACATAGGTTAGTAGATTCATGTATATGTAATTAAAAATGTGGTTCAAAATCATTTATTTCCATATTGTTTATTTTATACAAATACTAATCTAGTTAGTTTGAATTTGAATGTGTTATATTGCAATACCAGCTGATGGACACTTAATTTGCGCGGTGGAACTCACATAGCAATTTTGGCGGTACTTATAGTGTCATAGTTTGTATATTTTCAGGCTCATTTCATAGGGCACATTCACATGCGATACAAACTTTGGATATTTTCATACATGGGAGTTTATGGATGTACATCATAGATATTATTTTAGTTTATATATGCTTATTATTTTAGTTTGTGGATGTTCATGTGATATTTGTAATTTGTATATATTTTCATATGGATAGTTTATTGATACATGTACTCATAATTTTAGTTTATGGATTTTTATTAATCTTTTTTATGGATGCTCATTAATTTTTGAAATTTATGTAACTGTTAAAATTATTTCGCTAATTTAAAAAAAAAAAAAAAAAATAATAATAATAATAATCTTTATACTATACCTTTTATTAATAAAATATATGTTCAATTCTAATTTCTAGTTTCATAGACTAAGAAAATAAGTACAATCTTAAGTTATAATGCAAGTCCCTTTGATACTTAAAATGAACTAAAATATATCATGTATCAATTTAATATTGAACATGGAAAAAATTCCAATCATGCTTCATATTGGCTTGTAGAAAATGTATTTTAGTTCAATCAACATGTATGTTATTATATTTCAATTTTAAAAATAAAAAATTTGATTTATAAAGTCATCCATATTATAATAAAAAAAATATACATGTGAACATTTTTGTGACCCACCCATATACCATTGCATGGACAACTTTTTTAAGTATTTCAGTCAATTTCTTATCTCAATGTTCAATTAAAAAACACAAATAAAATTGAAATAAATTTTATTCAATTTTAAAAAATGTCATGTAAACAACAAATAGGTTTTATTCAACATTATTTATTTTGAGATTATCTACCAGAACTTTGTCATAACATGATATAAGTAAATCATATTGAAATTTAATATATAGGTCAAAAAACAATATATGACAACTTTGTATAATTTTATATATTGTTATCAACTTTATTAAATTCACAAGTAGTTATCCAAGTATTTCAATCAATTCCTTACGATGGAAATATTTATTTATTTATTTATTTTTATTATATATATATACTATTTTTTATTTATTTATTTCTATTTTTTATTTTTTCCAGTTTTTAAAAACTCAAATATAATTGAAATAAGTTATATATATTCAATTTTATTTTGTTTGAGGTTATCTCAACTTGTCTTGACGATAAACCATACTAGTTCGTTGCGTCGACAAAAGTTTCTCTATGTGATTTTCGCCCAAGAATCTTCAAAAAAATGCAAAAATTTAATCATAATGAACTTAGTTTATAATTTTTGTGTGATTACACTGAAATCCATGCACAATGTTAAACTAATTAAAAAAAACCTCTTAAAATCAAATCACTAAGCGAATCATTGGCTTAGTGCATCAGAGGATTAACATACATGTCCATGCATCACCATGGTTTCTCCGAAAGTGGTCAGAGCTCGACTCGACTCCGGCAACTCCATCATTGCAACTTTATTTATCTAGCTGCACTGCTTGGACTTCAACTCTTCATTCAATACGTCCACATACATTCATTCAGTGCCCCAGTGCCCGTCCAACATTTCAAATTAGTAAGTGCCACCCAAAATTTTGAATTCAAATTGGTTAAACCAGCCTGAATTCTTTCATGAAATGAATAGTCCCGCTCTGTTTCCATTTTCTTGAGCCAGAAGATGCTGCCTGTATCCCTAAGGAGAAATGTGTCAGAGGCAGGGGTTTCCTTACCCTTCAACCATGGATGCTTGGATTCGACCCTCTTTCGGCTCCAATCAAGCGGAACATTTTATGTGCCAAACTTCCAGGGCTTCCTTTGGAACTTTGGAATGTCGAGGCCATTAAAGAGATTGCAAATCAGATATGATGCTTCTATTATTGGGATGACGATTGTTTCGACCATCTGGATAAACAACTAGCTTGGTTTTTGGTGGAAGTTGATGTGGGGAGAGGTCTTCTGGCCTAACTGGAGATCAAATGGAGCAGTTTTAACACTTAGTGACTTGTTTTAAAGAGTTGTCATTATTTCCCCATTTCAATTCCTTTCCACGGTTCATTTAGTAACCTCACTGCTGCACAAATTCCCTTATCTGATAACTTACTCATGCAACGGTGCAATCCATAGAATATTGCAGATTTCATTGGTGCTCATAGGAAAGGATTCGCTCTGCAAAATCTCTTTGTGTAAGCAGCGTTAGGATTCATTAATTATGGGTAACTGTCTGCCATCTCGCGGATTCGGAAACCTATCTACACATTTCATGGGCAGTGAAGAATTTATAATGGTGACAAGATCTGACGGAAAGATACTGGAATTCGTGGCTCCCCTTGTCGCCAGAGATCTCATGTCGGCGTACCCATAGCATTTAGTTTTGCATTTTGAGGATGCAAAATGGCGCTCTCTTTCACCGGACAAGAAGTTGGTTGCCAGGCAGCTTTATCGGCTGCTACTTATTCCTATTTTGTCTTCTCATTCCATTGATGGCGTTTTATCATGGTCGAATACCTGATTCGCGAGCAGAATTACCAGTGAAGGACCTAAGAGTACTTGCTCGCCTTCTTCATTCACATGTGCGTAGAATGGCAATGGTATTATTAGGGTTCAGATGGTAATCTCGAAACAAGAACTGCACGCTTTGCTTTCAGATCCATGTATGAAAGAAAGATCGTTGTTGCTTCAACTTCAGTGTAAAGCCCAACATGTGAAAGAAGATTATGTTGTCACAAGAAAATGCAGCAACAATGGATGGAGACCATCGTTAGAGAGCATTCCAGAGGTGAATTAATTAAGGCCACATATTCTTGTCATCGTGAAGTTGCAGTAGTAGAATATTTGTTATGAATTGGATGTCACATGTCCGGCTGAATTTTCATTTCGCATGATAAGGAGCTCAATTCATATACTATGTATTATTGTGAATAAACACTCATGCTTTATTTTTATGCTTTTCTCTTTTTTGCTTTTCATAACATTTTGGGTTTTTTAATAAATTCATTTTGCAAATGCAAGTTTGTCAATAAATTCGTTCGTTAAAATTCGTTACTCTCAGGCTCGACAACTTTCAATAGTATAGTCATTACATGGGTAAATTTTTCAAAACTATAATTAGTTTTTAATAATAATAGCGGAAATTATATGTTATGTTTTTAAGCATTTTCTTTTATTTATATCTTTTAATCAATTCTATTATTACGAAAATATATTTATTTTATTTAATTTCTTTTACGCAAGTTCTTTTATCGCTCTTGTCAAAGTTAGGACTGTAACTGCTTTGTAACGGCGACTCGCAGTTTAGAAACCCTAGATCGTCATGGCTAGGGTCTGGGGATATCTGGTTTCACTATTTTGAAACCCTAATTTATGTATGATTTCATTTTCTTGTTGCACTCTTTCTGGAGTCTATGGCATTATTGGTTTCCTTCATAATCTGGGGCGGCCTCTTTTGTCGTCTTACCTCTGATCGTCCAGGCCGCTGAATCGTTAGCCTGGGCTAGCTTCATCCACCAAATTTAAGGTACCACACCAAACCCTACCGCCCTTTCTGGAGTCCATGGCGTTACTGGTTTCCTTCTTAATGTGGGGAGGCACATTAAAAAACTATCTTTATCCTGATTGCAGTTCTCGGCCAAATTTTGATGGATAGGAACTGAATAAAATAATTGACTTTACTTTAATTAAATGTTATTACCGATTATAATTAAACAATAACGAATGAAGTAAACAGACTAAGTGTTCAGTTGTTTTTAGTGTGATTTTTTTGATTTTCTAGGGTTGAAATTGTGTGAAAAAATTTAAAGTGAAATTTTGATTTGTGTTATTTAAACTGTTTTTTTTACACCCTATATATAAATTCAACCTCCTAAAAAACAACTCTTTAAAATTTGATTATGAATTAAGGGTTTAGTAGATTTCATATTCCAGTGTAATAATGGGTTGAAATTTGATTATGAGTGGAGGCTTCACCATCATTCTAGATTTCATATTCCAAGGAGTAACCTCGTTATGAAGAGGGTTGCATTTGGATTAAATTATTTTGCCTCATGGTATTTTTAGAATGGGCGAAAAATACACCAAGATACTGGCTTCTACAACTGGTAAATCTATTATATCGTTATCAGATAAATAGTCAGGGTAAAGGCTATGTCAAGGCGAATTTTTTAAAGATTTGGGGTTTTGACAAAGGAAACTGAAGATTTGGCACCAACTTCGTGCGTTACAAAGGCTTGAACTAACATAAACACACACATCCGCATTAGTACTCGATAGTTATTTATATGCTCATGTGAGAATCAAATATATTTTTATCAGCCAACGATTAATAATGGAGAAGAAAGTGTAGGTTAAAGGAAAACACGCCTGCTGATATATATGCACCGTACATCGAATTTCAACATCATTGCAGTAGTGTGACATTCAGGTACAGATCATTGTCCATTTAAAATTTGGATCTGGGGACCAATCATAATTTTAAGTTATCAAGTTCTAATATTTCTTTGAACACCATATTCATTTTTTGAATTATAGTTAAATTGAAAAAAAACGAATATCGCATTATTATCACCAGAGTCATATCACGAAAATCCAGCAAAGAAAACCAACAAGCCAATAATAACAACTATATCCCCGTAATAGAATACACCCACAATAACAACTATCAACCTAATAAATATTTAAATAAATAATCAACAACGAAAAATTACTTCACAGATAACACCAAGTAGATCAAAATCCATTTATGATACTTTTCGAGGATTCGTGGAGGAATTGGAAATGCAAATACGGATGACAAATCTTTTTTTTTTTTTCAGAGAAAAAAACCGACATAGATTTATATTAAGAAAATATAAAAGTATTCTAAATACATATGGTTGATATTGAGCTTGAAGAAAAGCCCCACAAGATTACTAAAAATGGATACAGATAGTCCTAATCATCCATATCTGAAACAGAATAAACCTATACATCACATCAACAAAGCCTGCTTGTCCAAAAAAAGCCACAGATTATACAAAAACTAGAAGGGACTGCCCTTCCCAGATAAACACATAGGAAAAAAAAGGAGCAGATCGCTCTGCCTTGAAACAGAGATCCAAAGGACTGGTACCAGCATGCAAGAGCAAGATAAATATACCCAAAGTCATATAGCAAGAACATTTGGCGAAGAGGCTTGTCATGAATCTCTTCATCAAATACTGATGACAAATCTTTGAATCTTTGTCATGTTGAAATTTGACCGGTAAATTTATATGTCAAATACGACGATTTCATGAAATTAAAAGTTGTATTTTGATAGGGGAGGGACGTCATTGGTTGCATGGCCTCTCTACGTGGCTCAATTTAGATACCTAACATATACAATTAGTTGTATGATACGCGTCCATCATGTGTCTTTATGTGTTACCTTTCTAGAGTGGACTCAAATTTCGGTTTTGACGCTAATTAGAGTTTTTTTTGCGGTGATTAGGGTTATGTTGTTTCATTCCACTTCATTTCTGTCCAGGCCCAAAAGTGGCTCCATCGGTAGTTGTGTGTGAGTGTCGTCTGTAGTTGTGTGTGAGTTGTTCGTTAATGGTGAGGTGACAGAGGGTTTATCGGTTGCTATGGCATCTTGTTCGGTTGTTGTGTTGTGTTGTTCGACCGCTACGGTGTGTTGTTCAGCCGTAGAGGTCAGGTGTGGGTGCAGTAAAGGATTTCAGTCCTTGGGTGGCATCACGTTTCTGAAGGGTTGTATGTCACCGAATGTGGTTGGGTTTCAAACAGACGTTTGTTCACAGTCTCTCGCTCGCTCGACCCTATTTGACCCAGCACTAGACACCATGGTCGGCTCGCTGCAACAAACATTTGGAGCTTGGCATCGTCATTCCCTGGTAGGATTCTTCATCCTACCAGCCATACCTGCAATTGTGTTTGTCAACACATCTATTTTCTCAGTATTCACACCATTCGTCTTCTTTGTGTTAATCTCTGGCTTTTTGTGCCTTCTGTGGAGTATATGTGGCTTCAATTCGTGGCTTTTATGGCTTAATTGGTGGCTTTTGTGGCTTAGTTTGAAAAACAAATTAGGGTTTATGCACTAGTAGGTTTTTTTAGTGGTTTGTTTGCCTTCTATGAATGTATGGAGCATATGTGGCTTCAATTCGTGGCTTCTATGGCTTAGGTTGAAAAAAAATTGGGGTTTTTACACTAGTTGGGTTTTTCATTGGATTGCTTATCTTCAGTGAATGTTTGGAGTATCTTTGGATTAAATTCGTGGCTTATGTTTCTTAGGTTGAAAAAAAATGGGGTTTTGCACTTGTTGGGTTTTTCGGTGGCTTGTTTGTCTTTTGTGAATGTATGGAGTATATGTGGTTTCAATTCATGGCTTTTGTGGCTTACTTGGTGGCTTTTGTGGCTTAGGTTGGAAAAAAAGTTTGAAGATTATGCACTGGTTGGGTTTTTTGGTGGCTTGTTTGCCTTCTGCGAACGTATGGAGTATCTGTGGCTTCAATTCGTGGCTTCTATGGCTTAATTGGTGGCTTTTGTGCCTTAGGTTAAAAAGAATTGGGGTTTTTGCACTGGTTAGGTTTTTCGGTGGCTTGTTTTCCTTTTGTGAATGTATGAAGTATCTGTGGCTTCAATTCGTGGCTTTTGTGGCTTAGGTTGAATTTTTTTTGGGGGGTTTATGCACTAGTTGGGTTTTTCGGTGGCTTGTTTGCCTTCTGTGAATGTATGGAGTATCTGTGGCTTCAATTCGTGGCTTTTATGGCTTAGGTTGAAAAAATAATCAAGGTTTTAGTACCATAATAATTAGTATGTATAACAATCTCTGCATATTCCATTGAGTTGCTCGAGCCAGTCTCTGCATAATAATTTGTTTGTATAACAGTCTCTGTTTGTATAATAATTTGTTTGTATAACTATGGCTTCTCCAGATTGAGTTGCTCGAGCCAGTCTCTGCATAATAATTTGTTTTTATAACAGTCTATGTTTGTATAACTGTGGCTTCTCTAGATTGAGTTTCTCAAGCTAGTCTCTACATATTAACTTGTTTATAATAATTTTTTTGTATAATTATGGCTTCTCCAGATGGGGTTGTAACACATTCTAGTTTATTTGTGTTCTTACCACTTTTCTCCAAACCCTGCCTTCTATGTGTCGCACATGCTTAACTAGGAGACATACAAGATTGTGATGTGAGAGGGTTCCTCGTGGTTGGGAAATAATCTGCAAAAGTGAGGTCTTGTTCTATAACTTTCTACAGTGGAAAAATAGTCAATTAATTGGACTTTCATGTTGTAGGTGGTTAAATAACTGAAGTCATAATAATTTGTTTGTATCAACATCTTTGCATATTCCACTGAGTTGGAGACAATTTCTTTCTTATTATTGCTATTGTGTACATAATCCTAAGCCTTGGCACTCTCAGCATGGATTTTTTGTATGCATCATATGGACTGTCTCTTTATTAGGGGTTTAATTGCTATGAATTCACATGGTTATAATGGCTACCTTCATCTCTCTTTATAGTTGCAACGAAAACCTTGACCATTTCTTATTGAAGACAATTTCTTTCTGATTACTGTTGTTGTGTACAGAATCCTGAGCCTTGGCACTCTCAACGTGAATTTTTTGTATGCATCATATGGGTTGTCTCTTTCTTAGGGGTCTAATTGCTATGAAATCACACTGTTATCATGGCTACCTTTATCTCTCTTTAGAGTTGCAACAAAAACCTTGACTATTTCTTATTGGAGACAATTTCTTTCTGATTGTTGTTATGTACAAAATCCTAAGCCTTGGCACTATCAGCATGGATTTTTTGTATGCATCATATGGACCGTCTCTTTCTTATGGGTTTAATTGCTATGAATTCACATTGCTAGCATGGCTACCTTCATCTCTCTTTATAGTTGCAATGAAAACTTTGAGTATTTCTTATTAGAGACAGTTTCTTTCTGATTAATACTGTTTTGTACAGAATCCTGAGCCTTGGCACTCTTAGCGTGTATTTTTTGTATGCATCATACATTGGATCGTCTCTTTATTAGGGGTTTAATCACTATGAATTCACATTGATATCATGGCTACCTTCATCTCTCTTAAGAGTTGCAATGAAAACCTTGAGTATTTCTTATTCAGTCGAAATACTAGGGTATTATGTGGATATTTGAGTTGCAATATTGTATTCTACAACTACAACTCTCATAATTTTAGTTTCTTTTGGGGTTGTTGTAGCTTCTAGAGTTATAATTGCATTGTCTCATGGTGGGGTTGTAGCAACTATGGCTTCTCCAGATGGGGTTGTAACACATTCTAGTTCGTTTGTGTTCTTACCACTTTTCTACAAACCTTGCCTTCTATGTGTCACACATGCTTAACTAGGAGACATACAAGATTGTGATGTGCGAGGGTTCCTCATGGTTGGGAAATAATCTGCAAAAGTGAGGTATTGTTCTAGATATCTTTCTACAATGCAAAAATAGTCAATTAATTAGACTTTCATGCTATAGGTGGTTAAATAACTGTAGATTATATAGCTATGCAACCTTGTGGTTTCCTTCACAAGTAATGTATATGTGGGAAGTGGTGGCTAGTGGTTGCCTTGCTGAGGAAGGTTTCGTAAGAGGAAGCATAGACTTTGTCATTCTTTTATTACCATAATAATTTGTTTCTCATCACAATCTCTACATATTCCAGTGAGTTGCTCAAACCAGTATTAAAATTGACACCTTCATTATTTACCTGCATCTAAGTGTCATTTATTTGCTGAATAGGATGATAACAAAAAGAACCCTAAATTTCTGTTGTAGTTAAATTTGATTGAATTCTCAAGTGGATTAACTTGCAACGATGAAATTCTTGAAGAATTTTTCGAGGCATTGCTAAATGAAATCTAGTTGGAGTGCTTATGTTATGTAACAACTAAATTATAGGTGAACTTAATAATTATGTTATGTAACAGTTGGAGTGCTTATGTAATAGTGGGAGTAATTATGTTATGTAACAGTTGGATTGCTTATGTTCCAGGCAGTTAGCTAGTTAGCTAGTTTATGTTACATGTCACTTAGTTAGTTTTTGTAACATTATAAATTATGCAGGGTTTTTGTAATCAGTTAGTTTTTGTAACATTGGAATTTAGTTATTCAATTAGTTAGTTCTTGTAACATGCCAGTTAGTTATTCTTGTAACATTATAAATTATAAAGCATACTTTAAACATACTGTATATTTAACTAGTATATTAAATTGTATGTTTGTCTTTTGAACTGTATCCAAATATACATTGGAACTTACATTGCAATAGACCAAAAAGGGATGGTAAATTCATCCACATTGCAATTTGGTTACAAAATAATAATAATAATAATAATAAATAAATAAATAAATAAATAAATGAATAAAAATAAAATAAAATAAATAAATAAATAAAATTAAAATTAAAAAATTAAAATAAAATAAAATAAAATAAAAATAAAAAATAAAAAATCATGCCACCCCTATGCTTGATGGCCTCCATCTTCTGAATTTACCAAACTTGTTGAAGTGCTTTCCTAATCCAAGTTTCTTCCATATGCTTGAGTCCAGTTTACTCCTTGTAACCATGGAGGGATTGAATAGTCGAATTGTTCACTTGTGCTACTAACCCCAACACTAACTGGAGGTGGCTTATAATACATAGGATTTACCCTGCACTGATAGGTGTACAGGGGGTGGGTATAACCCTTGGATGATAGTGGGGGACTTGGACGTTAATCATGTCCTAGTACGATGGTTTATGATCTGCAATGTGGTCCAAAGTTTTGGACATCATCCTGTTTTCCTCCAAATGACTTGCACCATACTCTTCCCTATCTATCACTCGTTCTTTTTCCAACACTTGTTGAGCCATTCTTGCCTCCCTCTCTTGCCTTTCCAACTGTTTTTTATTTTCCTTCTCTTCCCTTGTTTTTTGTCTTTTGGACCTTTCCTTTGCCCGAGATGTTGTTTTTGCAATCCTTGAATCTCTCTTTTCCTTGGAAAACTCCTTCTTTCTCTATTTAGATTCCTAAATTTCAAGTTTTTTATACTTAGACTTGAACATTAGGTTCATATATTCTTCAGAATTGAGTAATTGTGAACTCCTCTCTAACTGAAGATAGTTTGTTGTTGAATGCGCTGATGAGGCCTTCACTCTCTCAACTGGTAGCTTTAGGAACCTACCAAGTATTGTTTGCTTCATTGTCACATACTCCTGATGGCTTGACACTTGCCTTTCAACGTTGGGGAAACCTGATTGAACCCCATTGTTTTCTTTGTTTGGTACATCATTTTAAATAGACTCTTCTTCCAGTGATCAATTGTCCACAAAATAATGAACAAGTCCAGTCCTCAACTCCGTTGGTTGAGAAGGCAATTTCATCATTGTTGGATGACATCTTATGTTTGTTGTTATTCATCATGGCCTTTGCCAACCATGATGGTGGGTTTACTTGGGTTGGCATGCTTAATTGGTCATTGTTGATTCTTGTTACATTCTCATTTGCACAGGAATGGGTGTCATAGAACTTAGACACAATTTCAAGGCGTAAATTTAAAGCCCTATCTTTATTAAGACCCTTCGTTGTTCATAAGACAAGGTATGGATGCTTTTTTATAAACCCACTCCACCAAGATTTGCCAAGAAACCAATCTTTGAAGGGGTTTGGCCTCCCCTGACAGATTTGAGCTACTGTGGATTTGAGTTGTATCAACTCTAACCCATGTCCCATTTCATCCATCTCCTTACATCACACAACCACTTTTTCCTCCTCCTCTTTAGTCATAACAGTAACAAGTCCTCCGCTCTTTGTATGAGTGAGCCCATTAATCAAATAATGTATGCTTAAGGCTGCAATTACATGTTTTTTTTGCAAATGCACATACTGAATATCCCGTGAACTCTATGTCATCAATTCAACCTAGGATGTCTTCCTTTGTCCACCCTCTTATGGAACTAATATTCTTCGTTGAGATTTCACCTTGTATTGTGCTTGAGGGTGGCTCTGTGGTAAATGGCTGGACAGTAGGATCTAACACCACATGGGAATTCTCAACATCAATGCATGAAGCATTGATAGCATTGACATCATCGATTGTTTCCTCTTCTGATGAAGTTTATCACAATTGAGCACCCTTGGTCTCTCGCCTTCTCCTATTCCTTATACGATCTGCAATTGCAACTCGTGGCATGGTTGCAACAACATGCATATTGTTAAAATTTATTTATGTCAGTGGAAGTTGTTTCAACAATAGAGATTCAGTATTATTTGAATAATAAATTTAAATATGAAAAGGGTAATCAATAATTGCAACTTTCATAATAGAAATTTAGTCTTATTTATTTCCTAGAATTTAAATATGAGCAGGTTAATTAATACTTGCAACCTACATATATTTGAATAAGATATTTATGTGTTTGCATTGACTTGAATCTCCCTCCACAGATATCAGGAATTAATTTGATAGAAATATCAGGCCTATGTGTTTGATATAAATATCAGGCCTATGTGTTTGATAGAAATATCAACCCCAAATTTAGCTTGAACATAATCATGTATCCTGAGCATGGCATCAAATCCATAATATCTTGATCAACCTTAGAAAAAAAGGGAAGGGTACTGAAAACTATCTCCTTAAAAATGCTAGGAATAGGTGTCAGTTAATTGAAATACGTTTTAAATTCATTTGTTGTTAAGGTCACTGAAAAAGGTGACTAAAAGTTGCAGTGTTTGACTGTATCTTAAAACACTCTAGTTCTCTACATTGTCAGCTACAACTACTTCCAATTATGAAATTGTGCCATGTGTTTAGCTGTTAACATGCTGAATCTCTCTTTCGATAGATTGTAATGGAAATATCCTTTGATTTGATTATGAATGATTAGCCTTCTGATAGATTGTAATGGAAACCTCCTTTGATTTGATTCAGAATGATTAGTCTTCTGGTAGATTGTAATGGAAATCTCATTTGATTTGATCCAGAATGATTAGTCTTTTGAGACGTAGAAGTTTTAGAGGGGATTACCCATAACAATTGCCACCATGCCTCCTTTAAAATGATAACTAAAGCCTTGACATCTTGCAATGGAAGAGGATTTTGTTGCTCATACATAACTAAATTCCTTAGCAACTATGAAGATGTCTCCTCCATTGTAACTACCTTGTGTTCATTTTCCGTTTGTGTCTCAACTAACTGAAAACTAACATATTACAGTTTCCTTTTAAAATAGACCAAAAATTCCAAGTGACTTTGAAACAAATTTATTCATTTTTTCTTAGAGGCATGACATGACCAAAAATTCACATTATTGCATACGAGCTTCCAAATTTCTATGATTAAGGAATGATCAGGCCTACATGTTTTGACTCAGATGCTCTCGTATTTTTGTCTTTGTTCCCTTTTTTGGGCATGATTAATGTTTTGTCTTTGTTAACTCAGGTGCTATGGTTTGTTGTCTACAATTTCACACATAGAAGCCGAATTTTTTTTACAATTTCTAATTTATGGTATTCTCTAGTTTAGGGCTATTACGGAGCCTTAAAATTCCTGAAAAAAAAACACCAGAATAAATAAAAAATCTAGACATAGTTTAAAAGAAAAACATAAAGAGAATGAAACAAGTCTACAAATAGTACCTATAAACCCTAAAACCTTAACAGAAGAGAAAAAATGAAAAGATGAGCATGTAAAGGTGGTTCTTGGGTTGGAGAAGATGTTGTAACTGGATAGGAGGTGACTCCTCAAATGAATTGAGATTCTTCATTAAGATTGTTCATGGATATATACCAGGAGGGAGAGACTCTTGGGCTTCACCTCCCAATCTCTCTTCATATTCATATTCTCCATCATTATTTACAAATATTCACCCAATCCCAATGATTAGGTGTCAGCATTCCCCCCCTTAATCTGAAGAGATTTTGGTGAGTCCAAGTATTGTTCTGAACCTTTCGAACTTTTCTCTTCCAAGTGCTTTGGTGAAGATGTCTAGAATTTCTCATTATTGAAACAATGGCACAGATGGATTGTTGGCCTCAACATGATGTCGAATTAGATGGTATTTTGTATTAATGTGTTTCATTCGATCATGGAATTTTGGGTTCTTGGCCAACTTTATTGCAAAGGTGTTATCAATAATGAGTGAGTTGAATGCACTTGTTTCACCTACAAATCTTCCAAAATTTTCTTGAGCTACACAATTTCCTTTGTTGCTTCAGCTGCTACCACATATTCTGTCTCTGTTGTGGAATCTGCTTGAAATGATTGTTTGCTTTGCCTCTAGGAGACAAATCCCAATCCAAGACTCATAGCATAATATGAATTAGATACCTCGGTTTCTTTGTCTCTATTGAAGTCTAAATCAAAGTATCTGATCAAGCTGAAGTCACCCACCTATGTATACTTGAGTCCAAAGCATTTAGTTCCCTTTAAGTACTTTAGAACTCTTTTTGTAGCAGACCAATGTCCCTCACAAGGATTTTGCATAAACCTGGAGAGGATTCCAACAACAAATGAAATGTCTGGTCTGGTAGTAGTCAAGTAGTTGAGACTTTCTACAATTTGTCTATACTTTGTTGCATCCTCAAATTCTTTACCTTCAATGGATGTGAGTTTCAAGTTTTGTTCCATTGGAGTAGTCAAAGGATTGCACTCAGCCATGCCAAATTTTTTCAAAAGATCTCCAATGTAATTCTTTTGAGAGAGGAATATAGACTTCATATGTTGAATTACTTCAATACCAAGATAGTAGTGAACATAGCCCAAGTCAGTCATTTCAAAACCTTTCCTCAATTCCTTTTTTATGGATGCAATGTAGCTCTCATTGTTCCCTATCATCAAAATATCATCTACACATACCACAAGATATACAACTATTTTTCCAACTTTCTTGAAAAAAAAGTTGCATCATCAAGATCATAATGGTTGAAGTTGAGTTTCAGAAGAAGCTCAATTAACTTTCATACCAGGCTCATCGTGCTTGATTGCGACCATACAAGGATTTCACAAGTTTTCATACTTTATTTTCATGGCCCTTCATAACAAATCCTTCTGGCTTGGACATAAAAGCATTCTCTTTCATATCTCCATTCAAGAAGGAAGTTTTTACATCCATTTGATGGATTTTCCAACTATTCTGAGTTGCCAAGGCAAAGAGTGTCCGAATCGTAGCCCATTTTGTTATGGAGGAAAAAGTCTCCTCATAATTGACCCTTTCCTTTTGTGAAAAACCTTTTGCCAGAAGCCTGACTTTGTGCTTGTCAAGTGAGCCATCAACATTATAGTTGTTCTTGTAGACCCACTTGCAGCCAATTGGTTTGGTTCCCAATGGAGGATCAACCACTTCCAAGTGTCATTCTTTATCAAGGCATCATACTCCTTTTGCATCGCTTCTTTCCAGTCATCATGAGAAACGGCTTATTTGAAGGCAGTTGGTTCAAAATATGTAGACAAATTCAGTTCACAGTCATAAGAAACATCCATATCAATAGGTGAATCAAAATCGTCTACATCACCTCCATTTTACCTAGTTGAATTTCTTGTTCGTGTCTTTCTAACCTCATCAGGATGAACACTTTCAAGTGTCTTTGTCAACCATTTTGGAGGAACTTTCTGAGATGGCCCAGGCTGCTCAATTGGCTGAGTTGGGATTGAATCGAGATTGAGTCTCCCAATTCTGTCAATCGCATCACTCAAAGTATCATCAGTGGCTAGAGCTTCATGTGGAGGAGAGAGTGCTTAAAAAGAAGATTCCACAAATTGATCTAGTATAGGAATCCCCCCTTCATGATGTGGAATCTAATTATCAAATTCTTGAAATGATTTTTCATGTCTGAGTCTATCCAAGTGATCAAGTTTTCACTCAACAACATTGTCAGCTTTGGAAGGTTCAAGAAAGATTACATCTCTAGATACAACAAAATTATTATTAACTTCATCATAGAGACATTATACTTTGGAAGTATTTGAATACCCCAAGAAGATACACTTACAACTCCTTGCACCAAGTTTGTTTCTTTGTTCCTTTGGTATCAAGGCATAACAAGTGGAACCAAAGACCCTGAGATGCTTTACCGAAGGGATGTGGCCATACCACATTTCATAAGGAGTTTATAATAGCATTAGATAGGCATATATTCTTTACATACACAACACATAGAACTACATCAACCCAAAACATCAATTTTACATTCCTAAAAAACATCATGGAACATAACACATTTAAGATTTTCCTAATCATTCTTTCAGCTACTCTGTTTTGTTGGGGATTATAAGGCACAATTGTTTGATGTTTGATCACATGTTGGTGAAGATAGTTTTCAAATTCATTTGAAGTGTATTATTTTCCATTATTAGTGCGAATAGAGCCAATATGAGATTATGCATCATTTACAATCCATGTATGAAAGTTATTGAATTTAGATTTGTTCTTCAATAAAAAACCCAACACATTTTGGTGTAGTCATCAATAAATGTCATCATATATTTATTTCCATATGTAGAAGGAACAAGCATTGGACCACATAAATATGAATGAATGAGTTCAAGTTTTCTATGTGCTATAAAATGTGAATCATAGAAATATTGTTTGTTATGCTTTCCTAGAATACAAGCATCACATTTCTTAAGTTTCCTGGGAATTGTAGGCAAACCAATAACAACATTTTTCTTCAACAAGCGAAGGTTGTCATAGTTCAAGTGTCCAAATCTAGCATGCCATAAAATACTTGAGGGAAATGTACATTCATCATAATGAGAACTATATGAGAAATTGTGTGCACGAACAGAGGTACCTTGTAGCTTCAAAAGTCTTTCTTCTTCTATCCCCGACATGACAAGTGAGTGATCTGATGCTTTTCTAACCTCAAACTTTCCATCAAACATATGAATGGAGTGTCCTTACTGGCAGATGTGGACCAAGGACAACAATTGTCTCCCTAAATGTGGGAGATATAAAACATCATGTAGAAGAAAGATTGGAAGACTAGGCAATTTGAGCCTGATTGTGCCAAGCCCTGATGGCTTGAGTTTTGATTTATCTACAAAGTATATTGTTCCATCAACATTTTCAGTAAATTCTAAAAAAAAAATCTCTTCTAAAATTCATGTGTCAAGTTGCCCCTAAATCAAGCAACCAATCATTTTTCCAAGAAGCAAGTGAAGCATTGACCAAGTCTTCAGTTACTCCAATATTACAATGTGCCACAACATAGTGAGCAGATTCAGGTGCTTTACCTTTCTCTTTGTCATTGGTTTTACCTTTAGCTTGATTTCTTTCTTGCTCAATTTTTTCCCAAGGCAACTTATTGTAGATGTGTCATGTCCATATCTATTGCAACGTATCCAATGAAGATCAAACTTTTCTCCTTGAGAGTGTCTGCCCCCCCCCCCCCCCCATCCCGCCTCTGAAATTTCTTCTTCCTCTTCCTCTAGAAGAATATTGAGCATGGTTCTTCTCTCTATGTGCAAGACACACAACTTCTTCATAAGACTGAGGATATTTCTTGTTCCCAAAATCTTTCTCTCTCTCAGCAAATTTCTTCACAAGGGAGTCAAAGGTAATATCTTTGAGGTTTCCATTTTCTTGCAATGAATCAAGATAATTTGAATAAGTGGTATAAAGTGCTTTGACAAAAGCTATTATAGGAATGTCTAGTTGAACACTATATCATGCATAATAGATCTTACTTCTGATTCTAAAGCAAGAGGATCATCATTTTTCAATTCAAGACTGAACAATTTAATCATCAATTGGACAACTTCAAGTTCATAGTGTGAGTCATAGAGTTCCTTGAACTTCTGTAAGGCTTAAAAAGCATTTGAAAATGGTGAAATATGGTGACTCACCTCTTCATTTACAGACGCTGCAATCAAGGCATAGGCCTTGTCATTCTTGTTTTCCCGAATGGCGAACTCTTTCTCCAGGGTGGGCTTTGTAGGTTCATTATCTCCTTCTCCTACACAAACTCCTTTCCATAGCTCATTGAAAATGAGAGTGTGTTTTATCTTCCACGACCATTCTAGATAGTTCTCTTTTCCAAAGAGAACTGCTACAACTAAAGAGATCAATGAATGCATTTAAAAATGTGTACTATGTAAAAATTGAACTTCTGCTGGCAAAAACAATGCAGTTATGGTAGTAATATGTGTAAAACAAATGCACTATGATATATCAAAATAGAGTTATTATGTGGGGGAGGTGGTTTATGGGGAAGGGTTTATATGGTGGAGGGGTTATATGGGAGCGGGGTATATGGAAAACATATAATGGGAGTGGGGTGTATATATGGGGGAGGTGATAACCGGAAGGTCCCATTCAACAATCTGCGGAGATATTTATTATACTCAGGAGTTGGGGAAGGCAGAGGTATGAGGAGGGAGATATGAACCGAAGGCAAAGTATTAACCAATGTATGAGTTGAGGATACCTGTATTATTCAATGAAAAATAATAAAGTAGTGAATCGACACAATAACCGGGGAGTAGGTGATATGTAAATAAAATCATCAGATTTTCAACGCATTTGATGAAACATATTCAAAGGGGGTCAATTTCACTTCTAAGAAGGAGTTATTCCCTTGTTTCTTTGTACATTACGCAGAATATGGAATTAATTACAATGCTCTTACCATGATGCTGCAGTCCTATCATGATCACTTTGACGTGACTCGATCCGCCAACCTCCTGCGCCTTCCCTTTGATTTTTGCAATTTCTCTTTGTATTCTCATAGATTTCCAGCATTGTTTCAGTCGGAGGAAGGCGAATTCGACTGTGCGTATACAGTGTCAAAACCACAGTCTGCGTGAATGGCAGTGTAGGTGGTATGGGATATATGTATAGATTAACGCATCGACTATGCGCAATTTTGAGGGAATCACAGTTTTGATATATGAATAGTGATATATGAATACACAACACATTGGTATATGAATACACAACACAGTGATTTGTGATGGTCAACGATGATATATGAGGAGGCAGAAAACACAACCAATGATTGTGTTGACAAATTTCACGTAAATATTTGGGACGCAAAGGTTATGTATGGCGGGAAAAAAATTCTATCAAAGGAGAGGGGCATATGACAGATTGCAAAACAAATGGCAAAAGGGAGTTACAAGGGCGCCAAAAATGGAGTTGACTCTGATACCATGTTAGGCCAGGAGGTAGCTCCCCAAATGAATTGTGATTCTTCATTAAGATTGCTCATGGATATATACAAGGAGGGAGAGACTCTTGGGCTTCCCCTCCTAGCCTCTCTTCATATTCCTATTCTCCATTATTTACAAATATTCACCCAATCCCAATGATTACGTGTCAACAATGACAATCACTGATATGAAACCATAGTTGCTTGTTGCACTTTGAAACAATAAACCTTGGCAATATGTAGATGTTATGATGCCATAGAAATCCTTATCTCAGATTGTGGCTTGCAGTCATCGTGGGAGAAAAAATTGCATGGAGTGGAGAGAATGAGTGAATTTAGCACATTTGGTGGGTCATAGAGACAAACTTGCGAGTTTGATTCTGTTGATGAAAAACACCTTTCGGAGATGATCTAATCCATACTCACAATTCAACAATTATGGAACACAATACCAGTTTCATTGCCTTATACATTAAACTTCCACATTATGGCAAGACTGCCTTATACATTAGACTTTCGCATTTTGGCATGACTAGACTTCAACATTATTTTGACAAAAATATTAGGCCTATGTGTTTTGACTGAGATACTCTGGTATTTTTGTCTTTGTTGTATTTTTGGGGCAAGACTTTCGCATTATGGCATGACTGGACTTCAGCATTATTTTGACAAAAATAACATGCCTATGTGTTTGATAGAAATATTAGGCCTATGTGTTTTGACTGAGATGCTCTGGTATTTTTGTCTTTGTCGTGTTTGTTGGGCATGATTAATGTTTTGTCTATGTTGATTCAGATGCTACGGTTTTTTGTCTACAATTTCACACACAGAAGCTAAATTGCATGTTGGGCATGATTAATTTGTTCCCTGTTGACTCAGATGCTATGGTTTTTTGTCTGCAATTTCGCACACATAAGCTAAATTAAACACACAATTTTTTCATATGCTAAATTAATGGAATATTTGGAAGATTAAAAATAAAGGAAAAAAATTGAAGTTTATACTATGAATTACTGGAAGATTTAAAAAAACAGAAAGAAAATACTTGAGTTATTCAAACCTGATTACAATGTGCATAGTCTCTGATGGAGTGAATCCAGTTGCAGATGAGTATAATGAAATTTTATGAAGCAATTGTGACGTGGTTTTATAGGTTTTTGTTGTTGAATTTGATTATAAGGGAGGATTGACATGGATTTCCTTTTCCCAAATTCAAATGTGCATTGTGAATTGAATTAGATGTCATCCAATGGCTGATAAACTCTTATGGTTCATCATTGTGCTTTCCTTTGTGTTTTCTTGTGTTCAATTCCCAAATCTTGTGTGTTGGTGTCATTTATTGCTTTGAGCAGGTTCCATTGATTAACATATATGCAATTTTGGCTGACACATACATTCTCTATTCTTGTGCAGGTAGCAATGAACTCTGGTCCTAGTTGCCCTAATTTATATTTATTGGGGTTGGTCTGATGTGATACGTGTCCTGTAGGATAGTATGGGATGGACATTTTGCTTGTTAATTTTGTCACTTTTTTTTCTAAATAAGATCTGGAGGTACTTGGGATAGGATGTCTTGTTAACTTGTGATACTAAAGGCTAGTGTTGGAAAATGGTAAGCCCAATCAATATATGGGCCCATTTTGGACATATTTGAATAACTTATATAACTTAATATTATCTATCTATGTTTTAATTATGAATGTTTTTTTGTCATGTTTTGATGTTTGTGTGGGACCAATAATTGTTTTCCTTCTCACCTAGATTCAATTACAACAAGTGACATGATTGAGCTTTGTTGTAATGGCTTGAGCCTTATTGTTGAGTATGAATAGTCCCTCAAGTACCAAAACATGTTTATTCCTCTTATGAACTATAAAGATATTTCCCATGAAAAAAAAATATTGCAAGTTACACATGATTTATTCATTGAACTAGAACTACATGATTTAATCTAAATATGAAATGTTCTACATGATTTATTAATCAAACTAGAATTACGTGATTTAATCTATCTTTGAAATGTTCTTCATGATTAATTGGAACCACATAATTCGATCTAACTCTGAAATATATTACTTTGAGTATCAATTCATCCACATGCCTTCAATATCCCCTCTTGATGCTCAATGTAGTAACTCTTATGATTTATTCATTGAATTGGAACTACATGCTTTAATCTAAATCTGAAATGTTTTCTATGATTATTAATGGAATTGAAATTGCATGATTTAATATAACTTGTTTTGGTAATTGAATTGAAACTACATGATTTGATCCAAAGCTGAAATTTATTCTTGAGGATCAATCCATGCACATGCCTTCATGCCTTTAGTCTCCCCCCTTGATGTTCAATGTAGTAACTCCTAATACATATTTCAACATTTTGACAATCATTTAGTGAAGACATCTGCAAGTTGATAGCTAGGTTTTATAAGGTAAAGGCATATATCTATGAGCTTAGTATGACAATTGAATACCATATTTTTTGTCATAGAGATTGTATCACTCTTGTCACAAAAAAATGGCAGCATTCATACTTTATTCCGTATTTAAATTTCCTTATACTCATCTCAACCAAATTGCTTGACATGATGTTGAAGTTGTTGCAGTATATTTCACCTCTATTGTTGACAGGGAAATTAGTTGCTTCTTTTAAGACCACAAGGTAATAGCTAATCCCAAGCTGAAAGCATACACTAGAGTGCCTTTACAATCATCAATAAAACCTTCCCAATCACTCACTGTATATCTGACCAGATCAAAACCATCAAGTAAAGTGTACAAAATACCTAAAAACTATGAGTACCATTGACATATCACGATATTCTTTTCACTACATGGAAACGTATTTCCCTTGAGTCTTGCATAAACATTGAAATTAAACTAGTAGCAATAAACATCGTATCAAGTCGAGTGGTAGTGAGATACATGAAATTGCGCACTAAACTCTTATAAATTGTAGGATCTACTTTGTTACTATCACCATCCTTAGTTTCTAATTGAAACATTTAGATTCACTAACATGTTTACATTTTTTCATTTTAGATTTGTGAAGCAAATCAACTGCATACTTTTATTATGAAATAAAAAATCTCCATCAACTGACCAACTTCCATGTCAAGAAAATAAGTTTTTATACTTAAATATATAATTTCAAATCACTTTTCATTGCATCTCTAAAATCATCCATTAACAACCCACTATTTCCAATGTAAATAAAATCACATATATAAGCATGCAAATCAATAATTCATTTTTACCATAGACTTAACATAGAGAGTTTCACTTGTATTGAAGCCATTCTTATTAAAGTTGATGCAGGAGTATTAGGTCAAGCTCATGATGAAAAAATGGAGGGGGATTGACAATGTGGTGGACTAGAAACATGTTGAGCTAGAAAATCAATTTTGTTGTTAGCATTCTAAATACTTAATGTAAATGCCAAATTAGAGTAAGTTGAAGAGTTCGAGTTAGGGTGTTATTTCCAGCTCATTGATTATCTTTTCAACTTCCCTCAGTTAGAGGGAAGGATAAACGAATCACTTATTTAAGTTTCTAAATAAAATAGGGGCATCGAATGGGGAGAAGAGAGTTCTTCTCCTGCCTTTGAAGTTGAATTAAATGAAAAAGAAGTTGTGCACATCATATTTTTTTATAAATTTGCATCCTCTTATCTCTAGTTTGAATTTCAAAATTCACGTGACCAAACCTGTAGTGTTACTTACTTGTAAACACTTAATTTATGAGGATAGTGGTTGTTTATGCATGCCATTTCACTGTGATATTTGAATATTTTTCAATTCCTATGCTTTGCAGGCAGTGCAAACCTTTTTGTATTGGAGTGTGGACCATTAACGCGATAAGGGAGAAAATGAGGAGATGAGAGGTGGGAGGAGATCATACCCGAAGTGTGGGAGACGTGTTAAGACTGTGGAGAGTCAACTTGCAGAGGGAAAGTCGCTTCACCTTCCCAAAATATTGAAAAATAACTTCTGGAAGCGTTATGAAAATATTTTGCAATGCCTATCATTTTTTAAAAGAGTGTTGCAAAAATATTTTTGCAATGCCTACAACCAGTTTTTTTTCCTGCACTGTGTTTAAGTCTAGTTTCGCCTTTCAATCTGCCCTTAGTCATCATTTTTGGTATAAAAGAGGGTTTGAGGTAGAGTTTCATTTGACGTTGGTGGTGTTTTCTATGACAAAGGGAGATGGCAATGAAAGCAAGGAGAGAACGAGGCCAAGGAGGGAGACTCGTAGCTAATGTAGAGCTCCAACAAGAGATACAAATGCTACAAGCTCATTTAGAGGCCATGGAGACCAGTAGGCAATGAGACCCTGAGGTTGGGGATGACATCGGATTAGAAGAAGAAGATACAACAGAAAGAACATCACCTATGGATGGAGCTTTGGAAGCTAAATTGTTGAGGTTGGTGTTAAGCTCAAGTTCAAGACCAAAACCTGAGTTGTCTACCTATGACGGTGGCCTGGTAGCTGAGAATTTGATGGATTGGATTAGTGAACTAGATAATTATTTCGAGTATGATGAGATTGAAGAAGATAAGTGGTTAAAATTTGTTGTAACTAGGTTGAAAGACCATGTTGCATTTTGGTACGACAATGTGTAAGTTGAAAGGAGAAAACATGGGAAACCATTGATAAAAAGTTGGGACATGATGATAGCAAAGATTAAGGGGAAGTTTCTGCCAAAATATTATCAGTTATCCCTTTATAGACAAGTGCATAACCTCAATAAAATGTTGTTAACAATCAGAGAGTATATCGAGGAATTTTATAACATGAATTTGAGGGTAGGTTATGTAGAAGACACCTTGAAGAAAATAACAAGGTACATCAATGGGTTGATGTTGGAGATTCAAGATGAAATTAGCATATTTTCTCCCAAAATGGTGGAGGAATCATATCAGTTTGCCATGAAGGAAGAATACTAGATCACAAGGAAGCATAATTCAGGTAGAGGTCATGGTTTTTCTAGAGGAAAAGGACAAACAACTAGAAGAGGGAAATCCCTAGCTCAAAAGAATGATGCAAGTAACCCAAGACAACAACGATAACAAGAGAAAGAAGGAGACTCCAGAGGAAGAGGACTTTATCGGAGAGGAAGACGTAGAGGAATAGGTAGAGAGACTGTCTATCAATGCTATAAATGTGGACAGTTGGGTCATAGATCTTTTGTGCTGAAAATGAAAAAGGAGGATAGGGAGATGCATATGTAGCTCAGCCAGAAGCAACAAGAGCAAATTCACCTATGGAAGAAAATGCACCAGAGACAGGAGAAGCTTTAATGATGAATAAATTCTTGTTGAAACCATCCAAGGAGAATGTTGAACCAACAAAAAGAAAATCCTTGTTTTGGAGCATTTGCAAGGCCAAAGGAAAATGTTAGAAAGTAGTGATTGATAGTGGAATCACTAATAATCTAGTCTTTATAGAAATGGTGGAAGAACTTGAATTGAAAAGGTTGAAGCACCCAACACCATACATTAGAGGAAATTTTAGCCTAAAAGTGGCCTCCTAAGGAAAAATAATAAAATAAGAGTTATGAATTTTGGAGGGAAAAGAAGAAAACTATTTTTTTTGTATTGTATTTTTAGCTTATCTTCTTATAGGTTTACTCAAATTTCAAGTGTAGACACTCATTGGATGCATAATTAAATTTCACATCCAACAATTACCCATTATGCATACTTTTGAGAATACCCACATTGATAAATGTTGAATATACATTAAAAATCATGTTCAATGCGTTTTTAATGTATTATCATTTTTTTTAATCAATGTGGGTGTTCTCAAAAGCATGCATAATGGGTACTCGTTAGATGTGAAATTTAATTCCACATCCAACAAGTGTCTACACTTGCAATTTGAGTAAACCTACGAGGAGATAAACCAAAAATACAATTAAAAAACATTAGTTTTTTTTTTTTTTTTCCCTCCAAAATATTTACATGTACCTCTTTTTAAATTTAAAGTATTTTGATTGGTTTACATATTATATATGTGAAAATTTCATGGGCACTTTAAGGCTAAAATTTCCTCTAATGTAAAGTGTCATGGCTACAGAGAGGTCACCAATTGTTGGAGAGCAAAGTGAAGTGGAGTTCTAGATAGGCTGATATAAGGATAAGGTAATTTGTGACATCATGCCAATGGATGTCTTCCATCTTCTTTTGGGATGACCTTGGAAATTTGATAGGAAAGTGGTGCATGATGGAGAGAACAACACTTATAAGTTTGAAAAGGATGGTATCAATAATACTCTTGTGTCTCTGATGGAGGAGGGTACAGCTGGGACAAGTAGTTCAAAAGCATTATTGTTAGGAGGGAAGTAATTTCTACAACAAATGGAGGAAGAAGAGGCCAACTATGTGGTGGTATGAAAACAAAAGGTAATACTTATGCACACTGAAATTTCATATTTACATGTTGATATTCAAGAGATGTTGCATGAGTTTAGTTATATAGTGCTAGATGATTTTCCAAGTGAGCTTCAACCTAAGAGAAGTATCAACCATCACATAGACCTAATACTGAGAGAAAGCCTTTTGAATAAAGCTACTTAACGGATGAAAACCAAGGATAATGAGGAAATAAGGAAACAAGTTCAATGAATGTTGGACAAAGGGTTGATAAGGGAAATCTTGAGTCTATGTGATGCCCCTATGGTACTTAGTCCAAAGAAATATGGAGAATGGGGGATGTGCATAGATTCCAGAGCAATCAAAAACATCACAATTAGGTACAAATTTCCATTTCCACAAACTGAAAACATGATGGACTATTTGAGTGGGAAACCTACTTTTCAAAGGTTAATTTGAAGAGTGGTTACCATCAGATTCGGATAAGAGAAGGGGACAAGTGGAAGAAAAATTTCAAGACCAATAATGAACTATATGAATGGTTGGCCATGCCATTTGGATTGAAAAATACACCAAGTACCTTCATGCGGTTAATGAACGAGGTCTTGAAGGAGTTCTTTGATAAGTTTGTTATTATTTATTTGGATGATAATTTGATTTTTAGTTGAACAAAGGAATACCACCTTAGGCACATAAGGTATGTTCTAGAAAGGTTGCATCAAGAGAAACTGTTGGTTAACTTGAATAAATGTACTTTCATGAGGTATGAGTTGGTATATTTAGGTTTTTTCATTTCAATGGATGGATTGAAAATGGATCCAGAGAAAATAGACGTGATTGTAACTTTGCCTTCACCCAAGAACATTTTTGAAGTTAGGAGTTTTCATGGTTTAGCTAGCTTCTACCGAAATTTCATCAATAATTTCAGTGGTATTTGTGCACCCATCATTGAAACCATAAAAAAGGATAGAAAACCATTTTGTTGGACAACAACAGTAGAGAAAATTTTCCAGCTCTTGAAGAGGAAGATCACTAAGAAACTGATGTTGAAGCTACCTGACTTCAATCAGCTTTTCCAAGTCAGATATGATGCTAGTGGAACAACCATTAGAGCAGTATTGAGTCAAGAAGGCAGACTTGTTTCATATTTAAGCAAGAAGTTGAATGATTCAAAACATAAACAATCCTATTATAACAAGGAATTCTATGTAGTTGTTTAATAATTCAAGAATCGGAGACACTATTTGATGCCCAGTGAGTTTTTTTTTTCTCTGATAATTCTGCATTACACTATATAATGCGACAACATAAGTTGAACCATAAGCATGCCAAGTGGCTGGAATTCCTACAAATTTTCACCTTGTTCTGAAACATGTGAGTGGACAAGAGAATAAGGTAGTTGATTCTTTGAGAAGGAGGAGTTTGGTCATGCAGGAGTGCCATGTACAAATTCTGGGCTTTGTGTAGAAATTAATAGAAATTTTCTACTATTGATGAAATCGAACTAAAATCAAGAGATTACAAATTTCCTCTACTAGTCTACGTAATGGAAATCACAATTTAGAAACACATGCAGTGACATGCAACCATCAAAACACTACAAGAACATAATGATTTACAGGGGAACCAACTGGGAAAAGCCCCCCCGCTTCTTTTCAATAATCAAATGAGAATGAGAAACTTTTACAATATCTTACTTCGTACTTGAAGCACACCGTACACTGTAAACATATTCTCATGTTGATTGTCCTTCTCTTACCAACACTTATCCAATTCAAGGCCCAAGCTAGCTCCTATTTTCGTACACAATCTTGGAGGAAATTAGCTCCTAAAAGATAGGAATTTTCTACCATTTTCTTGCGCAATTCCCAAGGAATGATTCACTTTATTAACTTCCAAGCCTGTACACTCAACTAATATACAATTAATAATTACAATGTGCCCTTTCCTCCACTCTAGCTAGGAAATTCGAATTCCATGCATGTCTGGGTTATTTTTAGCTAATTCACTAGTTTAATTGAGAGATCTCTGAGTTAACAACAGTTCTACTAATCAACTAACCTCTAAGTGACTCAACTAGGTACTTGAGCTCATTTAATTGAGTTCAACTGAAAATAACTGAATTGGATTGCTAAATTTTAACAATCACTACATACACAACTCTATTTCTAACCTATAACTCGAATTTACTAAGTAAACTAGTAGAGAAATCCATGTCACACAAGTTAACTAGAATCCATGTCATCTTGTTGATGTGGAAAATAGAAAAACTAAATTTGACTAAGTCACAAGTCAAATTTAGCCTTCCCTGCTACAATTTCTAACACTCCCTCTTAGCAAGAAATGGATTTTGCACCACCCTTATCCTGCACTTGTGGAATTTGAATTTTCCTCTTGACAATGCCTTTGTCAAGATATTTTCATCCTGCTTCTCAGTTGGAATGTATTGTAGCATCATAATTCCCCTCTATACACAATCTCGCAAGTGATGGTACCTGATATCAATGTGCTTAGACCTGTCATGAAATCCTGGATGCTTAGAGAGTTTCATACAACTCTGATTATCACAACAAATCACCGTCGGATCAATCTATTGACAAAAAATACCCATAAGTATTTTCCTCATCCATATGGCCTCACATCTTGCTTGACTTGTATCCATGTATTCAACATATGTTGAGTTGAGTACCATAGACCTTTGTTTCTTGCTATACTAGGAAACAGTTGCAGACCCAACACTAAAGATAGCACCTGAAGTAATTTTCTTGTCTGATGAAATCACTGCCCAATCTACATCAGTGAAGTCTTGGAGCTTCACTCCCTTTGTCCTCCTATACCATAACCCATACTCGGTTGTCCCTCTGAGATACCTCAACACATAATTTTTTGCCTTCCAATATAGCTTGGTAGGCTTCACCATGGCCTGACTGAATTGATTTACTGCATAGCATATGTTGGGCCTTATGTTGACAAGATACATCAAGGATCCAACAAGCTACATGAAGATGGTAGCATCTAATGCCTCTCCTAAAGAAGCACTCTCCTTCCTCCAATTTGTAGCTAGAGGTGTGTCCACAAGCTTGTAGTTCTCCATGTGAAATATTTGAACTATTTCAGAGGCATACTTCCCCTGACTCACAAATAAATCACTATCACCTTGTTATACTTCCAGCCCAAGGAAGTAATGCATCAAGCCCATGTCCTTCATCTCAAATTCTCTTGCAAGGTCCTCCTTGCAAGAGTGGATCAACTACTCATCCTCTGTAAGTATCAAGTAACCAACATACAAAACCAAGATAAGAAACTTTCCATATACCACAATGTGATGGAGATCGACATATGCTTCACTTTTGGTGAAGCCCAATCCACTGAGATATGTGTCGACCTGATTGTACCATGCTCGAGGCACCTGTTTGAGACCATACAATGCTCTTCTAAGTCTACACACATGTGTCTCCATTTCATATGTCTCAAATCCCTCTAGTTTCTCTATGTAAATTTCTTCCTTAGCAACACCATTGAGAAAAGAAGTCTTCACATCCATTTAATGGATCTTCCACCCCATCTGCGTAACTAATGCTAGAATGGTTCTAATCAAGAAATATATTTCCATAGGTGCAAATGTTTTTTGATAGTCCACTCCATCTACCTCAAAAAATCCTTTGGCCACAAATCTGGTCTTGTACTTCTTGATGCTTCCATTAGCTACATGCTTCACTTTGTAGATCCATATGGAAAAAACCACTGACCTTTTCTCTTTCCTCAACACCACCTCCAATAAATTGTTCTTCATGATGGAATCATACTCCTCCACCATGGCATCAACCCACACCGATTGAGAAATTGCTTCCTCAAATGAAGAAGGATCTAAATCAATGAGTTCTGTCATGAGAGCCATATACCTAGTGTACATGTCTCGTGAGCTTCTCTTCCTGCACACAAATGTATTATCTCCCACACGCTCTTATGCATATTATACCAATTTGTCAACTTCTTTGGTTCTCTCCCTCCCCTCTATGGAAGATTATATTTGAGTGGGTTCCTTCAATCAGCCTCCTATTTTCTCCTCTAGATGTGGCTACTCAAAAACATCCTGAATATTTGCATGAGGCTCCTTCTTTAGAGCTAGTAGCTCCTCCTTCAGTGGGACACTCAGTTCTCTCTCTAGAGAGAATCTCATTATATCCTTCTCCTCATCAAATTTGACATCTCTCCTCACTACTGTTATCTTGAGTGATGGAAAATACACCCTCTAGTTATGTGGTATCTCTGTGTATCCTACAAAGACTCCCATCTCAGTTGTAGGCTCAATTTTCTTCTTGCTATCCTTGGAGACATGAAAATACACAATAGATCCAAAAATTGTGAAATGAGATACATATGGCTTCCTCCCAGAGAAAGCTTATTCGAGTGTGATCATGCCAAGTATTTTATGAGGGCTCTTGTTTTGCAAATAAAATGTGGTGTTTCATGCTTCTGACCATAGATGCAATGGCAACCCTTGATCATGCAACATGGATCTTTCTTCTCCCACTATTCTTTTATTCTTCCTTTCAACCACCCCATTTTGTTGTGGGTTATGGGGTGTTATCATTACTCTTCTAATTTGGCACAAAATTCCTTGAAGGTGCTAGAAACAAATTCTCCTCTATTGTCACTTCTCAGGGCTTTCATTTTTTGACCAGATTCCTTTTCAACCAATGCTTTGAATTTAAAAAATTTTGATAAAACTTCATCATTCTTATGCATGAAGAAGATACAACATTTTTTTGAGAAGCCATCAACAAAAATCACATAATACTTGTGTTTTGTTGTAGAAGTTGTAGAAAATGGTCCACATACATCAGAGTGGACTCACTCTAAGATTTCTATAGATCTACTATCTCGGCACTAGAAGGTGGATTTGACATATTTCCCTAATGTGCATCCCTTGCAGACATCATGCTGGTCAAGGGTGCATTTCAAGAGACCAGTGGTAATCTGCTACATGATTTTTAATGCTTAATGGTGTAAGTGTCCCATGCGCTTATGCCATAGTTCTCCAACATCTCAACTCTACACTTATCCTGCCTTGCTACTTAGTGTAGTGCAAGCTTCCACCTCAAGTTTGTAGATATTCTTCACTCGAACTCCAATTTGTTTCATCTACCCAGTAGCTACATGTCTAAAAAATGCTTTCCCTTTACCAAAAAAAAACGTCATAGCCATGATCCTCTAATACAACTACATAGATTAGGTTCTTCTTCAACCCAGGTACATACACGATATCTTTCATATCGATATGGGAGCCCAACTCGCTCTCAAAGGTTACAATACCAATTCCTTTAGTATTGCACTGCCATCGTCCCCAAGTTCTATGTGCATTTGGAGATCCTTCTCCTCTAAGCTACTAAAGAAGCCTTTGCATCCTGTCATATGTAACGAGGCACTCGAAGAGCATGGGACTCGATGAGTACGGAATTTATTTTGGGTTTTACGAAGTACAAAATGAGGTAAGGACTATATACTTGTAGTTGTGGACATGTTTACGAAGATGGTTAATTTTAACCCATGTTGCAAGACCAATGATGTTACAAATGTGTCTCATTTGCTTTTTAATGAGATTGTTCGATTGCATAGCTTTCCAAAGAGTATCATCTCTCATAGGGACACCAGGTTCACGTGACCTTTTTGGAGGACTTTGTGGAAGAATATTAGAACAAAATTGAACTTCAACTCAACCTAGAATCCGCAATTTGATGGCAAAACTGAAGTTGTGAACATGAGTTTAGGAAACATATTAAGGAGCCTCAGGGAGGTCATCCCAAGCAGAGGGACCATATGTTAGCTCAAGATGAGTTGGCATGCAATGATTCACCAAATAGGAGCATAGGGAAGATTTTTTTTTAGATGTTATATGGAATGTATCCTAGAAGAGTTTGTAAGCTAAGAGATTTGGGAAAAATTCAGCATAGGAGCGTTGATGGGGAGGATTTGCAGTAGTAATGAGTGACTTACATGAGGAGATAAACCATAAGTTATAGGAAAACAACTACAAGTACAAACAAATAGTAGATTTAAGAATAAGAGAGGTAAAATTTGAGGTAAGGGACATGGTGTTAGCCCTCTTGATGAAGGAGAGATTCCAAAGAGGAGAATATAAAAAACGCAAAATAAAGAAAATAGGACCTTGCGAGATACTCATATTTTTTTTCAAATGCTTATGAGTTGGAGATACCTATGGGTATAGTTATCTCAAATATCTTCAATGTGGCTTATTTGTACCCCTATAAAGTTGGTGATGAGGGTGCCACTATAACGAATGGGAGTAGTGGGGAAGTCAGTGAAAAAATTTGGATGAACCATATGCCTATGGTATAGGGTTCAAAGGCTAAAATAATTTTGGACACTAGAGTTGCAAAGAAAACTAGGGTAAAAGAGTATCTGGAGTTTTTGGTGATGTGAAAGGATTATCCGATGGAGGATTCTACATGGGTGAGTGTTGCAACTCTACAGAAGGCAGGGTGCTCTATATAGGACCTTATGAGCAGGAGCTCAAGATTTTCCTTGCTGGGGAGTCTAATGCAGGAGCATTAGACCAAGCTCATGATGAATAAATGGAAGGGGGCTTGACAATGTGGTGGACTAGCCACATGTTGAGCTAGAAAATAAATTTTTTTGTTAGCATTCTAAATACTTGATGTAAATTCCAAATTAGAGTAAGTCAAAGAGTTCGAGTTAGGGAGCTATTTCTAGCTCACTGATTCCCTTTTCGACTTCTCTCATTTGGAGGGAAGGAGAAATGAATTATTTGTTTAAGTTTGTGAATAAAATAGGAGCATTGAATGGAGAGGAGAGAACTCTTCTCCTGCCTCTGAGTCTGTTAAATTGAATTAAATGAAAAATAATTTTTGCGCAACATATTTGTTTATAAATATGTGTCCTTTTATCTCTGGTTTGAATTATGTGTGCATTTCAAAATTCATGTGACAAGACCTATAGTATTATGTAGTTGTAAACACTTAATTTATGAGGACAGTGGTTGTTTATGCACACATTTTTACTGTGACCTTTGAATATTTTGCAGTGCCTCTGGTTTGCAGGTAGTGACACTCCTTTTCTTTATTGGAGTGAAACCCGTTAACTTGATAAGGGAGAAAATTTGATGATGAGAGGCAGGAGGGGATCATACCCTAAGCATATCAACTTGCTTTCTTGAGTCCATATAGATATTTTTTCAACTTGTAAATATTATATACTTAACATGTATCTTCATAAAATAGTTGCTACTCTTTAAATATCTTCCCATCTAAGATGCCATTCAAAAAAAAATTGACATTTAAATGAAAAAAACCATTTAAACAGAATTGATATTACTAAAATGGTCCTTATGGATCTAACCTTGCGATATGAGAAAAAAATTCATTGTAGGTCTATACAATGTTTTTGTGAGTAACCTTTTTCTATGAATCTACACTTGTACATCTAAAGTAATCCATACACCTGATGCTTTGTTTTATACACCCACTTGACTCCTTTAACATCCTTGCTTTGATGTAGATCACCTAGTTACCATGTTTCATTTTTCTCTCTTCAATTAATTTCAAGTTCCACTCCTTCAAATAAAACAATGTTCTTCATTGCATATTCATAATAACTTGGTTTTATTTGAATTTGAGAAACTAGAGAAAAATTCACAATATCATCTCTATTATCAATCTTTTGATAATTTCTTTTGAGACCTTTTTGTTGGGTTGTGTTATATTCTTTCCATGACTAGCCCACATAGTTAACTGGGGGGTTAGAAGGGGGGCGGACCCCCCCCCCCCCCCCTTCGTTGTGCCGATTGCATAGTGGGGACAGTCACAAGGGGTTTGAGGGGTGCAGGTAACCCCACCCTATGGGGTCTGGGGCAGTGCCCTGGAAAATTTTGGTTTTAGACCCTATATTAGGTTGGGTGGACCTACCTATGGTTTTGTGCATGTTTTTTGCACATGGTTTTGGACGCGATGCTTTTCGGTCCATGGTTTTGGACGCGATGCTTTTCGGTCCATGGTATTGGATGCTTCGGCATGTATAAATATGTATTGTAACATTGAAAGGAACATAATGAAAAATCAAGCTGGTAGTCCCGGTTTTGGGATCCAGGGGAAAATCTCTGTGTATATGTGTTTTATGTATTAAGCTCTCGCATTGTTTATTTTCTGTGTTTTAGAATTCATATGCAGGTAATTTCTGTACGGGGTTAAAACCTACATTTGGTATCAGAGCTGTTTTGGATTCAAGGGGACGCCTTTGTTGCTGAGGCATTTTGCTCAGGCTTGTGGTAGACCCTGTTCAGTGGGAGATCTGTGGGATCGATTCTGGTGGTGAAAGACGATGGCGAGCAGTGGAAAGATAGAGATCAAGAAATTAATGGTCAGAGCTTTAAGTTGTGGAAACTCAAGATGGAGGATATGTTGGTGGATAAAGATCAGTGGATAGCAGTAGATCTGGGTACTAAACCAACGGGAGTCTGAGGAAGAATGGAAGAATTTGGATCAGAAGGCAAAGAGCACAATACGATTGTGTGTCTCAAATTCAGTATTGCTAAATGTATCAGGGGAAGCTACGGTGAAGGCTTTTTGGGACAAGTTAGGGACTTTGTAACAATCTAAGTCTCTGGTGAATAAACTGTTCCTACGGAAAAAGTTGTATAACCTGAGGATGAAAGATGGAGACTCAGTGGGAGAGCATCTAAATGCATTTAATATTGTGGCAAGTCAGTTATTGTCTATTGATATTAAAATTTCAGATGAAGATAAGTGCATTAGTTTGTTGTGTTCTCTACCAGATTCGTGGGATAGTCTGGTTATTACAATAGGTATCAATGCAACTGCCTTGCAGTTTGATGAAATCATCTCATCCTTGTTAACGGAGGAGATGAGATGGAAAAATATGGAGAGTTAGAATGGTGATTTCTTGTCTGTACGAGAAAGGTCCCAAAACAGAAACAAAAATGAGTCATCGAGTGGGAGATCTAAATCTAGAGGGAGATCTAAATCTGCAAGAAAACCTGTAAAGGTGGTGTGCTGGAAATGCGGAAAGGAAGGGCACTACAAAAGGGACTGTAAATATAAAGCTCCTGACAAAGGAAAGGGATCTGATGATGCTCCTTCTACAGAGGCAAAAACCACCTCAGATGAAGGTGGGGATGTGTACTTGGCTTCTTCAAGTACACATGTAGATCATGAGGCATGGTTGATTGATTCAGGTGCATCCTTTCACTTCACTCCCCATAGAGAGTGGTTCTGCGAGTATGAGAAATACGATGGTGGTGATGTCTTCTTAGGGGATGATAGGAAGGCTAGAATTGTTGGTCGCGGAAAAGTAAAGTTGAAGTTGCAAGGTGGAAGGGTTAGAACACTTCCGGGTGTTCTGCATATTCCTGCATTGGCCATAAATCTGATTTTTGTAAGCAAGCTAGATGATACAGGTGTAAAAATAGTGTTCGAGAAGGATACTTGCAAGATGGTTCGGGGAGCATTGGTATTGATGCGGGTAGTTTGGATTAGAACTCTGTATAAGCTACAAGGTAGCACTGTTGTTGATGGGTGCAACAGTTCTGCGATTCTTAAAAGTGGAGCAGAAAATCTAGTGGTCTCTAGAGAGAAGACCATGTTGTGGCATCAAAGGCTTGGACATATTGGAGAGAAGGGCCTTCGAATACTTCATGGTAAAGGTATGGTAGAAGGTATGAGTAATATCTCTCTGGATTTTGATTTCTGTGAAAATTGTGTATATGGGAAGCAGAATCGGGTGAGTTTCCCCTCTGGTGATAAGAGGGCGAAATAGATATTAGAGCTTGTGCACAGTGATGTGTTTGGACCTGTGAAGGTTCCATCACTGGGTAAGTCTGTGTACTATGTATCATTTATAGATGAATTCTCAAGGAATACATGGATATATTTCCTTAGGAAGAAATCTGAAGTCTTTGACGGGTTTAAAGAACTTAAGGCTCTGGTGGAAAACCAAACAAAGAAGAAGATAAATGTGTTGAGGACAGATAATGGTGGAGATTTCTACAGTAAGGAATTTGAAGAATTCTGTAAGAAGTGTGGTATAGCACAGCAGAAGACTACTCCATATACACCTCAGCAAAATGGAGTTGCAGAAAGAATGAATAAGACGTTTATGGAAAGGGCAAGAAACATGCTCAGTGGTGCATGGTTAGGACAAGAATTCTAGGCAGAGGTGGTGGAGACTGCATGTTACCTGGTCAACAGATCACCTTCATCAACATTGGAAGATAAGACTCCACAAGAGGTATGGACTGGTAAGAAACCCTCTCTTTCACATTTGAGGGTATTTGGATGTGATTCATATGTACATGTTCCAAAGGAGAAAAGAACCAAGTTGGATAGTAAATTTGAAAAGTGCATATTTATTGGGTATAGGGATGGTTTAAAGGGTTATAAGCTTTGGAACCCAGTAACAAGGAAGGTTTTGTACAACCGAGATGTGGTGTTCAGAGAGGTGAAAGATGTTATTAAACATGAAGTCCAACCAAAGGAACCTGAGAAGATAGAGTTTGAGCTAAAGGAGGAAGAATCAGACTCTACAGCAGAGGAGGAATCATAAGATGAAGAGCCAGAAACTCTAGGTGTGAGAAGATCAGTTCGAGAAAGAAGGCAGCCAGAAAGGTATAGTCCATCTTCTTTCTGTTCAAATTTTGCTTTATCTATTACTGATGATGATCCCAGAACTATGAAGGAAGCAGTAGATTCAAAGGATGGAAAACTCTGGAAAGAGGCCATGGTTGATGAAATGGCATCTTTGCACAAAAATGAGGCTTGGGATTTGGTAGAGTTGTCGACTAGAAGGAAACACATTGGCAGCAAATGGGTGTTCAAGAAGAAGACAAATGCAGAAGGAAAGATGGAGAAATACAAAGCTCGGTTGGTAGCAAAAGGTTATTCCCAGGTGCCAGGAATTGATTTTGGTGATATTTTTTCTCCTGTTTCCAAGGTAGCTTCTATTAGATTACTTTTATCTGTTGTTGCTGCTTTTGATTTTGAGGTAGAATAGATGGATGTGAAGACAAAATTTCTTCACGGGGATCTCGAAGAAGAGATCTACATGAAGCAACCTAAAGGCTTTGCGTTGAAGTGTAAGAAATAACTGGTATGCAAGTTAAAGAAGTCTCTGTATGGGTTAAAACAGTAACCAAGGATGTGGTATCAAAAGTTTGATACATTTATACAGGGACTTGGCTTCACCAGAAGCAAAGTAGATCACTGTGTATATTTTAAATTAATTAGTGACTGTGTTATTTATCTGGGCTTGTATGTGGATGATATGTTGTTGGTTGGAAATGACAAAGAAATTATCTAGGATTTGAAGACCCATTTCTCCTCCAAATTCGACATGAAAGATCTTAGTGCTGCAAACAATATTTTGGGCAAGGAAATTAAAAGAGATTGGACAAGAGGAAGCTATGGTTAAACCAAAGGAAGTATGTCGAGACAATATTGCAGAGGTTTAATATGCAGGATAGTAAACCGGTGAAGGTTCCTATTCCTATAGGTGTAAAGTTATCTGTTGAACAGTGTCCCAAGCCACAAGAAGAGGAAGAGGACATGTCTTGTGTTCCATATGCAAGTGCAGTCGATAGCCTGATGTATGTGATGGTCTGTACTAGACCAAACATTGCACATGCAGTGGGAGTATTGAGAAGGTTTATGTCAAAACTAGGGAAGGAGCTCTGGACAACAATGAAGTGGGTTTTCAGGTATTTGCATGGCACTAGTGATTATGGTTTGTGCTACCAAGGAAGACCAGGATTGGACAAAGTGTTGGATATTTGTGGCTTTGTTGATGCAAACTAGGCTGGAGATCTGGATCAGAGAAGATCTACAAGTGGGTATGTGTTTAACCTATTTGGAGGTGTAGTCAATTGGATGAGTAAGAAATAATTTGTAATGGCACTATCAACTACAGAGGCAGAATACATGGCAGCCATTCATGCAAGCAAGGAATTTGTTTGGTTGCAGAGATTGTGTTTAAGTATGGGGTTAGTACAGGGAGCTATAAGGATAGACTGTGACAGCCAAACTACGATTTTCTTGGCAAAGAACCCTGCATATCATTCAAAGAAAAAGCACATTGATGTTCAGTATCACTTTGTGAGGGATATGATAGAAGACAAAAGGGTGTTGTTGGTAAAGGTGGACACTTTGAAGAATACTGCAGATGCATTGACAAAATCCGTGAGCTCTAAGAAGTTCTCTTGGTGTAGAGAAACAATGGGCATTGCAGAGCTGGATAAATGACTAAGCTGTCTTGTGGCCCCCTGTGGAAAGAATACAACAAGTGCGAGAATGTTGGGTTGTGTTATATTCTTTCCACAACTAGCCCACGTAGTTAACCGGGCGGTTAGAAGGGGGGTGGAGCCCCCCCTTCGTTGCGCCGATTGCGTAGCAGGGGGTTTGAGGGGTGCAGGTAACCCCACTCTATGGGGTTCGAGGCAGCGCCATGGAAATTTTTTGTTTTGCACCCTATATTAGGTTGGGTGGACCTACCTATGGTTTTGTGCATGTTTTTCGCACATGGTTTTGGACGCAATGGTCTTCGGTCCATGGTATTGGATGCTTCAGCATGTATAAATATGTATTGTAACATTGAAAGGAACATAATGAAAAATCAAGCTGGTAGTCCCAATTTTGGGATCCAGGGGAAAATCTCTGTGTATATGTGTTTTATGTGTTATGTTCTCGCATTGTTTATTTTCTGTGTTTTAGAATTCATATGCAAGTAATTTATGTATGGGGTTAAAACCTACACTTTTATCTTTTTTTGAAGGACTTGGACTTGATGATGAACTTGCACTTGAGCTTAATGAAGTCATTTTTGAAGGCAAATCCTAACAACCACTTGAACTTAGAGTTGTTTCTTTGATTTGTGGGAAGATAAGGGTGTTAGAAAATAAAAAAGGCAGAAAGATTTTCTTATGTAGATAAATACTTGTGATATCTTTGTGTTCTTATTAACTTTTTATGTTCTTATTTTATCTTTGTTTCATCGAAAAATCATAAAAAAAAAAAAACATGAATATCATCGACACCAGGTGTAGGCTCTCAGCCATGGCTAAAACTCCTCTTAGGGGAAAACTCAGTCAAGCCCTTCCACTAGTAAAGAAAATTGAGATAAACCAATACCTTAGACCAAAAATACCTTCCTCCTCCACCAAGTCAACCTTCCAAGATGTTTAAACAAACTTCGGTAGTCCTTTCTCATTCAGCAACTAGAACCCAACAATAATCTAGAATTTCGACCCCTAGGAACTTCAGAATTTTAGCCCCCAACAACAATCCATAACTTCAACCCTAGCTAGTTCAGAATTTCAGCCCCTAGTAAAAATCCAGAATTGTGATCCCAATTACTTCATAATTTCAGCCCCGAGTAACAATCCAAAACATTGACCCCATCTACTTCAGAACTTTGGCCTAACAACAATCCAACAAATTTACACGTGTGAGATAAGGAGAGAGAAAATTTTAACTTATAGTGCTTGACAAAGTCTTTTTTTGCTAGCCCTTTCCTCCTTGTTCGTTGAATTTCTTGTCCAAAAAATTATAGATCGAACTTGATGAGTGAGTGCTCCAAATGAGGTCGAGTTGTTTCTTTTATATAGGAGATTCTACCCCTCAATTAGGCTGACTTGTCCAATTTGAGGCCAACATGTTCTTCTTAAGGCTGACTTGGTGGAGGAGACTTAACAGACCTATTTTACATTAAAATAAATTTCTTTCTTGATAGATTAAGCCCAAGAAGGGTATTTTACATTATAACATGGACAAGGACACTTGAAATAAACCCCATAAGCCTACAATGAAGGTTTTGACCTAAAAACATTGACCCAAGAATGAAACTCATGCTTTAATAAGTCAATTTATTTAATAATTAAATTCATTTTTCTTTCTTTTGACAAATACATTACATCATGACTCAAATACAATTATGAATACCAGCACTAGTTACATTCTTCAACGCTCCCTCTTAACTAGGGAGGTATTCATAATTACATATCTACAGAGGTACATGGAAGATCTCAAAGTGATATACTATATTAAGAGTCATAACACACCCAATGCTACAGATTAGATACTTGACCATGGTACTCTAATCGTGTGGGACTAAGGTGAACTCAAGCTTTAGCCACTATAGGTACCATAAGGCTTCTAAGTTCTATCACCAACCCAAGGATCTAGGTGTGTACCCAAGGTCAGAGCTCCATGACCAATGCCACCCTCCCTACTTCGAGATATAGACATCAACACATAGTCCAACCAAATGTCTAAAGGTTTTAACCCTATACAGAAATTACCTACAAACGAATTCTTGAAAATAGAAAATAAACAATGGCAAGAGCATGAAACATAAAACAAATGTACATAGAGATGTTCCCTTGGATCCCAAAATGGGGACTACCAGATTGATTTTTCATTATATTCCTTTCAATGTTACAATACATATATATACATACCAAAGCATCCATGAACCCCAATCCATTAACCCTAGATTAGAACATAATTTTATTTCCATTGACCGGATCTACAAGATACCATGGGAAGCAAACCATCATTCCAAAAACCATATGTAAAAACCATGCACAAAACCATATGTAGATTTTCCCACCTAATATAGGGTCCAAAAAAAAGATTCCCATGGTGTTGCCTCGAACCCCGTAGAGGGGGGCTACTGCCCCCCTCAAACCCCACTCTGTGCCCAACGCAATGAAGGGAACATTGTTCAACCCACCCCCCCCCCCTTGTGCCCCTCTAACCCCCCGGCTTCACACGTGGGCTAGTCGTGGAAAGAATATAACACACGCCCAACAATGTCCTCCCAATAATATTTCCATAAGATGATTCATCTCTCCTTATAAACTAAATTAGATATATATTCGCCACTACAAACATGCTTCAAACGTTCAATATTTTTATGGAGAGATCCTGCAAAACTTGAATCAGTGATAAGCTTTCACTCACACACACACACACATAAAAGTAAACACAAACCCTCGAGGTCCTTAATCATTATATGCTACTTATATCATCATCAAGTTATCCAAATATAGTTTGTTGGAAGCTTTCTTCTTCTTTTATTTCTTTAATAGTACCAAATGCATCCATAGTACTTCTCATATATTTGTGTAGTACTTTCATTCTTCAGTTTTATTCTTACTTCAAGGTATTCATTATGATTGTCATAATATGTTGTCCCTCTCAACTGGGGAGATATACCCTTTCTTCTATCTAGGCTCCCTCATAACTTAGGGAGATCAACAAATTCATAACATCGGAGAAACTTCATGTTAGAAAATTATATATTACGGAGCAATGGAACACATAAAATATTGCAGAAATATAAACACAGAAAACTCACAAAACAAGAGAGACACAGATATACGTGGTTCACCCAGTTTGGGCTACGTCCACCCCGAACAGCCAGTCCTTCCTTTCTATTATCCAGCAAAATGAAGAGATACAACCTACAGCAAAACCGCTGTAATATCCTCTGTTTTCTCTCACAGTCTCACCTCTATGTTTCTCGCTCACCGAATACACATCTATCTCACAACCTCAAATACAATGCCCTCATATAAAGAGAGGGGTTGCCTTCTAGGGCAAAAAACCCTAAACTAAACATAAGTTCTACCGTCAGATCATCTGCCTAATGAACGGCCTAGATTGACTAGAAATTACTATACTTTTACAAGGCAATTTTACAGTTGTTTTTAGCTTCAGGGGCGCTGCCCCCGAAACCCCCCGCCAGGGGGGGGCTCCCAAAAGTCGTTGCCACCCCCCCCTTGGACCCCCCACGGCAGCGATTATTTTACGGGCGGCGTTGCTGCCCCATTTTGAACTGGGGTCCAATATGCCGGTAATATAGAAGATAATCAGGCTCCACACCCAACACTTCATCCTTTAAAGGCTTCATTCATGGCATCAAGTTTATCTTTATTGTCATCATTCTTATAGCTTCCTTCATCATGCTCATCACATTGGACATTGGATAAACCAAAACTCCCCATGTGTTTCGTTACATGGACTAACCACCTCTCGTGGATCCTTATCTCTAACAATGTGATTGTTGACTAACACCTGCAAGTTTTGGTCTAATGACAATTGTGATTCCCAACACATCAATATGAACATCTTCAACATCTTGAAGATCATATACCTGCAAAAAATTAATAGTAGGTACAACCAAATACAAATATATAGAAGCATGAAGTTAACCATATCAAAATAATGTCATTATAATGGAAACATCAAAATATTCAAGCTTTAGACATCAAATACCTAAACCTACTTAGGTTCATAATCAAAAAGGCTCATATATTTTATATTCTAGACTTCAAATTCTTGCCATGGTTTTGTTATAAACCCTAGACTCCATATTTGATACACAAATCCTTAGATATCATCAATTCAATCAAATAATAATCCTACTATACATCTAAGGTTTCAACAATATACTTTTAGAATTACATGTTAGACTATACTAGGGTTTGTTGCAAACCCTAGATTTCACAAACTAAAACATCAGTATCAACAATTAAATTAACATACTTGCATATACATATCTAGGGTTTCATTATCATGCACTAGCATCTCATGGCAATATCCATACCTACTAGGTAAACCCAAAACACAAACATCGATACATCAAAGTTAGAAATATAACAATTTTAATCAGACCAGGGTTTCAATCATATGAACGAATATACACCTAGAGTTTCTTTTCTAGGATCTTATTATAATTATTTCAAGGGTTTTGTTCATAAACCTATTAGGACTCCATATTGTCCCTTTTTGCTCACATATTTTGTTATCTTCCATCCTCTTTCAAACCATAATTAAAGCCCATGTTATTACTTTAATCTATTTCCCAAGGTATATAAGATGTCTTCTCATTACTATATGTTTGATTTATTTTACATGTAATTTTGCATTTCCTTCATAGTTAATCGCTGATTGGATAGTTGCTGAAATAGTTTTGAAGACTGCAGATATTATTGCGGACTGTGTTGCTGAAATAGTTAAGAACAATGCGCAAATCACGTTGCTCAAACAACCCGTGATTTGCATTTTTAGATTTAGCAGCAATAGAAAGGGATCATCGAAGGAGATGTTACATGGGTCATAATAACTGTATTCCAAAGTCAGGCATTGTCACAACTATTGTAACAGTATTTTGTTAATGGAAGAATCGGTTATCCTATTTTATCATTTCAGGTCAAAATAGGATTTATAATGTAATTAATTGTAGTTGATGTATCCTATTTAAAAAGAGGAGACATCAACATTAGAGGGATATAGAGAGATTACGGGAAGGTCTAGAAGGGAGCAAGGAACTTTAATCTTTTTGTAATATGATACTTTGAGAGATGAATAAAAGACTGTTCTGAGCATTTTCTCTTAAGTTCCATTGTTGTGGAATCTTGTGAGAAGGACAAGGTCCACCTTCATCACAAGATTCACCCCTTAAATTTTGTAGTGTGTTAAGTATTATTTCTGTATTCATGCCTTGTTGATTCCTATTTGCTGAATTTACTTATGCGTTATTGAAACTTTGTATTTACTGCTAAAACTCTGTTTTTTCTCGGTTATTACATTGTTTCCATAATTTCGTTTATAGGTAATCAATGATTATTTTGATTGGTTTCCTAGAGTGAGTTTGTGAAGCATAGTAATCAGAAACAGGTGCTGAAGATTCTTGCTTGGGGAATAGGGTCCTGTTCTCTATTAGAGCATAGCTAGTCTTTTTCTTTGCAGATCGATTTCCTTTCCAGATTGTTCTTTTTAACTGTAATTTAGAATTCCTTTGATCATTGTTTGCAATAGAGAGATTGCTTTTGCTGTAACTCAAAGTAGAACTTCAGTAGTTTAAAGCAAGGTATGATTAGAATAAATTATACTACAACTCTTTACTACTTTTGGAATTGAGCATATGTAGTGTGTAATTACCTTTGAAATAAACAGACTTCCCTGGGTTGACAATTCATGTAGCACTGTTTGTTTAGATTAATAAGCAATTAAAGTGACCAACATTTTGGAGCTGTTTCCGGGGAAGGCAATTGTAGCTTTCAAAAGCATTAATGTTTTTCTTTTAGATATGAAAAATGCATGAGAGGACGCAATAAAACTAACCATACAGGTGGCAAGGGCAAGGGAGGAGGAAGAAAGACCTTTATTGACGATATTATATCAAAGGCTGAAACTTCTCAGATGCTGAGCTCTTGGAAGCCCAAGCCTCAGCTCTCCCTCCAAACAAACTCCAAAACAACGGAAGTTGTGGGCCCTGAAAAAGTTGAGGAAACAATAGAAGAAATTGAAGAACCAGTAGAGGATTTTAAGGAACCAAATGAAGACATTGAGGAACCAATTAAAGACGTTGAGAAGCCAACAGAAAACATTGAAGACAGAGCAAGTGCAGTAGGAGAACAACCAATGGAAGAGAACAATGAAGGATTCTTTGGTGGAAGACAGGTAGAACCTGAAGGAAGAGGTGAGAATTCTCTCTCTACCTTGGGATTTCCTATTGGTGATTTTCCCAGAGGAGCAACTCCTATGAAGAATATCCCACTTTCGGCCTTACCTAACTTCCATGGGTTATCTTCTAAAGATCCCGATGAGTTTCTTTTTGAGTTTGATATATTATGCAGAAGCTATGATTATGTTACTAATGCTCAAAAATTGAAGCTGTTTCCAACAACACTAAAAGGAAATGCACTAAGATGGTTCATGAGTCTGGGAGGCCATGTAATCACAACATGGGAACAGATGAAACAGAAGTTTCTGCTCAAATATCAGGACTACTGCCGAATGAGAGAAAAAAGGGAAGAATTATTTAAGATGGTGCAAAAGGAGGATGAGAATCTGGAGGACTTTGTGGAAAGGCTGCAATATAACTTGCAAAGATCCAATCATCCTGATGTAAGTAAAGATATTCTTAAAACAATATTATTGAAAGGGGTGAAGAATGATTGTCTAGACATGTTGAATATGCTTGGTAAAGGGGATATACCTAAAAAATCATATGATGAAATTGTTAACCTTTGCAAAAGATGTTCAAGAGGAGCTGCAAGGAACAGATCAAACAACAAGGATAATACATATTCAAGAGTTCAGAAATCAGCCAGTGGAGGAGCAACAAGAGCTGAAATAGGTAATTTACTTGAGTAATTTAAAACTGAAATGTTAAGTTCTTTTGCTTCACAGTTTGACACCTTGCAGGCTAAGAAGAAACAAGTAGAAGCAGAAGTTTCTTTGGCTATATTTTGTTCTAAATGCAGAGAAAAACATCCATTAAGGGAATGCCCGTTGGACAAAGTAACAATTTGTACCATTTGTGAGAGGGATCATGAAACACAACAATGCCCTTCTTTACCAAGAATAAAAGTAGCATTACAACCAACCGAGGAAGAAGCTGAATCATTTTATCTGCTGACACAGAGAAGGAAATGGCAACCACGAGGACAAGGTATGAACTCTACGATGCCATTTTCTAATTGTTGGAACAATTATCCTTCTTTTAATCAAGCAAATTACCCTCCCTTTAATCAGATGCAGTACCCGCCCTTCAATCAAATGAATTACCCACCCATGCAACAACCAAACCCTCCCTTTGTAGATCCTACAATGTCGACTTCTTGGCCTCTACAACAGCAATCTTATTTTAATCAATGGAATCCAAATTGGAGAGATCAACAACTCCCGTTTCCAAACCAATTTCCTCAGTTTCAAAAACCACTCCTACCATCAGGCGCTCCACCAAATAATCAAACAATGAGACCCCAACTACCTGTACAACTGAACCCTAACCCCAATAATAAAGTTGTGCAAGTTATTGATATTCAGAACCAGCCTATACCTTCTGTTTTCCTTGCGCCGTGTAATGATATCCACTTATGATATGGGAAAATAGTTGAACCTATTATTGATGATATTACCTCTTCTGATTCTGATAAGGAAGAGATTGAGAAAAATAACTCTCATAAGAAGGTACAGTCACCCTCTAATAAGGGCGCTGAAATAGCAGAGCCACCATTCCCTGAGCGTTTAGCTTTTACTAAAATACCTAAGCCACCTGCTTTCAATCTTCTAGGGGAATTACAGAATCTTTATGTTAAAATTCCACTTCTACAAGAATTAAGAGATGTATCAATCTATGCCAGAACTATAAGATATATTTTTATTAAGAAACCTGGTAGGAAAGCTAACGATCCCCTTACAGTTCATGTTATGGGTGATCTATCAGCCTTAATGTCCGGAAAAGCTCCTCCTGTTAAATATGGTGACCCAGAACATCCTACTGTTACAGTTCAGATTGGAAAAACTATCATTTCACAAGTCTTGTTAGATTTAGGTGCTGCTATAAATATTATGACTCTTGAAACTTCACAACTGTTATAGCTAAAGAATGTGATCAGAGAGACACCAACAATTCTAGAAATAGCTGACCGTTCTACAATCAAACCGGAAGGAGTCATTGAAGACCTAATCATCTCAGTTGAATCCTGGAATTTCCCAGCTGACTTTGTGGTATTATAGACTAAAACAAAGTTGGGGGGACACCCTCTAATTCTGGGAAGGCCCTGGTTGGCCACAGCCAATGCCTTTATCAGCTGTAGATTTGGTTCAATGACAATTTCTAATGGGTGTGAAACCAAGCAGCTTACCCTCTACCCTCATGCCACACCTATGATTAATAATGATAATTCGGTATGGCTGGACTATGATGATGATGCTACTCAACCTATTTGACTATCGGACAAGCTTTAAGTCTTAAAGATACCACTGAGGATGAAGTAATTAATAATTTTATTTGTGAACCTTCCTCGGTTACTGCTAAAACACATAATCAGTTGACTACAATTTTGAAATCTGATACCCAGGAAAAGCTTAAATCAGAAGATCTACCTCAAACATCAACCACCATCTCCTCTAAAAGCATAACAGTAGAAATCGAACCTGGCAAAACATTGAACATAAACCCAAATTTAACAGATGTTGAAACACAACAATTAATGAAGCTACTTCGTGAAAATAAGGAGGCATTTGCATGGGATTATACATATATGAAGGGAATCTCTCCTGAATTATGTACTCATTGCATCTATATCAAGGAAAATTGCTGACCAATCTATCAACCCCAACAACAAATGAATCCCAATTTAAGGGAAATTTTCAAAGAAGAACTTCAAAAATTGCTTAATGCAGGGTTTATATATCCCATATCTAACTCTGAATGGGTTTCTCCATTGGTTATAGTACCTAAGAAAAATGGGAAATGGAGAGTATGTGTAGATTATAGAGCCTTAAACAAAGCAACTCAAAAGGATCACTTTCCCTTGCCATTCATTGATCAGGTGTTAGATAGTTTGTCAGGAAACAAAATTCTTCTCCTTTTTAGATGGTTTTAGTGGGTATAATCAAATCAAAATTGCACCCCAAGACCAGGATAAGACCACTTTTACTAGTCCCTGGGGAACTTTTTCCTATAGAGTTCTCCCATTTGGACTATGTAATGCTCCAGCAACTTTCCAAAGAGTAGTGTTAGGAATCTTTTTTGATATGCTTAATGACTCCATGGAGATATTTATGGATGATTTCACCCCTTACGATGTGTCTTTTGAAGATGAATTGCAAAACCATGAAAAAGTACTTAAACGTTGTGTACAAGCTCACCTTTCCTTAAGCACTGAAAAATGTCATATGATGATGAATGAAGGAATTGTACTTGGACATTTTATTTCATTTCAAGGAATTCAGGTAGATCCATCCAAAATACAGGTAATTCAGAACCTTCCTATTCCTAGAACACAAACTGATGTAAGAAGCTTTTTAGGACATGCAGGATATTATAGAAGGTTTATCGAAATTTTTTCTAAAATAGCTTCTCCTTTGTTTGTGTTACTTATGAAAAATGTTGAATTCAAGTGGACTGATCTTTGCCAGAAAGCATTTGATGAACTCAAGCATCAACTATCTACAGCTCCTATTTTAAGGGGGCTTGATTTGGCACTTCCCTTTCATATATCCTCTTATGCTTCAGATACTGCATTTGGAGCTGTCTTGGGGACAAGAGGAAAACCATCTTCCTTATGCTATCTATTTCATTAGTAAGAATATGACTCCTGCTGAGCTTAATTATATAGTTACCGAAAAAGAATTTCTAGAATTCATTTATGCTATTAATAAATTTCGACATTACATTACTGGTTACTCTACTTTTGTCCATACTGACCACTCGACTATTAAGTATTTAATGAACAAATCTGTCACAAATGCCCCAGTTAACAGGTGGTTATTATTATTACAAGAATTTGATATTACAATTGTAGATCGACCAGGTAAAGAAAATGTAGTTGTTGATTTCCTTTCTCGCTTAAAAGCTGATGATAATACTCGAGTAGATGATTCCTTTCCTGATGAGTATTTATTTGCAGTATCTGCTCACTCACCTTGGTATGCAAACATTGCCAATTATTTGGTTGCAGCAAAGTTACCATCACACCTATCACATTGAGAGAAAAGAAAGATCATTCAACAAAGTGCTCGATATAGATGGATAAGTGGGTGTCTTTTCTACACAGGACTTGATCATGAAATCCAGAGATGCATTAGAGAAGATGAGGTTTATGATATATTGAAAGCTTGTCATGATGGCCCTTGTGGGGGGCATTTTGCTGATAAAAGAACGGCACATAAAATTCTTAAGATGGGCTATTACTGGCCCTTACTCTTCAAGGATGCAAATAAATATGTTCGGGCATGTGACAGCTGTCAGAGAATGGGTCAACCAAATCATAGAGATGAAATGCCATTGAATCCTCGGGTAATACTTGAACCCTTTGAAAGATGGGCTCTAGACTTTGTAGGGCCCATTAATCCTCCATCCAATCAAAGAGTTTACATATTGGTTTGTACAGACTATATGACTAAATGGGTGGAGGCTAAAGCACTCATTAGAGCTAATGAAGAATCTGTTTTAGCTTTTCTATTTGAAGAAATCTTTGTTAGATTTGGAGTACCTAGAGAGCTAGTAACAGATGGAGGACCTCCTTTCAATTCTCATGGTTTTAAAGCCACCCTTCAAAAATATCATATTCATCATAGAATGAATACACCATACCACCCCCAAGCCAATGGGTAGGTGGAGAGTAAAAATAAAGTCATAGAAGCCATTCTGACAAAAATAGTGAAGGAAAATAGGAAGGATTGGTCTCAAAGGCTCTCTGAAGCACCATGGGACAGAACTACCTGGAGGAATACTACAGGGTTTTCTCCCTATGAATTGGTTTATGCTAAAAGTGTTGTTTTTCCTGTGGAATTTAACATTAAAACTTTAAGAACTGCTTTAGTTGTTAATCTTGATTTGACTGATGCACAGACAGCAAGGTTGCAGCAGCTTCAGGAATTGGATGAAAAGAGATTAGATGCCATTCATCAAACAACTATGATCCAACAACAAAGAAAAAGGTGGCATGATAAAACCATCAAGCATAAGCAGTTCCAAAAAGGTAATTGGGCTTTATTGTATGATTCTTGGTTTGAAAATTTTCAAGGGAAACTATGTACAAGATGGCTAGGACCTTACGAAATAGATACTATTTTTCCCAATGGAACAGTAAGGCTCCTAACAATTGATGATTTTAGGACACCATTATTAGTAAATGGTCATCGGCTTCGTCTGTACTAGTGACCCATTTCCAAAGAGGACTTTAAGGCCACTTGCATGGCAAATTCACATTATCTTTTCTTGGGGGAGCCTGCTACCCCTCATTGCCATTAATTTCTGCATTGTATTTTAATATTAGATTAGATTTCTTAACTAATAATCCCTGTCAAGGGCTGGCATGTTACAATTGACTATTTTGCAGATTCCAGATTTAGGAAAGGCTGATTGAAAAGGATGATCTTACTATAAGCAGATCCAAGCTTCATCTTGAAGCTTTGTCATCTCATTTCAATCCATCCATAATTCATTTCCCCATCTTTCAATAACATTTCCATCATTTCCCATGTTCCCATCATTTTTCAGCAACATATTTCTTAGTTTCCTCATGAATGAAATAGTACGTTTCAGCAACATTTTCCTATTTTTCCCATCCATGGAATAGTATTCTTCAACAACATTCCCTTTATTTTTCTCGTTGCTAAAACATCGTTCTTCATCCATTTCCTGTTGCTGAAACACCATCCTTTACTTATTTTTCGTTGCTGAAACATGATGCTTCACTCATCTTTTTTGTTGTTTAAACACCGTTTCAAAACACATAATCACACAACACTTTTCGTCATAATCACTTCTTCTATTTTGATGCTAATTCTGTCCCTTCACTACCTTTTCCTACAATTATACAGACCTATAACAAAATTATGCTCATATTCCAACAATTTCTTGCATGGTTATTGATGACCTATTGGCAACGAGTATTATATTTTTTGAAATCCAGATTAAAGGTAAACATGAGGTATGTAAATATTACATGTCAATATGATTAAACTATAGTTAAATGAGAAGATTATGTCATAATTACTACGACTCCCGTACATTTAAAGCCATCATTTCAGCCATAGTTGGGGGGGATACCGAAATTATATGTCATCATTCCACTTATACACCATCATTTCACAACAAGCCAATTACCATCATTATTTTTACCCACAAATCACGTCTTATCATCTCGCCTCAACGCTGTTACTCCATGTTCTCATTTGCAAAAGTTACTCTGTCTGAAGAGCGGTAACTCGATTTTTTACTGTGCACTTTACTGAAGCTGGCTAACTATGGGGGGACCTGCTATTCGACATGAGCCCGACTCGATAGCTCTACTTGAATTACATCCAGAAGTATATTAGATTTTTCAGTGGGTAGGCTAGGTAGATTATTTTCAGAGGCTTCAGGGATTCTATCCACAACTGGTCCTTGAATTTTCACATAATAGACGTGATGGTTATTCTACTATTCTAGGAGTTCGAATTCTGGTTACAGAGCATGATATAGCACAGGTTTCAGGCCTGCCAGTCACCGACATTTGATGGTTCAACCGTGAGCATATCATTCTGAATGCACAAATGGATTTTCTCCTACCAGGAGAACAGGTCAAGCCCAAAGGCCGGGGCACCCGACTTCACTCATTACCACCTCCATGGCTAACAGTTGTTGAATTCATCAAGCATTATCTCACTTGTGAAGGTCGCTACCAAGTAGTCTATCAGCATAAATTTGTCTTATTAAATCATTTGAGACATGGTAGACTGTTGAATATTTTGTATTATTTACTTGGGTGTCTGAAGAATATGTCACACTACTGTAGACAGGCAGAATTCCCGCTCCTTTCCCTCACCCATCACTGCCTTATCCAGCTATTAATTCAGAAGGGTTTTGCTCGATAAGCTCTCCCTCCTAATAATCCACCCCTGGACCCTTAGCAAGCTCCTGAAATCCCTCAGCAGGCTGCTGAAATTCCTCAAGAAGTTCCTGAAAATCCCCATGAGTAGCAACCTGATAACATCCCTGATCCCCCAGAAATCCCACCTGCAGAATCAGTCAATCCAATTGACCCTCCCACTGCATCAACTCCATCCCACAATCTAGCAGAATCATCTAATCCTCCCATTCATATTCCTAGTGATGACTCTGAAGATAACCTTTCCCTCGCTATGCTAAAAAGAAAAAGGCAGAGTAAGACCACTTTCCTACCAAAAAGGAGAACTAGGGCCTCAACCAAAGAAGCTACCATTTCTGATGACCCTCTCCCTCAGAAGAAACCTACTAGTAAAATGAAAACTACTCCTCTCCCTGCCTTTTTACCCCGAAGATGAATGAGGGCGTCAAGTGAAGCAGCAACTGCTGCTACCACCCTGAATTCCCCACCAATTCGTCTAAAACCCCATACCCCATCACAGTCCCAAGACCTTGAATCTTTACCTGTCTCACCCTCGGGCACTGAAACACAAGAACTAGATGCCCAGGATTTTACGACATCATTTCTTTCAGAGCAAGTAGCTGAAATACAAGAACCAGCTACTCACTCAGCAGCTGCCACACAAGAACTAGCTGCTAACTCACAAAATCTAGATGCCCAGGAAGTTGTACAACATGCAGTTGTCACACAAGAACCAGTTGCTAATTCACAAAATCTAGAAGCCCAGGATATTGCACAACTGGTAGCTGTGACACAAGAACTAGCTACCCATCCAGTAGCTTCCCCACAAGAACCAGTTGTTGATGCTGAAGATGTTTCACAACAGGTAGCTGCCACACAAGAACCAACTACCAATCCAGCAGTTGTTCCACAAGAACCAGCTGCTGATATGCAAAACCTGGATGCTTTCAATGATGTACATGATGTAGCTGCACCAGAAGAACCAGCTACTCATTCAACAATTATCACACAAGAACCAGCTACCGATACATAGAATCTGGATACTCAGAATACTACTCATTCAGCAGCTGCCACATAAGAACCAGCTGTTGAGACCGTGACTGATACACAAAGCCCGGTCACCCTAGCCTCCCTTTTGTAGGAAAATAAGTTTTTAAAGTAAGAACTTGAAGCCTATAAGCAAGAATCAGTAACAACAAGGGAAGCCTATGACAGAGAGCTTAATTTATACACTCTATCTCATGCAGCATCCACGACCGACAAAAGTGCAAAGAAAGACCAGTAGAAGGAATACATGTGCAGCCAATTTGGTAATATTTATCATCAAGAAGGGTATAAAGTAGTTGAAATTCCACTACCTAGAGCCTGCCCTACATCCACCACTTCTCTAATTAAATAAGAATGCCCTACTGCTACACAAGAACCAATAGGGCCTTCAAAAATCAAAGAATAATTCCCTACTGTTACACAAGAACCAGTAGGGCCTTCAAATATTAAAGAGGAACACCCTACTGCTACACAAGAACCAGTAGGACCTTCGGAGATTCTTGAAAAGGAGGACAAACCACAAATACCTCGGCCAACTGTTCTAGTTAAAGTTGAAGATCAGGTACCGCGGCCTACGAAAACAATTTTCACTCAGACTGAACCTCAGCCAGCAAAAACTGTCTTTACTTAGACTCCCAGTACTGAACAAAAAATTGATAAATGGAAGAAATCATATGTCATGACACAAGATAAGATCTTGCAGGAGAAAAAATCACTCTGGCAAAATCACATATACTCAAATTGGGAAGCCTTAGAGCAAATACTCCAGCAGTCTCATGCACAAAAGAAGGAGAATAAAGAACTAAAGAATAAACTGCTTCTTATATTTGATCTTGTGCATAAGTTACTAGCTGCCAGAAAACCATCTTCCAACTACTCGCTTTTTCTTGCAGAAAGCCTAGCGTTCTTCCAGATAAAAGCAATCAAAAATGGGAAACCTCATGAAGTATTTACACCTGAGCAGTTTGTGGAAACTTTCACAAAAGCATCTATCACTGATCAACATTTGCTCTGTGAATTGTATCTACATAATGAGGCTATCCCTAAAGACAGGAAGATTAATCTTAACCCTTTGGTGGGTGATGTTCAGATTAGGGCATTTGTCTCTTTCCTAGCCAATTAGATCACATGGCAGACTACCTTCCTTGTAGCAAAGCACAATGAGGACAAAAAACTCTTGTGGATTCAATCAGAGCCACAAAATCTTGCCATGTTCATTTGGGAGTATTCTCAATTCTTGAAGGAACCAAGGATGGGTGAGCACATCAGGTAGCTACAAGCAACAGTGCTACAAGACTGTCAACATTTTGTTAAGACTAAGCAAGTTGTTGCCTTGAAAGCAAACAAATTACTCTGGTAGTAATCCTCTAAGGAGAGGCAGGAGTATAATCCTTTTAGCCCCACTAATCTTGAAACAACAATCTAAATGGTCCCTGACTATGTCATATGTGTTCAGAAATCTGCTGAAAAATGGAGAGGATATCATTTTCATTTTCCCCTTTTATGGATGCCAGCACAGGAATATAAGGCACATCACAGGTTAAGTAAAAAGGAAGAAGCAGCAGCATGGCAGAAGATACAAAAAGTCCATGGGTTTAGAGACTTAGCTGACAATACCTTCTACAGTTACTGCCTAAGTAATGTGCACTCCAAAGCCCAGTACCCCTTCAGAGTAAAAGTTGCATGAGGACATGCAACCCTTTCAGTTTGGGGGGGATGTTAGGACTCCATATTGTCCCTTTTGCTCACATATTTTGTTATCTTCCATCCTCTTTCAAACCATAGTTAAAGCTCGTGTTATTACTTTAATCTATTTCCCAAGGTATATAAGATGTCTTCTCATTACTATATGTTTGATTTATTTTACATGTAATTTTGCATTTCCTTCATAGTTAGTCGCTGATCAGATAGTTGCTAAAACAGTTTTGAAGACTACAGATATTATTGCGGACTGCGTTTCTGAAATAGTTAAGAACAATGCGCAAATCACGTTGCTAAAACAACCCGTGATTTGCATTTTTAGATTTAGCAGCAACAAAAAGGGATCATCGAAGGAGCTGTTACATGGGCCATAATAACTGTATTCCAAAGTCAGGCATTGTCACAACTATTGTAACAGTATTTTGTTAATGGAAGAATCAGTTATCCTATTTTAGCATTTCAGGTCAAAATAGGATTTATTATGTAATTAATTGTAGTTGATGTCTCCTCTTTAAAAAGTGGAGACATCAACATTAGATGGATATAGAGATATTACGGGAAGGTCTAGCGGGGAGCAAGGAACTTTAATATTTTTGTAATATGATACTTTGATAGATGAATAAAAGATAGTTCTGAGCATTTTCTCTTAAGTTCCATTGTTGGGGAATCTTGTGAGAAGGACAGGGCCCACCTTCATCACAAGATTCACCCCTTAAATTATGTTGTGTGTTAAGTATTATTTTTGTATTCATGCCTTGTTAATTCCTATTTGTTGAATTTACTTATGTGTTATTGAAACTTTGTATTTACTACTGAAACTTTGTTTCTGCTCGGTTATTGAATTGTTTCCATAATTTCATTCATAGGTAATAAGTGATTATTTTGATTGGATTCCTAGAGTGAGTTTGTGAAGCATAGTAATCAGAAACAGGTGTTGAAGGTTCCTACTTGGGGAATAGGGTCCCGTTCTTTGTTAAAGCACATCTAGTCTTTTCCTTTGCAGATCGATTTCCTTTCCAAATTGTTCTTTTTAACTACAATTCAAGATTCCTTTGATCATTGTCTGCAATAGAGAGATTGTTTTTGTTGTAACTCAAAGTAGAACTTTAGTTGTTTAAAGCAAGGTGTGATTAGAATAAATTATACTGCAACTCTTTACTACTTTTGGAATTGAGCATATATAGTGTGTAATTGCCTTTGAAATAAATAGACTTCCCTGGGTTGATAATTCATGTAGCACTGGTTGTTTAGATTAATAAGTAATTAAAGTGACCAAGAAAACCCTAATTCACCAAACACTAAAAATATATGGTTTCAATATATAACATAGATATTAATAGAAAACCTTAAAGGACTAGGGGTTTTACCATGACATTACTGAAAACCCTAAACTTCAAAATAATAGGATTTCATCATATGTTCCATAATTTATCAACAACCCCTAAGTATATTAGGGTTTTATTATTTAACAATGACATACCCTTAGCAAAAAGAGGCATAGGGTTTTACAGTGAACCCTAAAGGTTAGGGTTTCACAAGAATGATCAAATAATATAATGAGGGTAGATTCAATCTAATGATTAATCACCCTAACAAGAATCTTTAACATTCAAAACCCTTGATTTGTTTTCGACTAAACTTTGTAGGACTTCAATTCTTGAAGGGATTCCTTTGCAAAATAAGTTCCTTCTTTATTCAAGTATTCCTTTGAAGTCTCCTTCGCAACCTTTATGTATTCAACAAACTTTCCTACCAAGGAAAATATATAAAGAAAAGGTTATGAGTATGTAATACAAACAAATCTCAGTGTGAGGAGAAAACCAAACATAAAAAGAGGAAACAAGGATCAAGATACTTAGCTTTTGGTAAAATGGTGAAGGCTCCATATTAATCTAGTCCTTTTAGTGATACCTACACTTTAAACAATCTAAAAAAGTTCTAACAAGATATACTAGACCTACAAACTCTAGAAATCAAAACATAAAAGAAAACATTGCAAAACTTAAGATAGAAGGATATATGATGGATAGTATTCCCTAAGAGTCTTTTTCAAATAGATCTTTGATTTTAGATTCTTCAGTCTTGTTCTCTTAGATGGAGCTTCATGAACAACATTCACATGTTCTCTCTCTCTCTTCTTATTCTTTGAATCTTCAGGACAATGACTATTGTAATGCCCCATCTTAGGACAATTGTAACATTCAATCTTGGATAGGTCAACTTTCTTCTTTGATCCTTTGAAATTCTTGAAGGTTCCTTTCTTCTTGTGATGAGCAGAATAGGAATTAGATGTGTTATCTTCTTCATTCTCCTTCTTTTTGTTTACTAATGATAATTGGGATTCTTCTTGGCTGCATGCATTCCACATTTGTTTGAAGGTTGGAGTATACTTCCAACTGTTAATTCTTAATGCAAAAGCACTCCAAGATTTTGGTAGACCTAGAAGAGCGACAATTACAAGTTCTTTTTCTGGTACTACTTCATCTATTTCTTGGAGTTCACCTCTTATTGTAGATATCCTTACAAAATATGTTGACACAGTATAGTATATTTTCATTCTTATTGTCCTTAGTTCATTCTTGAGGCTAGCTATCTGACCAATGTTCTTGATGGTGAATAACTTGGAAATAGCCTCATACATTTATTGAGCGGAGTCTATGTTGGATATGTATGTAATTAAATTATCCTTTACTCCATCTACTATTAGATTCATGGCCAATATTTCGGTTTCTCTGGACTTATCCTTTCCTTCATCATTTGTAAGTTTCTTTACTTTTCCTTGAACAAGATCCAAAACTTTGTGCTTAGCGAGGATAAGATCTATAATCTTTTTCATTGCCTTATAGTTGCAGACTCCTTCTAGTTTATTTTCTCATTTTATTGTATTTGACATAGTTCCTATAGATAGTAGGATTTTCTTCTTATATAATCCTTTTCCTTATTGGCCTTCCTTTGATAACCTTTTCTTCAATAGATCTTCAAGCTACATTTTTCTTCCTTCTTCACCTTAGCTTTGATACCACGTTCTAAAATCAGAAAGGAATAAATATTTTCTTATGTTGATAATTACTTGTGATATCTTTGTGTTCTTATTAACTTTCTTATGTTCTTATTTTATGTTTTTTTCATCAAGCAATCATCAAAATAAAACATGAAGATCAACGACATCAAATGTAGGATCTCAGCTAGGGATAAAACCCCTCTATAGGGGAAAACCCAATCAAACGCTTCCACTAGTAAATCAAATTGAGATAGACCAAGACCTTAGACCCAAAATACCTTCCTCCTCCACCAAGTACACCTTCCAAGATGATTCAACAAACTTTAGCAGTCCTATCTTATTCAACAGTTATAGCCCAACAACAATCTAAAACTTTGACCCCCAAGAACTTCAGAATTTTGGCCCTCAGCAAAAATCTAGAACATCAACCCCAACCACTTCAAAATATCAACCCCTAACAATAATCCAAAACTTTGAGCCCATTTACTTCATAATTCTATGTAGATTCTTACTTGTATATTCAACAACTTATGTGATATGCTAAAACATAATACAAGAATCTACTCTACTCATCAGCGAAAACAAAAATTGATCGATTAAAACACTAAGAAGAAAAGGAAGAATTTCAAGTGCACATACACAATATTTTTATGGGGAAAGAAACTACTCAAAACCCCGACTATCTATATTGCATTAACCAGAAGACCTGAGAGGAAAATACAATGCTTGTTCAACCCCGAACAATTCCTACACAAGTACAATCTATCTCTCTGCTTCACAAACCAGCTCAAGCCAACACTTAGTCAATTCTGTTCACTGACAAGCCCCTACTTCCTTACGCAATTCCTGATAGAATTAGCCCATATTTAATTGGGAATCTCTCTCTCCATAACTGTGTAATCCATCCATAGGTCTTCTACTAATTTCATGCACCATCTGTACAACTTGGCAAATTATACAACTGATAGTACATTATCCCAAAAATCTAATCTCAACTGGGTCTTGCTTTGAACTGACATGCATGAGTTATTTACGAGTGAATCTTCAGTTAACTGGTGGAGCAATGAAGTTTCACTGGTGTTGTCCCCACTACTAGACCTCCTTCTATTTCCTCCAACTGTTTGAACTAGTTTAACTAACTTCAACTTAGTTAGACTGAGTTAATTAATTACAATTCAATAAGAACTCAACCTGGGCCCCTAAAATTTAGGGATCACTCTACATGACTCTAGATAGACTTCCAACTCTAATTTATTGAGCCAACTAAGTCAACTTAACTTTTTTAACTATTACAAGTTGCTATGAGAATAGAATTGCGATTTAATTCCCAATTTAATTCAAGGAAAAATTCAATTAGAATTTCTCTATCTTGATCTGGTATCTTTGGAATGTTCCGCATGCGACACTTCTCTCTAGTGTTGTTGCTACTACAACTTCTGAAAGTGAAAAAACATCCAAACTGAATCAATTATGATGCATTTGCCACCAATGTCTCTGACTACTACTAGCTACTACATTGTCTACTGAAAACTCTTCGCTTCTACTCACAACCCAACTCTGCTCTACACTCCCCAATATCTGGTTGTTGCTATTCTATGCCTCTATCACTCTGACATCTAACTGCATCAACCGCCACTAATCCATCTTTCTATTGTGTATTGTGGGCTCCTGTAGCAAGGTAATGATCAATGAGACAAAACATCTCAATGGAACCTGCCCACGTTTCTGCAGTCTTGGGACTATTACTTCACATCGTCCCACCTCACATTAGGAGGTATGGCTACATGTGCTCCCTCTACCCACTTGGCTTGAAATTTCTCCATAATGGAGGTCTCTACTTGAGTGGATGCCTCCACTTGGTCTCCTCTCTGCTTCTCCAATTGTTGTTGCTCCACAACTTGTGGAGGCTTCTTCTAAGGCTGCATGTTGAGAGGTAATTCATCCTCCCTATCAACCACCAAGTCTCTAACCTTTACCTTGCTCCTCAAGGCTTTTCATGCATCTTGTACCTCAAGTGCATATAGTTTTTTGAGTCGCACACTAATCTGTTTCACTTGTCCCATGGCAATGTGTCCAAGGGAAACTTTTCCATTGCTAAAAACCACATCGTAAGCACAGTCTTCCAATATTGTGATGAAAATAAGATTATTCTTTAGTGCTAGAACATACATGACATTTTTTATTCTGAGAGGGGAGCGAGACTCCCTCTGAAAGGTAACCGTACTGATGTTTGTCACGCTATACCTCCCATCATCTCCAAACTCTATATTCTGCTTGAGGTATTTATCCTCAAAGTCACTGAAGAGATCTTTATTCCCTGTCATATGGACCGAGGCACCGCTGTCGAGATACCACATGCTTCCCATTACAATGTTGGCCATGCATGCAATTAGAGTGAAATCAAGTTCGAATTTTGAAGCTAGAGCTTCACCTGCAACTGCTACTACAGGCTCCTTCTTTCTTGCTTTCTTTTGTGGGAAATTTGTGGCATAGTGCCCATATTCGTGACAATGAAAACACTTGATGTTCAACAATTCCTTCTTCTTTCTTCCATCCTTGCCTTAAGACTTCTTTCCCTTGGCTTTCTTTTCTTTTCTAACTAATGAAAAGTCCTCTTCCACTTCTTTGGAAGAGGTCCCATCTCTAGTGTTCCACCGAAACTCTTCTTGTACCAAGTTGGACCACAACCACTCGCACTCTGGTAGCTTCTCCCTCTCATTAACTGAGTCCTGGTAACTGTGCCAGTTCTTGGGAAGTCCTAGAAGTGCTAAGCTCACCAGATCATCTTCGGAAACAATAATCCTGACACTTCCAAGCTCATCACGACATTGGGTGAACTTGGTCAAGTACTTTGAAATAGAGTCACCCTTCTCCATCTTGATCTTTCTGAGTTTGTCCTTCAGTGTCAACTTCTTGTGGTCACTGCTATTTTGAAACAGGTTTGTCAATTCCTTCCAAATTACAAATGGAGTTTCCTTACCATGGATGTTTGAGACAATATGATCTCGAACTCCTTATAGGATAATCCTTCTTTCTTTTCCCAAACACTTTCTCCCTTCAGCCCATTGTCTTCCAGCACTGCCTCCATCCCGTCCTTCCAAGATATGTAATTCGAGCTACCCTCCAGGGCTTACTCAAGTCTCAAACTGTAGAATGACATACTTCTGACTCTGAAGTATGAACCTGCAAATTCGATTTCACCTGCACAACAAACTCGAATTCTCCTCTTCTATAATGTCTTCAGCTCTGATACTATGTAGATCTTTACTTATATATTCAACAAATTATGTGATATGCTAAAACATAAGACAAGAATCTACTCTACTCATTAGCGGAAACAAAAATTTATTGATGAAAACACTAAACAGAAAAAGACAAATTTCAATGAAACATAATAAAAAAAAAATCTATATTGCATTAACCAGAAGATATGAGAGTAAAATACAATGCTTGTCCAACCTCGAACAATTCTGCACAAGTACAATATATCTCTCTGCTTCACAAACTAGCTCAAGTGAACACTTAGCCAATTCTGCTGCCTGCCAAGCCCCTACTTCTTTGCACAATTCCTAAGAGAATTAGCCCATATTTAATTGATAAATTCTCTCTCCATAACTGAGAAATCCATCCATAGGCCTTCTATTGATTGCATAAAACATCTGTACAACTTGGAAAATTATACAACTGATAGTACACAATTCCTGAACTCTAATCTTAACTGGATCTTCCTATGAACTGACATGCATGAGTTATTTATGAGTGAATTTTCAGTTAACTGGTCGAGCAGTGAAGTTGCATTGGTGCTTTTCCCCACTACTAGACCTCCTACTAGTTGCTCCAACTATTTGAACTAGTTTAACTGACTTTAACTCGGTTAGATTGAGTTAATTAATTACAACTCAATAAGAACTCAACCTGGGCCCCTAAAATTTAAGGATCACTCTACATGACTCTAGATAGACTTCCAACTCGAATTTACTGAGCCAACTAAGTCAACTTAACTTAGTTAACTATTACAAGTTTCTATGAGAATAGAATTTTGATTTAATTCCCAATTGAATTCAAGGAAAAATTAAAATAGAATTTTTAGATGCTATTTTTAACATTTCTTCTTTCTATTTGCAACATTTCGAACCCTAGCAACAATCCAGAACTTCGAACCCAACTACTTCAAAATTGCGACCCCTCGCAACAATCCAAAACTTCGACCTGAGTTAATTCAGAATTTCAACCCCCAACAACAATCCAGAACTTCGACCCCAAGTACTTCATAACTTTGGCCCAACAACAATCCAACAACTTCGCACATGTGAGATAAGGAAAGAAAAAATTTCAACTTCTAGTGCTTGACAAAGTCCTCCTTGTTTGCTATCCCTTTCCTCCTTGTTCCTTGAATTTCGTGTCCCAGAAATTGTAGATCGCACTTGATGAGTGAGTGCTCCAAATGAGGTCAAATTTTTTCCTTTATATAGGATGTTGTTCCCCTTAATTAGGCTGACTTGTCCAATTTGAGGCTGACTTGTTCTTCTTGAGGCCAACTTGGTGGAGGAGACCTAAAAGACCTATTCTACGTTAAAATAAATTGATTTCTTGATAGATGAAGCCCAAGAAAAGTATTTTACATTATGACATGGACAAAGACATTGTCAAAAATCCTAGAAGCCTACAATGGAGACTTTGACCTAAAAGCATTGACGCAAGCATGAAACCCATGCTTTAATAAGTTAATTTCTTTAATAATAAAATTTATATTTTCTTTCTTTTGACAAATACATTACAACATGACTCAAATACAATTATGAAGGCCGACACTAGTTACATTCTTCAACAAAGGGATGCCATCTTGTGATGACTCCCCCACAATTGATGTATTTTCTTATAAAAAAATCTTCAAACAATGACTATCCCCCTTCATCATATTACTACTAAAAATCACTTTTTGTTTTTAGGAATGATGAAATTGACTATCCCCCTTCATCATATTACTACTAAAAATCACTTTTTGTTTTTAGGAATGATGAAATTAAAGTACTTATAGACTTAACCTTTTTCTAGGATTATTAATTAGAAGCCTATACATATAATATAAAAGTATCGTACACAGAGAAATGTCATCGTCATGTGGCTATGTGATAAGATGTCCATATTAAATTTGGCTTAGGCAACAAGAATCAAAACATTCTCCTTCTCATGTGAGTTCGATTCAATTTGTAGTTTTGGTATAATAATGTAATATTTTCTTTTCTTAATAAAATTATGTGTTCCATGACACTTTGATATTGTGGTGTTATCAAAGCTTGCTATAATGCAGATGTTGGAGAGGAAACTCCAGTGTTAAATATGTTGTCATATTAACTAGTTACATACAACAATTCTTTGACCACTAATAAAGATTTTCTGAAGGCTACAAATAACATGGTTCTTTTTTCATTTTTCTCTTTTGCAACACTTTCCCATCCCTGCTCCCTTTTGTCACTAGCCTCATTAGAAAACATGTGTCTTATAATTTCCCTCAATTTTGTATTGGACCCTTTCATATCAAGTTTTACTTCTGTGTTGAAATCATTTTTTTGAGCTCCTCTAAGTCAACCAATTAAGATTTGTAAACTCAACTTCAAATCTCACAATTATTTGTTTCAAATCTATGACAAAATACTGTGATTAATTGACCTTTTAAATCTTAAACAATAACTCAAATCCCATGAAAACATTCCAATAATTTAAATAGTATAAAAAAACTTAAAAAACCAAATCATATAAAAGATAACCATATTAAAAACAACATTAATGAATCATGAAGACAAAATCCTCTTTCAAATTAGAATCTGTCTGTTCGATCGGGTGAAGGTCCGGCTCTAGAACTCAGCAATGAGCTCTTGTGAGTCTTCGTCTCGTCGATAGGGAAGAACGAATGAATAGGAACTCGGATTAGAGAAAGATCAGTCTCTCGGCTTCGGGAACATAGACTCGGATGGGCAGTCCCTGTTGCAGGAAATAATTTTTTTTTCCTACTTTTCTTAGTTTTAATCGGTTATTTCTTCTTGAGGAATCGGTTCTTGCCCAACCACATCAATGACAAAATGGGGAAAGAAATCATTTCAATCATGTAGAGGTGAAATAGGCCTAACCACCTCAAATTTTAAAAACATAAAATATCAATATATTTCACATGGTTTAGAAGTGAATGGTTTATATATATATATATATATGAGAGTAAGAGTTATATGACTTCAATAATTAAATAAAAATAGTGGGACTCTTATATGATTTAAATATTAAAATCGTGTTTATTTTTAGGATATTATTATATTTTTTTATTTTTACTTTATTGTTATAGATAATTTTAAATTTTAAAATGTTGAATAAATATTTTATGTTGATTTTTTTTTTAAATCATCCAATTATAAAATTATAGTGTTTGTTTTATGATATATTTAATTATGGGTGAAAGTATGGAGCTATGTTATATTTTTTTGGCGAAAGAGGGTAGGTTTGGGTGGAGAAAATGATGATTCAATTGATTCATTTAAGCACTCGATCGAGCACTTTAGGTGCTAAAAAAGGAGCTCGACTGAGAGTGTGACGGTAGCTCGACCGAGAGCATTGGAGCTCGATCAAGCAATTGAAGCATGGAGCGTTCAAATTAATCTCGCCGATGACCCTGCCAATGTCTCAAAGGCTCAAATGAATGTAGGTATTCTATCTTTTTTTGTCTTTCTTATTTAATTTATTTTGCAATATATATATATATACCAACAAAAAAACCATGAAAAGCACAAAAGAACTTAGAAAATCACAAAACAAACCAATAAAACCACCAACAAAAAATTTAAAATAAAACAAAAAAATATCTTCAAAACCACCACCAAAAAAATTTATAATTTAGGTTTTAATTTTTTTCCTTACTAACAATGTTTTGTTTATTAAATGCATATTTTGATTTTGAATTGCAAAAACATTTTTTTCTAATTATTTTAGGTTTTAAGGTTTTTTTTTTTAGGAATGCTGTGAAATAAATTTTCAAATATTTTGTTATTTAAAATGCATTTTAAATTTCTAGCAAATTTGACCTAAAATATACCCCAAAAAGCTCCAATATAGAAAACATCAAAACTATATAAACAATTAAATTAGGAGTTTGAGATTGACATGATAAATAAGATTGTTCATGGTAAACCTATATTTATGAAATATTTTTTTTAGTTTACTATTTGAATTTAAGTTAATTTATATTTTAAATATTTTTTTAATAATAAATATAATATGATTCTAGTTTTGAAAATAAAATAATAATATTTAAAATAAAAAATCTAAAAAATAAAATTATATATATATATATATATATATATATATATATATATAGATATATATAACTAAAAAAATATAACATCATATCATTATATATAACAAAACATTTAACTTAATTATATATAATATTTAACTATATATCATTATAACATAACTATATTTAACTATTATTTAACTATAACATCACATAACCATATATTATAGTTGTATATATAAAACATAACATAAAATTATTTAATATATATATCATGTTACAAACATAATCATAGTTCATAACATAGCTATATATAATTGTATATATTTAACTAAATTATAATTTTGTTATAACATCACATAATTGTATGTTATAGTTCTATATATGTTGTTATAACATAACATAATTTTATAACTATTTAGTTGTTAACATAAAATCATTTAACATTACATAAAACTCTATAATTATTTAACATGTATAACATAAAATTATTTAACATAAAAAACACACATATATATAACATAACAATAACTATTTCATAACTATGTAACTATATAATTATTTAAATATAGTTATATATATTTTACTAGATTATAAAATTATAACATATCACATAGCTAAATATATATATTTCTATATATATTATTTATAACATAACATAATTATATAATTAGACATATAATTTAACTATTATAACCATAACCTCATATATATATATATATATATATATATATATATATATATATATCTATCTATATATAATTATTTGACATAACACACACACATATAGTGTAACATGTGTCGTGCATAACTATAATATAATATAACTATAACATTTAACATAGCATAATTATTTAAAACATAACACACATACACACATATGTTCATGTTTCAACAATGCATCATTGATAGATACATTAAATCCATCATGAAAAGTGTATTTGGTCTAGTGAATTAAAACATTTAGATTATTTTCTAATTTGTACCATATTGTTTCAATATGTAGTGTGTTGTACAAGAAGCATTGTCTTTATGTGCTTGCACCTAGTATATATTATGTGTCAAAGTCAAACATTAAGAATTTAAAGTTTATAGGAGTATTTGGTTGGCATGAAATTTTATTAGTTTTGTGAATAGGTGTACTTCAATTTTTTACATACAAATTGACATATTTATGCGCTATGAATAATATGCATTATTTAAAAATGAGAAAAAGTGTGAAGGTAGATTTGATCACTTCTTTCGATTGTGTTTACATGGAACTCAATACTTTGGTTGATAAATTATCAAAAAATGGACTTTAAAGTTTAGGACTTTAGGCTAGATTATTCTGCTTGAGTTTAGAAATGGGTTTTTTGTCAACATTTCTTTCTTGGATTAGTTTATATGTATTATATGTAATACGTTGAGTCATCCCATATATGCACCCCAACTGCAGGCCATCGCAATGTGATGTGTTCTGTTATACGTGATCGGGCTCCTGATAGATCACGTAGCCCACCAAGAGTTCATGTTCCACTAATAGATCGTGCCTTCGACGTCACTTGGAGTGTTAGAAACAATGTTTCTATCTCTGTTGATGATCTTGCTACTTCTAGTGGACGTTCTTTGCCTATTTCAGGTACACTCCTGCATTTTTAAATCCTCTTTAAACTTTATGTGTTTATGTCTTGAAATTGTCTTTAATTTTTAAATTGTCTTCAACTGATGTGTTTGAATTTAATGTATATGTTATTATGCTTCTAGTTTGTTAATTATATATGTTAAATTATGTTTATGATTTGCAAACCCTCAGCAAGTCGAAGCTGAGGATCAAAGTGCAACATCGATCCCTCCATGGGATGATGCTACAACTCATATCACATTAGAGGATGTTACGACCTGTCATATGTAGATCATAACAAAGATACAGAACATCCTTGCAAATTCACCGGTTCATCTTGTATTATCTTTGATGTTGGATAACATCAATATTTTGATTGAGACATACCAAAGATCGTGCCCACATAGCTACCTCCTACAATCCATACAGAGGATTAGGAGGCATGATGTTAGAGGCCTAGATACTTGGGAGGTGGTGAAAGAGGCCACAAAGGACATTGATGTTTGTGGGGAGATATTTGACATCCCTCTGGATCGCCTTGCTAGACATAGGGTCTGATTCCACTGAAATATTTTAGGAATGTTGATGTAACCCCTTTTGTGTATGATAAATTCATTGAAGCTTGGGGTTAGTTCCCGCACCATGACCAGGTTGTAATTTATTTTTTGAAGCATTTATATGTAGAGTTTGTGTTACATATGAGGTCGGATTACACTAATACCGTATCTCATTATTATGGAACCGACTTTAGACGTACCTATGAGAGTGATGGGGCTCATAGGGACCCTGGGCATGTACCACTACCTCTAAGATTATTGTGACTACTGTCTCAAAGCTTGTTATTACCGACAAAGCTAGAGGAGTTATCGCAACTCGGTGGTGATACTAGGGAGACTATTGCAGAAAACATGCAGATGTCATTGGCCAATGCGCATGTTGCATTGGATGGAGAAATTAGGAGGCCACCACCATTGCCTCGTGACCCGCTAGTACCCTTATATGACGATGCATATCTCATAAATTTACCCTTTGACCCACTTTTGACATATAAATGTATGTATTGTGATTCCATTTGTGAGACTTTGAGGGTGCACAACCTACATGACACAAAACAGATACATATATATACAAAACTTTTGATTCTTATTGGCAAATTATGCATAATTATTTATATTAATTTCTAGTTCGTATTATATTTCATTTATATTAATAAGTTCGTGATAACGTGTAGACACATCACATCTACATGGATGATCTTATGAGGTCATTTGAGGGGGCAGTTGATCAGCCAGGCCTTCCTTGGCCAGAGAATGTTTCCATGGATTCTCCTCCACCTCCACCTCCATCTCATATGTTCAGTAATCTCGATGAGAGTCACTATGTACAACCACATGGACCAAAGTTGAGGTAAACTTTTTTATTCCTAAGATTTCAGCTTTTTCTTTTTTTAAGTTACACATATATGCTAATTAATTTGTAGACGAATTATAATTTGTCCTTTCCATTGTGTACACCGGCCCATATGCAGAGTGTCGTTGATGTCATTGTTATGTGGATACATGAGTGGTATGTTAGGTTTAGAGGCATTGATGATGTGGGTCTATCGATGCATGCCGCAATCATTGAGCCATATGCAAAGTGTCGTTGATGTCATTGTTATGTGGAGACATGAGTGGTATGGTTGGTTTAGAGGCATTGATGATGTGGGTCTATCAATGCATGCCCCAATCATTGAGCCATAGGTAGGGAAACACCCAACCCAGATTCATCAAACCCCAGTCCTATGTGACTTGCATTTGGACTCGACATAGGTTAGTAGATTCATGTATATGTAATTAGAAATGTGGTTCAAAATCATTTATTTCCATATTGTTTATTTTATACAAATAATGATCTAGTTAGTTTGAATTTGAATGTGTTATATTGCAATACCAGCTTATGGAAACTTAATTTGCACGGTGGAACTCACATAGCAGTTTTGACAATACTTATAGTGTCATAGTTTGTATATTTTTAGGCTCATTTCATAGGGCACATTCACATGTGATACAAACTTTGGATAATTTCATACATGGGCAATTTATGGATGTACATCATAGATATTATTTTAGTTTATATATGCTTATTATTTTAGTTTATGGATGTTCATGTGATATTTGTAATTTGTATATATTTTCATATGGATAGTTTATTGATACATGTATTCATTATTTTAGTTTATGAATTTTTATTAATCTTTTTTATGGATGCTCATTAATTTTTGAAATTTATGGAACTGTTAAAATTATTTCGCTAATTTAAAAAAATAAAAAAAAATAAAAATAAAAATAAAAAATAATCTTTATACTATACCTTTTATTAATAAAATATATGTTCAATTCTAATTTCTAGTTTCACAGACTAAGAAAATAAGTACAATCTTAAGTTATAATGCAAGTCACTTTGATACTTAAAATGAACTAAAATATATCATGTATCAATTTAATATTGAACATGGAAAAAATTCCAATCATGCTTCATATTGGCTTGTAGAAAATGTATTTTAGTTCAATCAACATGTATGTTATTATAATTCAATTTTAAAAATAAATTATTTGATTTATAAAGTCATCCATATTATAATAAAAAAAATATACATGTGAAAATTTTTGTGACCCACCCATATACCATTGCATGGACAACTTTTTTAAGTATTTCA